>SJYV01043876.1:107347-139937 GCA_006410875.1 Neotragus pygmaeus
GCACAGGGGCTGGTCTGCGGGGCGCTCCTGGGGCGCAGGCGCGCAGGGGCTGGTCTGGAGCGGGAGCCGAAATGGGGTCAGAGCTGGAGGCCGGGCCGGGCGGGAGGACCAGCAAGTGACGGTGCTCCCCTGCACTCCGGTGCTTGGCCCGCAGCCCCCAGGGTGATGGTCCCTCAGGGAGACCGACGAGCAGTGTTCCCAGCTGCCCATGTCTCTGACCCACCAAAATCCACGTCCCCGCGACGCCCTGACACTTGCATGGAGGGAGTTCTGATGCTGGAACAGCACGTTCAGAAAAAGTCCCGAATGTCCTTTGACAGGACGCAGAGGAGTGTGGTGCCGAGTCCCCTGGACAGGGCCCAGACGTGACGGAGCGGATGTCACAGCCAGGGTGACGGGAGGGCCGTGACGTGGGCAGAGCACCCTGCACACGCGTGCATGTGTGTGCACGTGTGCCACCACGCGTGTGTGGCAGCAGCTACACCCCACAGTGGACTAGCAAAGCCAAGGAGTCTGTTGACTGCACACCCTCGCATACTCCTGCATTTTTTGTCAGAACAACATCCGTAAATAAAGTGAAACACGAACTGTTGAGAAAAACAGAATGAGCCGCCGGCCACACCCTGCACGGGGAGGCGCGGGCCGGCCCACCCCAGGGAGCCCAGGGCCCCAACCCCAGCCAGCTGCGTCCTGCCTGCTTGCTCCACAGGACTCTTCACCATGAGTCATGCAAACCTCCGTCTTGGCTCACGGACTTGCTGTTTCTCAAGAACGTCTGCTCTGAGAATGAAGAAATGAAGGCTCACGCTGATTCCTCCCTTCCAGTTTCCGACAGCTCTTGTCAGACTGCGTGTATATGTGATAGACTTTGTACGTCTGGTCTGAAAGCTGCACACACGCAGACGGCCTCTGTGACCTGTTACTCCCCCTGCAGCCCAGGAGTGAAGTGCTGTCCTGTCTCGGGACAGCTGAGGCTCGGCGCAGATGAGAGGGCTCCCTCCTCCTGGACGCCGGCAGACATGCAAGGTTCTTGTCACGTGTAAGCTTGCTTTATATTCAGACTGTCGTCTAGCTCTTTGTCTTCCCTGGACGGTTAAAAGTAAAAATATAGCAATTTTTAATGCTACTGTTAACAACAACAACAAAAAAACCCCACAAAACTTTGTCTTATCACTGTGATCAGCAATTTTCTTATTAAACAAACTGCACAAACCTAGCTCCTTCTTAAAGGCCTTTTCCTCAGAACTCCCTCCATGCGATGCTCCCTCCTCGGCTGGGGACGCCTCCCCGAACCCCAGCCCGCCGCCCCCTANATGCTACTGTTAACAACAACAACAAAAAAACCCCACAAAACTTTGTCTTATCACTGTGATCAGCAATTTTCTTATTAAACAAACTGCACAAACCTAGCTCCTTCTTAAAGGCCTTTTCCTCAGAACTCCCTCCATGCGATGCTCCCTCCTCGGCTGGGGACGCCTCCCCGAACCCCAGCCCGCCGCCCCCTAGCCCTCTGGTTTGTTGTCCCGAGGTGGCCCTTACTGGGCTTTGTCCGCCGGAAGGCATGGGAGGACGGCATCCCGAATCACCGTCCTCTGGTTTGCTGGCCCGCTGTGCTTGTGCCTGAGAGCGGGCTGCACGTGAGGCCCCGCCGAAGCCCTGACCCTCAGCTCTCAGAAGGCCTGGCTTCCCGGCCTGCTGGCCTCCAGCTCTGAGGCTGGCTGCGTTGTGTAACCTGGGCTTTTCCCCACAGAGCTTTTGAAATCCTGTCCCAAGTGTCTCTGTTTCACAAGACTGCAGTGGGGCTTGATTTCCTCTGTGCCGACAGGACTCAGCGAAACTCCTGACTCACATCCTGCAGGGCGCCTTCCCCTCGGCCGTCCTGCTCTCACTTTCTGTAGGAGGAATCTGTGCAGCACACAGATCAGGAGATGCTGAGTGGAAAACCACAGGCCTGCCTGAGCTCAGAAAAGACTCTCTTTTGCTAATCTTTCATCTTCCCCATCACCAAAATGATGAGTCAGATTCGTTGTCCCTAAGTTCCCTGCCAAGCCAGACACTCAAGGATTTCTATCAAACACTTTTCTTCCATAAACAGTGAAAGCAACTGCTTCATTTTACCTTAGGAGCTCACTTTTTGGTAGTCAGATTTCCAATGGTAGCCCAGAATTATTTCTATATACACTAATTTGGGAAGCAAAGAAAACACTTTTTTTCTCATTATAAAAAACTGCACAATAAAATAATATGGAAATGTAACTTAGAAAGAGATAGTAACCCATTNAGATGTGTATAAGAGACAGCTGTCCAGCTGCTGGGTCCTGCCTCCACAAACCCGCTGACTGCCGCACCCCAGGCTCCTCTGTCCTCCCGTCTCCCACAGCGGCTGACTCGTGTCCACCGAGTCAATGAGGCCGTCCAGCCGTCTCATCCTCTGCCACCCCCTTCTCTTCCCGCCTTCAGCCTTTCCCAGCATCAGGGGCTTTTCCAGCGACAGCTCTGTCCTGCTGCTCATAGTTTTCACAGAGACTGTTTTCTTTTCTTTCTTCTTTTCTTTAATGGCTGTGATGCTTTCTTGAAGTTCTGAGGGCACGAATAGATGTGTCTGGAGTCCCCTCCTCTCTCACCAAGTACAGGGCAGGTTGTAACTTTTTCTGTGAAGAGAGAGGTGATAAACAGCTCCTGCTTCGTGAGCTGCCTGGAGTCAGTTACTTGCCATCTGTTATTTTTCAAAACCTTTACATGAAAGCCACCCTTCGCTCTCCCACAGCCGCCGTGTAATGAGGCTTTACCAACCCGCTCTGGAATCAGGTGGGCGGTCCTGTGCGTCCCCCTGGCTCCCAGCACAAGATGCCCCACGTCTCCTGGTTGGTGCAGTACCTGTGACTGTGCATATTTGTGTATCTGCGTGTGCGTGAGTGTGTGTGTGTGTCTGAATGTGTGTATCTGCGTGTGTGTGTCTGGGTGTGTGTGTCTGGGTGTGAGTGTGTATGTATCTGCATGTGTGCAAGTATGTCAGTGTGTGTATGTCTGGGTGTGTGTCTGGGTGTGTGTGTGTCTATGTCAGTGTGTGTGTGTCGTTGTGTATGTCTGGGTGTGTGGGTGTGTGTCTGGGTGTGTCAGTGTGTGTGTCTGGGTGTGTGTGTGGGTGTGTGTCTGTGTGTATTTGCGTGTGTGTGAGTGTGTGTCTGGGTGTGTGCGTGCGGGTGCGTGTGCATGTGTCGGTGTGTGTGTGTCTCTGTGTGTATCTGCATGTGTGCGAGTGTGTGTCTGGGTATGGTGTGTGTGTGTCGGTGTGTGTCTGGGTGTGTGTGTGTATCTGTGTCGGTGTGTGTCTGGGTGTCTGTGTGTATCTGTGAGTGTGTGTGTGTGTGTCGGTGTGTGTATGTGTCGGTGTGTATGTCTGTGTCTGTGTGTGTCTGTGTGTGTCTGTGTGTGTCTGTGTGTGTCTGGGTGTGTCAGTGTGTGTGTCTGGGTGTGTGTGAGTGTGTCTATGTCAGTGTGTGTGTGTCGTTGTGTATGTCTGGGTGTCTGGGTGTGTGTGAGTGTGTCTATGTCAGTGTGTGTGTGTCGTTGTGTATGTCTGGGTGTGTGGGTGTGTGTGAGTGTGTCTATGTCAGTGTGTGTGTGTCATTGTGTATGTCTGGGTGTGTGTCTGGGTGTCTGGGTGTGTGGGTGTGTGTCTGGGTGTGTCAGTGTGTGTATCTGGGTGTGTGTGTGGGTGTGTGTGAGTGTGTGTGTCGGTGTGTATGTCTGGGTGTGTGTCTGGGTGTGTGTGAGTGTGTCTATGTCAGTGTGTGTGTGTCGTTGTGTATGTCTGGGTGTGTGGGGGTGTGTCTGGGTGTGTCAGTGTGTGTCTGGGTGTGTGTGTGGGTGTGTCAGTATGTGTGTTGGTGTGTATGTCTGGGTGTGTGTCTGGGTGTGTCTGAGTGTGTGTGTGTCTGGGTGTGTGTGTGTCTGGGTGTGTGTGTGTCTGGGTGTGTGTACTCACAGGCATGTACGTGTGTTTGCATGAGTGTTGTCTGTGTGCCTGTAGTGCTCCTGCAGAGACAGGAGGGCAGCATACAGAGGTGGGCACAGACACAGACACATGGGAAGCTGTGCGATAAAAGGCTGAGGAGGTTTTAAGGGCCATCGCTCTGCTAATGGCGACCGAGCTGCACAGGCCGCCAGCCCCCCACGCGGAGGCCCCAGGTTGGCAGACAGCAGGGGTCATGGGCTGGGGCTGCCGGCTCAGGTGGCCCAGGGGTCAAGCCTGACTTTGCTCTGTCTGGTGCCCTTAAGAAGGACACTGCTATGCTCTAAGCCTTAGTCTCCCGGTCTTCTGAAGATAATAATGCTTGCTTCTTGCGGGGTTGATCCAGTCAATGCAACAGAGCTTGCAGCAGAGCCACTGGCCAGCGCGCGTGACAAACACTGGCCATTCCCAGGTAAGGAGGACAGATCTGGTATAGATCTTAAATCTGCCCAGAGTGGGCCGGGAAAGTGGGAGAACAGGAATGATGAACAAATAAAATTATCTAAACATGCCAGTTAAAAGACAAAGGCTTTCAGACCGGATAGAAAATTAAGACCCAGACAGGTGTACATCACCTACAAGAAAGTCATTTAACACATAAAGACAGATGGGTTCAAAGAAAAGGTGCAAAAAGCTTTACCATGAGAGCTAATCACATGAAGTCACACACAGCAAGAGCATACACATGCAGGCAGATATGCAAGCACACACACACACGCCCACAAGTATGCACACGCCCACAAGTATGCACACACCCGCAGAGCTGTGTGGCTGGCCGAGTGTCCAGCAGGCTTCAGTGAGCGAGAAGGTGTCAGGCCGCCTTGGTGCAGGAGTCAGAGTCCCAGTTCTTCCAGCTTCCATTTCAGTCCCAGCTCTCACACACACACGGTTTTGGCTCCGCTGGCCTAAAGCTGCACCTGTTTCAGCTTCTACACATTCAGAGGAATGGCTCCCGGGTCTGGAGGGTCATAAAACCTTCAGGCCCAGGACAAGACAATCACTACCTGCCGTCCAGTTTACCAAGGAGAAGAACTCCTGCTGGGTCGTCAGCTCTTAAGCATGCATCTGACTCCTAAATAACGGTGTGTGGTCCTGGGAAAGGGTCAAGGGTCAAGGGGCGGTATCACAGTGTCTGGAGAAGCTGAGGAACCGGGACCCAGAAGAGAGCCATAAGCACAGCAAACTGGACATCACGTTCACACGCACTGGGCAGAAATTACAGGCATCCAGCCCCGGCCACCCAAAGGCCACAGATCGATTCTAATGAGGACAGAAAACCTGCTGCTATTCCCGCCTCGGGGCTCTTCTCTCAGAGTCTAGGCTGAGGGCTTTGTGTCTCTCTCCTTAAAATAAACTTTGCCTGCCTGAGTGTTTGCGAGTTTGCGAAGTCCATTCTTTGGCTCCGTGAACAGAGTTCGGTTCCCCGTCTCATCAGGACACGGAGTGTCTGCAGAGATGAAGAAGGCATTTCATAAAGACAGGCGCTCCTCAGAGCGTGCATAAGTGCACAGACCTCCAGTGACAGAGCTTCCCACCACAGGCAAGAGCGAGGGAAGCAGCAGGCAGCCCAACAGTCAAGGTTTCAACACTCTCCCTTCAGTGGCTGATAAGGAGACAAAAACGGGAAGGACATGAAGCATCATCAACCCACCCGACCTCGGTAACTGCAGGACGTTACACTGAACAACACTCTTCGAGTGGCGTGGGGATCCCACCCAGGAAGCGCACGGTGCATCACAGAACGAGTCTCACTGCAGTCAGAGGGCCGGAACCACGCAGAACGTGTCCTAGAGCACAATGTCATTCAAGCAGAAATCCAACAGGAAGATAAGTGGAAAATAGCTAAGCGTTTGGAACTGAAGCAATACACTTCTAAATAAATAATCCAATAATTCTAACATAAATAGATAATATAAACAACACACTTTACGTAGTCCATGAGCCAAAGAAAAATCACAAGGAAAATTAGAACATATTTTGAATTGAATGAATAAGAAAACAACAGATCAAAAATCTGTAAGGTACAGCTTAAGAAGTGCCTAGGGGATATTCATAGCTTCAGGTGCTTACATTTTAGAAGATGAAAGTTTTAAATACAATGACCTAAGCCTTAAAAAGCTAAAAAAGGAGAGCAATTTACATCCAAAGTAAATAGAGAAATCAATGACACCAAAGCCTGATTCTGTGAGAAGAGCAACAAAACCGACAAACCTTTAGCTAGACTAATTACAAAGAGGGAAAATCAGGGATGAAGGGACAAGACAGCAGACCCCACAGAGAACATTATGGATCAGTTTATGCCAACAACTGTGCAGCTCAGATCACATGGTCAAATTCCACGACATCGCAAATTATGAAAATGGACACAAGAAGAAAGAGAAAATAAAAATAGATCCATACCCATGAAAGATATTGAATTTGTAATTTTAAGCCTTTCCACCAAGAAAATTCCAGAGACTATACCGGTGAATTCCATTTAACAACTGTCAAGAAAGAATCTTACACAGCCTTTCAGAAACTAGGGGCTAGTTCACAGCTAACAAGCCCAGCGTTGCCCTGATCGAAAAATCAGACAAAAATATCACAAGAAAATACAGACCAGTATCCTTCAACCAGATATTAGCAATTTGAATACAGCGATATATAAAATCAATAATATACCAAAACACGTGAAGCTTTCCTCAAGAATCCAAGATCGGTTTAAGATTTGAAAATCTAAAAAAGAAAGCAGCAAAACATAAAATTCTCTCAATAGATTAAGAAGATTTTCATGAAATTCAACACTTGTTGATTCTAAAAATGACTCTCAGGAAAGTGGGAATAGAAGGGAACTTCCTTAACTTGAGAAAGGACATTTACAAATGGTCAGGAAGACCCCCTGGAGGAGGGCATGCAACCCACTCCAGCATTCTTGCCTGGAGAATCCCATGGACAGAGGAGCCCGGCGGGCTACAGTCCGTGGGGTCACAAAAAGTTGGACACGACTGAGCAACTAAGGACAGCATCAGTTCAGTTTCAGCTCAGTCGACTCTGAACCTCCATGGACCCACAGCACGGGCCTCCCTGTCCATCACCAGCTCCCGGAGTTTACTCAGACTCATGTCCATTGAGTCGGTAAAGCCATCCAACCATCGCATCCTCTGTCGTCCCCTTCTCCTCCTGCCCTCAATTTTTCCCAGCTCTAGGGTCTTTTCCAGTGAGTCAGTTCTTCGCATCAGGTGGCCAAAGTACTGGAGTTTCAGCTTCAACATCAGTCCTTCCAATGAACACCCAGGACTGATTTCCTTTGGGATGGACTGGTTGTATCTCCTTGCAGTCCAAGGGACTCTCAAGAGTCTTCTCCAACAGCATAGTTCAAAAGCATCCATTCTTCAGCGCTCAGCCTTCTTCACAGCCCAACTCTCACACTCATACATGACTACTGGAAAAACCATAGCTTTGACTAGATGGACCTTTGTTAGCAAAGTAATGTCTTTTGTTGGCAAACTAATATCTCTGCTTTTTAATGCTTATGGAATAAGTCTAATTATGGAATTATGCTTATGAAATAATGCTTATGAATTATGGAAGTGCTTCTGGAGTTATGGAAAATGATTATGGAAATTGAAAAAGCAAAAGCAATTTTTTACAAGAACAGTTGGAGAACTTGCTCTACCTAATTTCACGACGTTAAATATAAGGCTACCATAGTGAAGATGTGGTGGTGTTGGTGACACAAAGACACGTCCATCGTCTGAATAGGACAGGGAGCATCACAGTTGTTTTCAACAGAGATGCCAAGGTGACTTAGCAGGTTAAGAGAAGTCTTTTCATTCATCACATGGGGAGAAGGAACAGTAACTCTCACCTCACACTTCCTTCAAAATTTAATTTGATCATATGCCTAATTGTAGAAGCTAAAACTATGAACCTTCTAGACAAAAGGGACAAAAAAATATTTATGATGTTGGGATACGCAAACATTTCTTAGGATACAAAAAGCCTGAAGCCTAAAAGAATACTGATAAACAGAGTTTTCATTAAATGTAAAGCTTTTTAAAAGGTACTATTTCTATTAAAAAATAAAAAGGCAAGCCACATAATGGGGTAAATATTTACAACACATCAAAGTATCTGTATCCAGAATATATAAAAAACACTTGTAATTCAATAACAAGAAAACCAGTAACCTATTTTTAAAAACAGGAGAAAGTTTGAATATTTACCCAAAGAAGGTATGTGAATTAATAGGCACAAGAACAGACCTATGATTTCAGTAATCATCAAGAAAATGCAAATTACAATCATGATGAGACAGCATTAGACAACTATCATTGATTGTTAAAGTTTTGTTGTTCAGTCACGAGGTCACGTCCAGCTCTCTTTTGCAACCCCATGTGTCCATGGGATTTTCTAGGCAAGAATACTGGAGTGGGTTGCCATTTCCTTCTCCAATTCTTTAAAACTTAAAGATGAGTCATACCGAGTATCGGCAAGGATGTGGAGCCGCTCTTGGTGGGAACGTGCGAACACCATGTACAGAACTTTGGGAAGGCATCGGACACTTTGTTTTTAAAGCTAAACGTACAGCGAGCGTGTGACCCAGCCGCTTCGCTCCCAGGTTCAATGCCACCAAGCCACTGAGAACGGCCAAGGGGCCTTCGGCAGGTGAACGGGTCCTTCTGGAGTAAGTCGCTGTCGGCAACGAGGGGAGGAGGAGGCTCCCACAGCACACGGATCCAGATGCGGAGAAACAGATTCACACAGCGCAGACGGATCCAGACGCGGAGAAACAGACACCACAGGACTCCATCTGCCTGAGATTCTGCAGCGCAGATGCCTGATGAGCAGTGGCAGGAGCAGGCAAGCACGCGGGCCTCTGGGCGAAGACGCTTTCTGACCTGCCTCGGGTGCTGGTTTCATGGGTGCCTGCTGTCGACCAAGAAACCGCAGAAGGCTTACAGGGGCAGAAAGTCGCAAGGCTGCTCAGGCAAGAGTTAGACTGACTCTGGCAGAGGAAGCGTGTGTCTGTGCGTGATCGGCTGTCACCGGTCATTCAGGGCAGGCATGCGATGAGTGTCCTGAGTTTCTGGAACCTTGTGCAGATGTTCTGGAGGCCTGTGTCGAGACCAGCAGAGGTCAGAGTTCAGATCCCACCGGAGCTGAGACAGCACAAGCTCCCCTTCCTCCTAGGCCTCCAGTCCACCGGAGCTCTCTCGGCAAGACTGCAGCCATCTGACTTCCTTTCACAGGGCATTTCTCAGCTCATCAAACCGCACACCTAAAGTGGTTCGTGTATTTCATACATACTAATTTTCAAAAAGTTGATTTGAAAAAGCAGAGGTTACAAGAAAAAAGGAAATGAATGAGGCCCCTCAGGCTGGCTCCACCTGGAGAAACAAAAGGCATCAGGACACTGGCCTTAGGCTTCTTTTCAGATGGAATCATGGTCGTTGTGAGCGTCCTTTTCTTATGTAAATTCTTGCTAACTTTATTTTCAAATCTTGGTGATGTGTAGACACACGCAGCTCTCCGTGTGTGCACTGCCTTTTGTCATGGAGGAGTCAGGGATTTTCCTCCACTATGTTTGGTCTTTTTTGATTTGTGGGGTTTTTTAGCTGCACTGTGAGGCATGTGGGAACCCACTTCCTCAACCAGGGGCTGAACCCGTGCTTCCTGCAGTGGACGGCGGAGTCTCAACACTGCACCTCCAGGGAAGCCCCCGGTCACTGTGATCTACGGCTTCCATCTTGGTCCTAACCTTTCCCTTTGTCATTAAGAGCAGATAGCGCTGGATCAGCTGGTCCATACCATCGCCTTCAGAAGGATCTTTCCAGGTGACTCAGATGGTGAAGAATCTGCCTGTAATCAGGAAACCCTGGTTTGATCCCTGGGTGGGGAAGATGCCCTGGAGGAGGGCATGACAGCCCACTCCAGTATTCTTGCCTGGAGAATCCCATGGACAAAGGAGCCTGGCGGGCTACAGTCCACGGGGTCGCAGAGCCAGACACGACTGAGTGACTGATGCTTGCAGAAGGGCAGCGGGCGCCTGCGCGCCTTCCCCAAGGCTCCGGGGCCACACCCTCCGCTGCAGTCAGCCCTCCCGGCCGCCAGGCTGCAGACTGGCCTCACAGAACCGATGTGAGCTAAAACCAGGAGTCACAAGTGCAAAAGCGACTTCACGTGGACTTCAGCTCCTGACCTGTGGCGTCCATGACTAGGAAGAGGCCCTGGGCGGCCACGTCTTGTTTCTCAAACAAGCCGAGTCTCGAAGCCCACCCGCTGCAACCAGGGGCATGGAACCAGAAACCCGCCATGACCCGAGTCACACACGTGCTCTGCCGCAGACGACCTGGAACGGCTGGATTGAATCTGCTTTCTAAGAAAGCAAGTTTTGGTTCTTTTTGCAGAGAGTTCCTCTTTTGTAACTGTCTAAAAGGAAGCCTATTGTGGTTGAGAAGTTTCAGGGGATCCATCAAAAATTTCCCTGAGAGGCACCCGGAATGTGTATAAAAGATGTTCTCATTGCGTTAAGCAGAGAGGAGGTGTGAGCACCCAGAATACCCCCAAGCAGAGGTGGGTTTTTTAAAGTATCTTGGGATGGGAGTCTTACCTCTGTCCCCACTCGCTAGCATAGCTTTGAGTTGAAAGCGGTTTGCTCTTTTTCTGACGTGTTATTCGTTAACACTCATCTCACATCTAGCAGCAGCAAGTCTCTTGCCTTTTGCTCCCTTGGACCACACCGACTGAGCCAGGGGCCCTGGATTCTCCTGTCGAAGCTCCAGGCCGGGCAGCTTTGTGGCACCGGGTCCAAGGCTGGGAATCCCAATGTCTGTGAGCTGTGGTCCCTTCCAAGGGGACCTCCCAGGGAGTTCTTGGGCCAAGGAAAAAGCGTGGGTAGCGTGAGTGAAACAAACATGAGCACAAGATTCACCCGTGATGACAGCAAGGGAGGAACGACCGGTGCAGCCTGACCACAATCGCGGGGCAGGCACACGGTGGGCACACGGGCGGGCACATGGACGCGCACACGGGCGGGCACACGGCAGGCACATGGGTGGACACATGGCGGGCACACGGGCGCGCACAGGGGCAGGCACATGGGCGGGCACATGGGTGCGCACACGCTGAACACCACTGCTTCTTGCCCGGTCAGTGTAATCTGCAAGATAAATGATCTCAGAGAAAATCACAGACAACTCATCTTCAAGATATTCATCACAGTATTTGTGAGATAACAGAAAACAGACATTATTTGCCTTGGGCCCTGGCTCCTGGTAGAAGGCTCCAGAAGCCCTTGGGATGTCCTGACGGGACCCCTGGGAGTCCTGGTTTATGGACGTTTCTGGCTGCACTAGTCTTGGTTAACGACGTCTTTGTTGCATCACCTGGGATCTTTTCTGTTGTGGCGAGCAGGCTGTCTATGGCTCCATGGCACGTGGGATCTTAGTTAACCATCACCTATGCCTTTGTGACGAGACCTCCAGGAGGCTCCTGCAGCGTGGGCTCAGAGGGCGTCCAGGGTGGCAACCACACATGGCAGCCCAACTCCAGGAGACCCGGGGACCCAGCCCAGGGCTCCTCGCCCCCCAGGCCCGTGTCCCTCACCAAACCCCTCCCCGCAGAAGGAGCCAGGGCACACAGGAGTGCTCCCGTGAGCTCTGCAAGCCCTTAGTGGAGGCTGAGTCGGGGGTGGGACATGCGTTCCTGACAAGCCAGACAGGTGTGCGCCACCTGGGGGTGCTCTTCTGCTGACCGGCTTCTGACGCGTGGGGCTGAGCCCTGGCCCGCGGGACGCTGGGCCCGTGTCCCGGCACTGGCTGTCGGAGATGCTGCGAGTGGGGCTGCAACGGAAGCAGAGGCACGGCAGCTCTCAGGTTTCCTACGGCGCTCCTTATATTTAGCAGGGAAGCGATCATTAACGGAGCTATCTTTAAGTAAAGCATTATACCAAATGATGTGACGTTAATTATTTCTAAATGTGTTTTTATAGATTTTGTAATAGCATGGGAAAGTAATGGTTACAAATGAAAAAAGGAGAATACAGAATGACAATAATTTAAAAGATATTTAGTTGGCTGCACCGCGTCTGAAAGAGTTTGCAAGATCTTCAAGCTTTGATGCAGCGTGTGAACTGTTAGTTGCAGAATGTAGGCTCGAGTTCCCGACTAGGGATCGAACCCCAGTCTCCTTTACTAGGGGCGCAGAGTCTTAACCACTGGGCCACCAGGGAGGTCCAAACAACTGTGTCTTTTAGATCATTTTTAGGTTCCCAGCAAAACTGCAAATGCAGACTTTCATTACCCCTCTGCCACCTGGACACACACCGCCTCCCCCACCAACGGCCCACGGGGGGCGGGGGGCGGCCATCGGTCCCCGCTGTGGAGCTCACGTGGAGGTGTCACCACCATGCAGAGCGCTTGGTTCACATTTGGAAGCTGCTCTGGGTCTGAGTTATTGCTCTGAAACCAGACAAAAGAATCACCAGTCAGACATGGATCCAACCTTCCTGCAGAGATGGTATTTTGGAGTAAGTAATGGGTCCATGTGGAGACGGAAATGGCAACCCACTCGTGTTCTTGCCTGGAGAATCCCAGGGACGGGGGAGCCTGGTGGGCTGCCGTCTATGGGGTCGCACAGAGTCGGACACGACTGAAGTGACTTAGCAGCAGCAGCAGCAGCAATGGGTCCATGAAGGAAAATCTTGCAGGCCTGCTCCAGCCGGAAAACCCAACAGGGAAGACAATGAGAAATGGCCAGGGGATTCCTCAGCAGTCCAGTGGTTAAGACTCCACACTTCTGCTGGAGGGGCCCAGGTTAGACCTCCAGGCAGAGAACTCAGATCTTAAAGAAAGAAAACAAACCACCATCCGCCAGGCCCACCAGAATCACAGACCCACGCACCTGCCGGGAAGCCTTGAGGGCAGAGGTGTGAGGCTGCGGGGGCCCTGCAGCGGGTGGGCCAGCGGGCCACAGTCCAGCGTGGCTGCAGCCCTGGAGGGTCTCTGTGCTGCCTGCAGTGCGGGCTGACTCGAGGGCCCAGGTGGGGCCTGAGACTCTGCATCTCGAACAGGCCAGGTGACGCCAGTGCCCCAGACTCCACTCCGAGGTGCCTGAACAGAGGCAGAGACGGCCATTCACCAGCTCCCCAGGTCAACCCTCAGTGTGGGGTGTCCTCCAGGACACCAACTAATCAATAGTGTGCAAAGGGCATGGGGCCTTGAGACACCTTCAGACCTCAGTGGAGCCACAGTGAGCAAACTGGCTGGAAAAAAAATGCTTTCTGAACAACTGGGGAACTGTGAACATCAACTGGAAATTAATTACTAAGGAATCGTGACGTTTTGGCTTTTATTAGCTATAATAATGCAAAAGCTTTACATAAAAAACAAGATGTCCAGGGTTTGTTTTATAAAACTCAAGCTGAAAAATCAACCAAAACATGAACCAGTGAGGAGGGACGATACACGTGAGAGTAACAGGCACCACAGGCTTCACCACATTCTCTCGTTTTTATTCACATTTTTAAAAATTTTTCATAAAACAAGTCTGAAAAACTACAGCACTACGCAACGTGACTATTTCTGCTTAGCATATCTCAAGAAAAAGTGTGTGTGCCTGCTCAGTCATGCCCAACTCTATGCGACCCCGCGGACTGTAGCCACCAGGCTCCTCTGTCCATGGGACTCTCCAGCAAGACTGGGTTGCCATGCCCTCCTCCAGGGGATCTTCCCACCCCGGGGATCAAAGCGGTGTCTCCTGCGTTGCAGGCAGATTCTTTACCCACGAGCACCAGCTGGGAAGCTCAAGAAATAGTATAACCTAGAGCAAAAGAGAAGAAAGGCACGGACTGCCTGCTAGGCTGCTCCACTCGCTTCCACATTCTCTCAACCATCGCTTCTCTCCTTCAGACATGGAACCCACGCCTCCGGGGAAAGTGGCCCTCCCAGCGCTGGAGGAGGGTCGTTTCACAGGTGAAGAGGCCCTGCCTTTCAGCTGGGAGCTTACACGGCTTACTGTTACCAAAGCCGATCCTCAAAGATGTCATCCTGAGACTCCCCTCGAGGCCAGTGGTCTGGACCTTGGGCTCCCAATGCAGGGGCCCGGGTTTGGTCCCTGGTCCGGGACCTAGACCCTGCACGCTGCAGCCAAGACCTGGTGGAGCCCAATAAACATTCTTTAAGAAAATAACAAAAACAAGAAGGCTGTCTCCAAAAGAATTCAGAAGGTGTGGAGTCCTTTGTGGTTTTCCCCATCCTGCCTTCAACCAGAACAGATCAGAGTCCTCGGCGGCCCGCTGGGTGGGGCTCCGTGCTTCCACTGCGGGAGGTATGGCTTTGACCCCTAGTTGAGGAACTAAGATCCCAAGAGCCTCCGGGCTCAGCCAAAAAGGAAAAAAAAAAAAAAAATCAGACCCAGCCCTAATCAAGGATTCAAACAAAACACAGTACCAAACAAGAAATCCCACCATATTATTTCCCATATTGTATAAAAACGTAGCATCATAGAATTTCTGATAAATCTTTCATTTCCTGCTGTTTTTAAAAGCCCTGTCCTTTTGCTGAAACAAACTTCTTTGGGTCTTTAAAAAGAGGAGATTTTAAATGCAGCATGTATTATGCATTTGGACCCAGAAAAAATGGGCTCTGAAGGGCCTAAGAAAATAAGACTGCCTGCTTAAAGGACGCTGGATAGCTCACAGAGTTTCCAAAAGAACAGAGAACGATGCGAGGAGAGTGCAGGCACAAGGGGGCAGCGGAAGCCAGGGCCGAGGGTGCGAACCCGACCCCGTGAGGGCGGCGCTGGCCCTTCACCACCGACCCGACCCATGAGGGCATGGCGGGCCCTTCCCACCCAACACCGGTTCCTGGGCAGCCAGCTTCTCTGCACCCACATTCAGAGGGTAAAACGTTCTCAACACAGGAATGGGCTTCCAAGCCAGGAAACCAACAATTGATAGGTCTTTTTGTTTTCATACTAAGATTATTTGGTAGTTTCTCACTATCAGGAAGTTCAAGAGAAAAGGGCAATGTTCTAGAATTATCCAGTTACTCCTGACCTTAGCTCTCTATTTCATACGGACAACGTGGGCTCAAATGACGGCCTCCTGGAGGAACACCGTCACACACTTGCTGCCGAAGGACGTCACGGTGACGGCACAGACGGAAGGTCAGCACCTCCTTCTCCACGGCGCACCTGCAGACAGCACTGCTCTCCAGCGCCGCCGCCGAGACCCTGCCCCGCCCAGAGCAGCAAGGAGCAAGAGCCCTGAAAGCCCCCAAACACCTAACAAGACCTCAGCGAGCGAGCTGACTCTTCAGTAGCAGCAGATTCCTGCCCCGGAGAGCAGAAACCGTGGACTAAGAACGCAGCCTGCCAAATCAGCAACAAAGGATGTCTAAGCTGTCACCCCTCTGTGGCTGCAGCCACCCCTGATGGTGCAGCCTGCGGAAACGCCCGCCACCCTGCAAACCTGCACTGCAACCAGCCCGAGTCCTGGGGGAATGCAGCATGGCAAAGCGCAGGACACTGGCCCCAGAGAGCTGGGGTGGCGATCAAGGCAAGACCTCAGTGAGGCCAGACTCCTGCGCCTCTCACACAGAAAGGCACCAAGTTCCTTAACCTGGCGTATCTGGTTTTCCTTAATTAACAATAATCTTCCGACCTTTGGACTACCTGCCCTTGGTTGCAAAAACTCCAGTATACCCTGGCTTTTTCTCTGGGCTATTTGAGATGATGTCCCCCAAGCTTGAGGCCCTAAAAAGGTCAGAAGCATAAAGTACAGCTCTCAGCTTCTAGCTGGTGCATCTTTAGTCAACAGAAGCCCAACAAGCCTGGGGCTCCCTCAGCCGCTTCACGTCCTTTCTCTTGAGGCCCCGCTGAGGCGCTTCCCCGCGCACAAGAGCAGCAAAGACTAGAGCGGCCCCTCAGCGCCTGAACGAGACGCCAGCGAGGCCACGCTGCAGTCCTCAAGGCCTCCAGTGCCAGCCTGTCTCAGCCGTGTGTGTGTTAGACGCTGGAAGGGAAGCGCGGGAAAACCGGAAAGGAAGAAATGACAAGGAAAAGACAAAATGGGCTGCAAAAAGCGAACAAGTGGAAGGCCAGCACCACCTCCACCCCCCCCCCCCCACGGGAGTCACAGCCTGTCGGGCGGGGTGACGGTAGGCGGCTCCCGAGCGGGCGAGGCCGCAGCGGGCGGGGTGCACGGGGCAGGACGGCCGCCTCCCCGCAGAGGGCCGGGGCGGCCGGGGAGCCAGGGCGTCGGCCAGAGGCACTCGGGAAAAGCTGCGGAAGCGGCGGGCTGGGGCGGCTTTTTCTGGGCGGTTTAGGGCTGCCCCCCGCCCTGCCGGGACGCTCCAGGAGGCTCGCAGCGGGCAGCCACCCCGCCCTCCGCGGCCTCTTCACCCCGGGCCGCAGCCTTCCCTACGCCCGCGCTCTGCGAGCTCCCGGCGTGTCCACGTCCCCGCCCTCGTGGAGACGACGCTCAGGAAGAGTGTCCACGTCCCCGCCCTCCTCCAGGAGCGCCCCGACGCCGAGGCGCGCCCGCNGCCCGCTGCTGGGGTCCGTTGGCGGAGACTCGGCGGCCTCTCAGCGCCGACCCCGCACCGCGGGGGCTCCGGTGGTCGCGGAGGGCTGCGAGCGGCCGCAGCCGAGACGAGGACGGCGCGGGCCTCGGTCCCAGCGGGGCACAGGGCGGGCAGCGACCCCGGCCTCGGGAGCCCGTCCTGCGGGCCTCGCCCTTGGCCGCCCGGGGCCTGACGCCGCTCGGTCGCCGGGCGTTCTCGTCAGGTTACCACGACCTCGTCTCCCCGGGGAGGGTCAGGGAGCCCGCGGGGGACGTGCCCGTCGCTAGCGAGGCGCGCGTGTGCGGCCAGAGCCGCGCGTGGCCGCGGGTGCTCTCCGCTGAGGGATTTGGCTCTCACTTGTTTCTCCTAATGAGAGAGACCGTGTTGACTTGAACGGGAATCACTACCTGGTTTGATTGGACGTTAGGGCTGATGAGAACACTCTCTCTCCTGGTCCCCGTGACACGGGAAGATGAAAGTGCTAGGACCTGAAAAATGCTAGCGGAGCGCCCTAGAGTTCAGCAGACACAGAGGCACCTTCCACCCCTACCTGCGGGGAACTCTGGACATCTGCTCTGAAATCCTGTTGCTGGTGACAGAATGGATTTTGGTTTCAGGTTCTTGTTTTGCCTGTTGTTGTAAAATGCGTTCTTTGAGCTGCAAGACCAGCCGCAAGGGGTGACCTTATTCCAGCAGCAAACCTGGAGCCTTGCTCTCCCTGGCAGGTGTCCCAAGTTAGGTGAGGAGCTGCTGGGACCAGTCTCGTCGTGTCAGGACGGCTGGCTTTTCTTTACTAGAAAAGCTTGCCTGCGTTACAAGTTTATTACTGTGTTTCATGTTTTAAAAACTCACCTGATGAGAAAAAAATCCCTAACTTCCCTACATTGATAGCCTGGAGTACTGTGCGTATAATTTTTTGATAGCTATTTTGTCATGTCTTTTAAGTTTTATATTTGATTTAAAATCCATTTTTAAAAAAAGGTTTAAGAGCTTGGATTTGGATCTGTTTAAAGTAATGTTTAATACTCAACTTCACCAAAAAGCATTTTTCTAAAAATGTTTCCGAGNTATTTTGTCATGTCTTTTAAGTTTTATATTTGATTTAAAATCCATTTTTAAAAAAAGGTTTAAGAGCTTGGATTTGGATCTGTTTAAAGTAATGTTTAATACTCAACTTCACCAAAAAGCATTTTTCTAAAAATGTTTCCGAGTTCTAAATTACAAAGTCATCCTGCATTAATAACTAGAAATTTAAGTTTCGTTTGAAAACTTTGTAGAAAGCTAGGCAAGTGTGAACTGAAACTTTTTGATACATAGATCATTACATAATGGGACTCTTGACGGTTGATGTCACCGGGATGACCTTCCCCTTTCAAAATGATGAACTGTTGCTTACAAAATAGGGGAAAACTTTTTTTTTTAAACAGATCCTGTTACTCTCGATTGTGGGAGTTTCTCACAGGTACTCCCAACCTGGGAGCACCCAGGTTTGCAATCGAATTCTTCACTAGGTTTGAAGTTCGAATGGTTTCGGCCCATAATTTTGAGTTTATATTGTTAGACCTGTGCCAGGCTGTGGTAGTCCTTTGTGTGTGTGTCCGAAAGGCTTGACTCTGTGCGTGTAGGACCTACGCTACTTCTGGAGCATCTGTTCAGCTTCGTTGTGATTATTTTTATGCCTGTATCTTCCTTACCCTACAGCCTATCTTGGCCTCACACGTTAAGTGCTCAGGACCTACATGGAGAGACGTCTAGCTTGACAGCAGTGCCCCCTAGCAGAACATGCATGTCAGCTGTTGGGAAATGTACACAGGCGTCTTTGAGGTTGTGCTTCTGTGTCAGGGATGGCTCCTCGGTCTTTGTTTTTCAAGTCTTCATACATGATTATGTATCAGTGATTATTTAAAAGATCTGATCTTAGATTTAAAAGAATTGATCTTCGATTAGAAAGTGATTTCTTTTAAAAAGTTAGGAATTTATTGACTTGTTCCTCCAGGTGGCAGTCCCTTTCGTATCTCAAGTGAGTGTGTCGTAA
The DNA here is from genome assembly GCA_006410875.1 of Neotragus pygmaeus. Lineage (NCBI taxonomy): Eukaryota > Metazoa > Chordata > Mammalia > Artiodactyla > Bovidae > Neotragus > Neotragus pygmaeus. Next base: position 125,943 of record SJYV01043876.1, read on the forward strand.
CCTGAAGCATAGCCGTTGCTCACCGAGTGTTGGAGAGAAAGTGTGGAGGGTGGTGAGCGTGGCAGGCGCGTGGTCTGAGTCAGCAGCCCGGTTCCAGACTGCACTGTCGTGGCTGTGTGACCTCGAGCGCGGTGCTCAGCTCCTCTCTGCTTTGGACGCCCCATCTGTGAGCGGGAGCCCTCGTAGTGTCTGCCTATAAAAATTGTCACAGTAGCTCAGTTACCGGCAAAGCCCAGTTCAGGTGCTCGTTAAGTGCGGCACCTGGTGGTCTGTGTCCGGTGCGCGGTTCGGTGGTGAGCTCGGCAGGTGAAGCCTTGTGGCAGCAGTGGCAGGGCGCTCTGAAGGCAGGCTCGGGCCCTGTTCTCAGCGCTGCGCTTGCTTCAGCCGACTTGATACTCTGACGGCTGTCGCGCCGGCTCACTTATTTTCACTTTACAGGTGCCTAAACTGAGGGTTTGGTGGTTCCTCCGAGCCCAGCTCATCGGGCCAGGAGTGGCTTAGGACCCTCTTCAAAACTGAGCTCTCATCTCAGGCAGGTGTGTTCCCACAGCTTGTTCTAGAGACTGGAATGTCTCCAGATGGGAGTTTTCTGAAGGAATAAGGTGCTTACTCCTCATGGGACCCTGGAGCGAGGACGGCGGCGAGTCCTGAGTGAGGGGCTGCTCGTGGTGCAGGTTCTGACCTTCAGGAGGGACACTCCTCAAGTTACTGAAACACTCTGACTTGAGAAAGTGGTATTTTTATAGAGTTAAAAAGAATTCTGATCATTCGCATACACGCATTCTCTTACAATTTTATGTTATAATGCTATTGCAGACATTTTTCTCTTGATCAAAATTGGCTTGTGTTTCTTGTTTTAACTGAAAAATTTCTGGGCCTTTTCAGATTACATGTGGGTCTCTAGTGCTGCTGAAGGCTGTTTGGAGTTTGTTTAGTAATATTTCTTTGTTTGAAAGCTCAGACCCTCAGCATATTTACTAAATGAGGGAGTTATGTGATTGAAAAGTTATTTAATGTGAAGTGTTTTCTAATGAAGGGATTTGAATCAGTAGGAAGCGTTTGGTGATTTAAGGAACTCTTACAGGAGAGCGGCTTGGTAGGAGCTGACGAGGGAGGCAGTGGCCTGACCTGCCGAGCCCGTGGAGCGCGTAGTGGCATGTGGCTCTGCAGCCGGGCCGGGCCGGGCCTCCCAGGCCTGGGGCACCCGTGTGCGCTGGGTGCTGGTCGGTGCCCAGGGCCTGCCCGTCTCCTGTGCCCGGCTTCGCTTCTGCTGCTGGACCTGCGCTTGCCAGGCTGGCGTCTCAGCGGCTCTTGTGCGTTTACCGTTGCTCTCAGAGGCGTCTCCAAAACCTTCACTGTGTCAGGAGTGAATCATGGGGTTTTCTCTCCTTTTAAAAAAGCAGTATTCATTTGTTGGAAACAATTTTAGTGTCTTCTTACTTGAGTATTCTGAGGAGTAGCTTAAAAATCTGTGAATCAGCACAGACAAGAATGTTCCTGACGCCCTAGTTAGCTTCGTCCTGTGTAGCACATTTTCTCTGTGGCTCCAGCCTGGTATTTCTTCTACCTGAGGCCTACAGGCGGAGTGTGGGGATTCTGTCTGTTCTTCCCGCTTTAGGCCTAAGTAATAGTTGCTCTGAGGATTTTACGTGGTGCCAGTCGCGAGGGTGGGGTGCACTGGGGTCTCTGGGGCCACGTGTGGGGAGCCAGCTGCTGCTCTCGGCGTGCGCCTGGGTCGCCTGCACCCTTGGAGCCGTCGGAGGCGGCTGTGCGCCGTCCTGGCGAGGGGCGGGCAGGGGCCAGTGCTGCAGGAGCAGGGCCGGGGAGTGTCTTGGCACGTGGCCACACCTCCGCTGAAAGCTGCTTGGGCTTAGAAGGGTCAGAACACGCATTCCTGCCCCTCTGTGAGGGAACCAGGCGCTGACGTGCATGGCTGGACACCGACCTCTGTGCCCGGTCAGAGGCGCTGCTGCCAGGCCGCCTGCTCGGGCCGTGGCCGTGGCCCTGGCTCTCGTCACGCCCAGGCTGGAGGCCCCGAGACAGCTCCTCTGCCCTTCCCGTGGGCACTTGGCAGCGCCTGCGGAGGTGGTGTGGGGTCCTAAGGCCGCACAGCCAAGTCCAGAGCCAGTGGCCTTACTGTGTTTTGAGGCCCTTCTGGAAGTGGGTAAAGAACTCTGACCTTAGAGTCTGCGGCTCTTCCTGCTCTCTCAGCAGGTAAATCAGGCAGCTCTTGAGCTGCAGCGTGGGTCCGCCATTTCTATAGAATGTCAGTGTTTGGTTCCAGGGTTCAAGTCCTTCCTCCAGCACCCTGCCCTGCCTCCCAGAGGTCCTCTGAGGAACCGGCGTGAGGCCGCCTAGGCCCAGGGCGGCGCCAGCTTGGCACACAGAGGGGGCGGCTTCCGAGAGGACAGTGTGGCTGTGGGGTGGAGGGACGGAGCCCTGTGGGCCCAGCCCTCGGGGCCTGCGCGTCCCGGCCTTTTCACAGTTCAGCAGCTGCCCCTCTGCTGCCACTGTAAGCCACAGGCACCTTCAGAAAGTCACAGGAGGGGTTTCTCTGTTTGGGAGCCAGCAGGCCTCGTGCACGGCGCGTCGGCAGTGTTTGTGGTGAAGAATGGCAACGGGACCGCCTGCATCATGGCCAACTTCTCTGCGACCTTCCTGACCCGCTACGACACCAGGAGTGGGCCCCAGGTAGGAGAGCCCGGGCCTTCGCACCCGGCTGCGTGGGCGCGATGGGCCTGCCTACCTCCTCGACGCGAGTGTGCATTCCGTGTCTCACACTGCGGTGTCCCTCGATGCCTGGGTGGCCTGTGCACACCGAGGCTGCAGTCTCACAGGCTGTCGTGAGCTCTGCTTCCGCCGTTTTACTTTGAGCCCTTGTCTTTTTTCTCGTGATGGTGCTGCATCGTCACAGCGCAGCGCTTCTTCACGCCAGCTGCTCCGACTGGCTCGCCCTTCGCCTGTAGCTGCGTGCTCCTGCTCTGTTTATGCCTGCTGTGCAGCTCTGTGAGTGTAGCTTTCTTTGATCTGCTGAGTTTGCTTTGGACAAACTGTTAGCGCTGCAGGAACTACAGGTGAACGCGTGTTGGAGGTGCAGGGTGACTGCACTGGCTTGACTAGGACGTCCCTTGCGGTTTTGTTAAGACAGCACTGCACTTCTGCAGAGTGAGGTCTGCTTGCTGCTGGCCGAGGTCCCTGACAAACAAGCAGTGTTTCTCTGGTTTTTGTGCCGTGCTTAGTGGCGTCCAGCGCTGCGACCCCGTGGACTGTAGCCCACCAGGCTCCTCCGTCCATGGTGTTCTCTAGACAAGGACGCCGGAGCGGGGGGCCACTCCCTTCTCCCCCTGGTTCTTCCTCCGGTAATTACCTGTCTGTGGCTTGGCACTTCTTCCATCTACGCTGGCTCTCGTGAACATGTCCTTCTATCAGATTTTGCGTCAGTGCTTTATTGAAGCTCTGTTTCTCCTTACCCGTCCCCATGTCCACGGCACACCGTCTGCTGGCCCCTGGAGAGCGGGGGGGCTCAGGACTGCCAGGAGGACAAGCGGGTCCTCTGGGGGCCCCTGGACACGCCGCCGCCTGGACGCCTCTCGATGTAAATGATGTTTGTCAGAAGGGGGCTCTGCGGGCTTCGCCCATGGAGATGCCACTCATCGTAGGGATGTGTCCAGGCACCTTCTAATTTCTGCTTGGCTCTTTTTGGGTTGGGCTTTTTGAGCACTGTTGCATCGTGTGTTAATCGTGTTACGCGGGTGGGGTCATCTGTCTGCAGCGCTGTGGCTCCCCGCTTCACTGTGGCTCCCCGCTTCACTGTGGCTCCCCGCTTCACTGTGGCTCCCCGCCGCTTCACTGTGGCTCCCCGCCGCTTCACTGTGGCTCCCCGCTTCACTGTGGCTCCCCGCTTCACTGTGACTCCCCGCTTCACTGTGGCTCCCTGCTTCACTGTGACTCCCCGCTTCACTGTGGCTCCCCGCCGCTTCACTGTGGCTCCCCGCTTCACGACACGGGCCTGTGCCACGGCGCGGTTTGTGCAGGACAGGGCCAGGACAGCTGTGCTGGTTCTGTAGTTGTTGTTTTGCTTACGATGGTTCACTCAAACAGTTCTGCAGTGAACTTCATCTTCTCTTTGTTTAGAGAGACATGTTCTTTAAATAATCTCTGTAGTAGTCACGAAGGTCTGAGAGTATCAGCTCATCCTGGAGCCTAGCATGAATTATTTCAATTTATGTGACAGCTTTATTTTCATTCTTGTGTGAAGTAAAATTACATCAGTGAAGCAAATGTTAGTAATCAGGTCATCCTTATCCTACACTGGGATTCCTTTTTAGTTTGTGACTTGACATAAAACACTTTGTCTTTTGCTTTTATGTCAAACGTATGCATCGGGAGCGTCTGAGCGGGGAGGGCTGGGCTCCGCGCTGTGGTGTGTGAGCCCATCGTCGTCTTGGCTCCAGACCCAGTCCTTTGAGCTGCCAGCTGGTGCAGAGGTGTCCAACAGCAGCTACTGTGGCAAAGAGAATGCTTCTGACTCCAGTCTCGTGATCACTTTTGGAAGAGGCCACACGCTGACCCTCAGTTTCACCAGAAATGCAACACGTTACAAGGTCCAGCTGATGCGCTTTGCTTATAATTTGTCAGACACAGACACTTTCCCCAATTCGAGCTCCACAGGTAAGAACCCGTGTGGACCGGTGATGAGGTGAAGAGAATTGGGTTGGGGAATATCTAAACTGCTTTTAAGCAAGCAGTTCAAGGGGTTAAAAACTGATTTTTAAAAATACAGGAGTCAAGACTGTGGAGTCGGCGACTGACATCAAGGCCGACATCAATAAGACGTACCGGTGTGTGAGTGAGACCCAGGTCCACATGGGCAGCGTGACGGCCACACTCCGAGACACCGCCATCCAGGCCTACCTGCCCAGCGGCAACTTCAGCAGAGAGGGTGAGGCCCGCCGGGCCCCGGCCCCCACTGTGGGGAGGGTGCCCTCCTCCCTGAGGGTTGGTTCAGCAGGGTCCAGGGCAAAGCAGGCGGACCCTCTGCCCTCGTCATGGCGTGGATGGGATCGGGCAGCGGTCTCCACACAGAGGCCTCGCCCACCACAGCCCCGCTCAGGCAGGCAGGCCCGGGGTGCCACACAGGAAGACGGCGTGCTCCGTGAGGTGAGGGTGCTGTCCTCTCGGGGGCCCTGGGGACCCAGGGGTCTGCAGGGAGCACCCTGGGCACTGCGCAGCGCGCTGTTTCCTGCTGCTGACTCCCCACATCCTGCCGCTCAGCTCACACGTCACTGTCACTGCCTGGGGGGAGGGCGGCATCCCCCACCCTGCTCCGTGTGCCAGCCTTGCCTGGCGGCTCAGAGTGGCCGGGTTCTGGGCTGCATGGCCACCCTGTGGCTGGCAGCAGGCCTGGGCCCTCCTGTTTCCAGTGGGGCTGCGAGGCCTACTGGGCTCTGCACAGCCAACACACGAAGGTTGCTGTTTGGGATCAGAAGTTTAATGTTAAAAAAAAATCCAAAGAATTTTCACAACAGGAGAAAGGAAGGTTTCCGTGCCTGTGACTGAGCTTTTGCGGGGAGCAGCCACGGGCCCTTCCCTCCCGCTCCTGCACTCGCGTAGCAGAGCCAGGTGGGGCGCGGCACCCACGGCCCCCGCCTGCAGCAGCCCCCGCCTGGCCCTCAGAGGAGGCCGGCCAGCCCCTGACCCCCCAGGCACGCTAGTGGCGGGCGGGGGCTGAAGGAAGCCNCTGTGGCTCCCCGCTTCACTGTGACTCCCCGCTTCACTGTGGCTCCCTGCTTCACTGTGACTCCCCGCTTCACTGTGGCTCCCCGCCGCTTCACTGTGGCTCCCCGCTTCACGACACGGGCCTGTGCCACGGCGCGGTTTGTGCAGGACAGGGCCAGGACAGCTGTGCTGGTTCTGTAGTTGTTGTTTTGCTTACGATGGTTCACTCAAACAGTTCTGCAGTGAACTTCATCTTCTCTTTGTTTAGAGAGACATGTTCTTTAAATAATCTCTGTAGTAGTCACGAAGGTCTGAGAGTATCAGCTCATCCTGGAGCCTAGCATGAATTATTTCAATTTATGTGACAGCTTTATTTTCATTCTTGTGTGAAGTAAAATTACATCAGTGAAGCAAATGTTAGTAATCAGGTCATCCTTATCCTACACTGGGATTCCTTTTTAGTTTGTGACTTGACATAAAACACTTTGTCTTTTGCTTTTATGTCAAACGTATGCATCGGGAGCGTCTGAGCGGGGAGGGCTGGGCTCCGCGCTGTGGTGTGTGAGCCCATCGTCGTCTTGGCTCCAGACCCAGTCCTTTGAGCTGCCAGCTGGTGCAGAGGTGTCCAACAGCAGCTACTGTGGCAAAGAGAATGCTTCTGACTCCAGTCTCGTGATCACTTTTGGAAGAGGCCACACGCTGACCCTCAGTTTCACCAGAAATGCAACACGTTACAAGGTCCAGCTGATGCGCTTTGCTTATAATTTGTCAGACACAGACACTTTCCCCAATTCGAGCTCCACAGGTAAGAACCCGTGTGGACCGGTGATGAGGTGAAGAGAATTGGGTTGGGGAATATCTAAACTGCTTTTAAGCAAGCAGTTCAAGGGGTTAAAAACTGATTTTTAAAAATACAGGAGTCAAGACTGTGGAGTCGGCGACTGACATCAAGGCCGACATCAATAAGACGTACCGGTGTGTGAGTGAGACCCAGGTCCACATGGGCAGCGTGACGGCCACACTCCGAGACACCGCCATCCAGGCCTACCTGCCCAGCGGCAACTTCAGCAGAGAGGGTGAGGCCCGCCGGGCCCCGGCCCCCACTGTGGGGAGGGTGCCCTCCTCCCTGAGGGTTGGTTCAGCAGGGTCCAGGGCAAAGCAGGCGGACCCTCTGCCCTCGTCATGGCGTGGATGGGATCGGGCAGCGGTCTCCACACAGAGGCCTCGCCCACCACAGCCCCGCTCAGGCAGGCAGGCCCGGGGTGCCACACAGGAAGACGGCGTGCTCCGTGAGGTGAGGGTGCTGTCCTCTCGGGGGCCCTGGGGACCCAGGGGTCTGCAGGGAGCACCCTGGGCACTGCGCAGCGCGCTGTTTCCTGCTGCTGACTCCCCACATCCTGCCGCTCAGCTCACACGTCACTGTCACTGCCTGGGGGGAGGGCGGCATCCCCCACCCTGCTCCGTGTGCCAGCCTTGCCTGGCGGCTCAGAGTGGCCGGGTTCTGGGCTGCATGGCCACCCTGTGGCTGGCAGCAGGCCTGGGCCCTCCTGTTTCCAGTGGGGCTGCGAGGCCTACTGGGCTCTGCACAGCCAACACACGAAGGTTGCTGTTTGGGATCAGAAGTTTAATGTTAAAAAAAAATCCAAAGAATTTTCACAACAGGAGAAAGGAAGGTTTCCGTGCCTGTGACTGAGCTTTTGCGGGGAGCAGCCACGGGCCCTTCCCTCCCGCTCCTGCACTCGCGTAGCAGAGCCAGGTGGGGCGCGGCACCCACGGCCCCCGCCTGCAGCAGCCCCCGCCTGGCCCTCAGAGGAGGCCGGCCAGCCCCTGACCCCCCAGGCACGCTAGTGGCGGGCGGGGGCTGAAGGAAGCCCAGAGGCCCAGTCACGGCTGAGGGGCAGGTCCTGAGGCTGCCACGTGGCCCCGGTCAGGCAGCCTGGAGGGTCCCGGCTGCCCCTGGGGCAGCGAGCGTGTGAGGCCTGGGTGCGACCTGGGTCCAGGCGCTCGGGGGCACCGAGGCAGCAGGTCCCGTGCTCTTAGGAGCCCGGGTTTGCAGCTAGGAGCTGAACGTGGGCCTCAGCAGAGGGAAGCAGCACGGAGCTGGGAAGTCAGGCCGGGCAGCGGCATCGGGTCCCCTGACCTGCCCGGCCTGGATGCGCCTCACCTGACGGCCGCCTTCTGCTTCTGAGGCCGCTGAACGCAGGCACAGAGGCTCATGTTGCTGGTGGGTAAACAGCTGCCTTGCTTTTAGAGTACTGGTCTCCGAGCAGCTTCAGGTTCACAGCAGAATGGTGGAGGGCACGGGTTCCACACGTAGCCTGGCCCCCAGGCAGGGGCCATACCCCGTCAGTGGCCACGTGGCGGTTTCTGTCCATGGAGGAATGGCACGGCCGCGAGGCCCCGCCGCCAGCCTGCTGCACAGGCTTCTCCCCCCACTGGGGCCACTGGGCCCGCCTGTGGCTCCCTCGTCCTCCAGGTGTGGCCTCCTGCCTGCCCCGCCCGGGCCTGCCCTGCCCTGCCCTGCCCTGCCCCGCCCGGGCCTGCGGCAGTTGTGGCCTGGGCATGGGTCACCGCTCCGAGCCTGATGCACGGGGCTGCCCCTGCTGCCTCGGGGCACGTGAGGCTGGTGCCAGCCTGTGGTGCATGTCCACTGTCCCCACCTGGCCTGGGCACTCCGGCCGCTCTGCTGCTGCCTTGGGGCCGTGTCCAGCACGGCGCACAGGCACTCGGACAGCGTGTGTGAACTGCCACCGTTTAAAATGGCCTTGGAGACACTGTCCCGACAGCATAGGACACAGCTGAGGTTTTGTTCCTGGCCTCACGGGAGGTTTGTTCTGCTGGAGAGGATGTTCTTGTGGGTGAGGGGCCACTGAGGCCCAAAGGCTCCAGGAGCAGGAGGAGCTGGGAGTGCAGGCAGGGGTTGGGCGGCCAAGCGCCTGCCAGGCCAGCGCTGCTCCTGCCCAGCGTTTCCGGATCCCTGCCTCCCCAGAGGGTGAACACACCCTACCGTCCCTGCAGAGACGCGCTGTGAACAGGACCTGCCCACTCCGACGGCGCCACCCAAGCCCACGCCCACCCCAGCTCCCGCGAGCCCTGTGGTGTTCAGGTACAACGTTTCTGGGAGCAACGGGACCTGCTTGCTGGCCAGCATGGGGCTGCAGCTGAACGTCACCTACAGAACAGTCGACGGCAAGGTGGGCCGGCCAGAGCCCTGCTCCCGCGCTGGGGCCCGGGCGGGCTGCGGGCGGTGTGTCCTGTTGAGCCCTGCTCCCTCGCTGGGGCCCGGGCGGGCTGCGGGCGGCGTGTCCTGTGGAGCCCTGCTCCCGCGCTGGGGCCCGGGCGGCGTGCAGCTGGACCCCCGTCCACCCAGGCCGCTGTCCTGAGGCTGCAGAGCCTGGAGCTGCCAACTCCTCAGGGCATGCCTGTCAGCCCTGAGAGGGGGCAGGCTCTCCGAGTGTCCGCCAGGCACTCGGGTCTCGGCTCACCCTCGGAGATGACGATCTCCCCGAGGCCAAGGGTCTGGGGTGGCGTTGAGAGACGGAGGCCTGCCCCTGCTACAGAGGTGAGAGCCGGGGAAGGCTGCCGGAAGTGTCAGAAGCCGCCTGCATCCAGCGGTCTTCCCCTGCGTGGGCCTGTGTCTTTCCTTCCGGTCTGTTCTGTGAACGGTCCTTGAAGCCACAGCCTCCCGGCCGCCTCTGCCTCCGTCTGCTCGCAGCCCGGGGGCTGGCAGGAGGGCAGCTGACCTCCTGCTCTTCTCACAGACGGTGACCAGAGAGTTCAACGTGAACCCCAACAAGACCACCTTTGGGGGGAACTGCTCCACCACGCTGGCGACTCTGGAGCTCCACAGCGAGAACCTCCTGCTCCTGGTGCTGCGGTTCGCGATGGTGAGGGCCCCCTCACTCCCCAGCCTGGGGGACCCCTGGCCCCACAGCAGTGGTGAGGCTGCCCCTTGTCTGCGGGACCCCTGGCCCCCTAGCCCACGTCCATCAGCAGAAACCTCACAGTATGTGGGAGCACTGCAGGGGCCGGGGTGACCCGGGGCTCGGGTGCTGCCCCCACCCCATCGGAGCCGTGTCCCCGCGCCCTCGCTCTGCACACCTGCCCAGGACAAGTCCAGTCGCAGGAGACTGGGTACGCACAGGCTCGGCCCTGGTGGACGCGCGTGCCTCACTCTGCAGCGGGCTGCTGTGCTTCTCCTGATAAAAGCTTTCCCGGCGAGTTCAAGGTTGGCCTTTGGGGAGCACGGCTCCTTCAGCCCCTATCCTGGCAGGCTCTGGGCAGGGACTGTAAGGAGCCGACCGGAGCTCTGTTCCCGAGACGACAGGCTGCCTTCTCGCGCCCGAGCGCCGTGCGGTCTCTTCCTGTGCTGGGGGTGCCGGCAGTCAGCGTCACCAGCAGGCGACCCCCCAGCCTGATGGGGACCGTGTGTTTGTCCTCCCTAGAACGAGAGCTCCAGCAGGGTTTTCCTTCAAGGAGTCCAGCTCAACCTGACTCTGCCTGACGCCGAAGGTGAGACTCCCACCCCACCCCACCCCCCGTGCCCCGCAGGTGCCCAGGGCGCTCACCGCTCTGCCTTTGCAGACGCCAGCTTCACGGCCACCAACAGCTCGCTGAGGGCGCTGCAGGCCACCGCGGGGAACTCATACAAGTGCAACGCCGAGCAGCGCCTGCAGGTCACCAGCACCTTCTCGCTCAACATGTTCCGAGTGTGGGTGCAGGCCTTCCGTGTGGACGGGGACAAGTTCGGGCCTGGTGAGTAGGCGGGGCGGGGCAGTCAGGAGCAGGGCCCCCGGCGCCCTCTGCCTGCGTCCCTGACTCCGTGGGGCCAGCCCGGCGGCGGAGCTCCCACCACCCTCCAAGCAGGGCTGGGGAGGCCTCCCCGCGAGAGCCGTGGGCGCAGCGGGACGAGCCGGCTGTCTGTCCGCCCTGCAGTGGAGGAGTGCCAGCTGGACGAGAACAGCATGCTGATCCCCATCGCTGTGGGCGGCGCCCTGGCAGGGCTGGTCCTCATTGTGCTCCTCGCCTACCTGATCGGCCGGAAGAGGAGCCACGCCGGCTACCAGACCATCTAGCCGCGGGCACCGCCCTGGCCGCCGCCCCGGGCTCCACTCTCTCGGGGGCACTTCCTCGCAAACTGGTTTTCAGATCTGCTTTATCCAACGTGAAGTTCATCTGGCAACACTTACTATGCACAGAGTAACTATGGAAATGATGGTGTTAATTTTGCTACCTGGGTTAACTATTTTGCTAACTGGTTAAACGTTAACATTTACCAAAGTAGGACTCTAAGGGGGTGGGGGGCAAGAGCTTTTCTAAATGGGCACAGGCTCCACTTTGGTTTGGCTTCTTGAGACCCTGGTGTTGGGGCTTTTCCCGCAGACGTAAGCCTCACAGAGGGAGGGTCTGGTCCAAGGCTTCGGTGAAGGCGGCGGCCGAGTGGTGAGCGCAGAGGGCGAGACGCAGACCAGGCTCCTCATTTCAACCTCAGGGTGCCCGGCGCTGGGTCCTGGGCCCCACGCTCTGCCTCTTGAGAGCTGGCACTTTCCGAAACAGGGAAATGGGCGCCCTTCCCACTCTCGGTGAAGGGGCTCTGTCCTGTGCGGAGGTCTGGGGCGACCCTCTGTCCGTGCCGCACGCAGGAGTCGCTCTGCTCTGCTCGCCTCTTGGACCTCGGTGGGCTCTGCGCCAAGGATCTCCTCTGGGACGCGACGCCGTAACGATGCTAATAAAACGTCTGTCTGTCTGTCTGGGCTTCCTCTTGCTTTTGTTGGCTCCCGTGAGAGGTGGCAGGTGAGCTGCGTCAGCAGGTCAGCTTGGGGGGCTGCCCCAAGGCCAGCGACTCCAGAAAGGTGGTCTTCGGTTAAGACACACGAGGGGACCCCACTTTCTGGGGAACAGGTCTCTGTGGAAGACGGTTCCTTACCCGGTCCTGCGGATTGGTGGCTGAGGAGGGCCGCTCAGGCCCGAGTAGGCAGAGGCTCGCCTCGGGGGCGAGGCTTAGGGCAGCCGCCCCGCAGCAGAGCTCCGACACGCGTGTCTCCCGGGGTGGGCAGCGCCGGCCGGAGCGGAGCCCAGTGCTCCCCCCGCAGGGCGGCCTCTGCAGGACGGGGCCGGGGGCCCCTGCGGGGGACGGGCCCCTTGAGGTGCCGCTGGGCGGCTCCCAGGAAGGCGGGCCCGTCAGCTGGTCTCCCGGGAAAGGCCCACGTTCACCCAGCCCGTGTCCCCCGCCCCGTGTCCTTTGCAGGGCACAGCCTGGGTGGGGGCTCCTCACCAGAGGGAGGGTGGCGGGGCTGGGGCCTTCAGCCCCGGGGGGAGGGGTCTCGTTGGGGCACCTTCTCCCCCCGGGGTCAGGGATGACAGCCCGGACCTGACTTGCAGCCCCTCAATCTACACCTGGTTTACATGTCGCTTGTGTAACAATTTCAAAAAGTCATTTATAAACATTAGGTTGCAGGCTGACAAGAGCTGGTGTAACAAACACAAACACGCCATGTTTTACACACGTCAGCGTCCCAGGTAAAAATACATATTTAGGAACGGCACAGCAGCTCGCTTGGCGGCGACAGCGCCAGCCGGACGCCGGCCCGGGGCCTCAGCCCTGCGCCAGCAGCCGCGCCCTGCAGCGCTCCCGCAGCCGGGCGATGCTGGCCCTGGACAGGCTCCCGGGCTCTGCGAAGACTCTCTGCAACAGAAACGGGTTCGTTTAGACCTTCCCAGCTCCGGGTGCTGGTGGGGCCGAGGCCAGCGGTCAGTGAGCGGAGGAGGGTCACTTGGGTCCTTCAGACACGACAAGACTGATCGAAGCTGGTAACAGAGCTCCAGCCTCAGCACGGCCGCCTGTGCAGGGCGGGGGGAGCCTGCCCCTTACCCGGAGGGAGAGGGCGAGGGCAGCTCTCCTACCCCCGAAGGGCGAGGGTCAGGGGAGCACTTCCCCCACCAGGATGAGGGCGAGGGTCAGGGGAGCACTTCCCCGGGGGACGAGGACGAGGGGAGCCCTCTCCCCCCAGGATGAGGACGAGGGCGAGGGCAGCCCTACCACCCCACCCCCCGCCCCCGGAGGACGAGGGCGTGGGAAGCGGAGGAGAGCTTACTGCAGGGTTGAGCAAGAACAAGCTGCTGGTACCCCCTTGAACGCCCCCAGGGACTTCAGAAAGGCACTCTGAGGACCAGGGAAGGGGTCCCGAGGTGTGCGTGCAGCTGGCCCAGCTCTGAATGTCAGGCCTCAGGCTGGGCCACGTCTTGGTTTCAGCTGCTGCAGAGTTCAGGAAAGTGCCTGAGACGGGACCTCTGCCAGACGGCACATGGGCTCCTGCCCGCTCATACTCGGGTCACTTTTAAAATGCTGAATCCAGTCCGTGAAGGAAGCATCTGAGCCTGAAGTCAGAGGCCCTGAGCCACTGGAGTTAAAACTGGGTAGCGCCCCGTCTCCACTCCCGTGCTGGTGTTGTGCGTGTGTGCTAAAGGCACGCCATTTGCGCCCGAGCCACTCGAGGTGTGGGCCGAGCGTCGGCTCTGCACCCTCGGGGTCACCTTTCAGCGCCTCTCCCAGCCACTGCGTCCCCAGTACCCCTCCCATCTCTGTAAACCTGACTCCTCGAGCTCTGCGTTAGTGAAATCGGCTTTTGTCTTCCCCTGACCATCACGGAACAGGGCGTCTCCAGGCTCCTCCAGGGTGGGCGGGTGTCAGCTCTCCCTCCCTTTCAAGGCTGAGTGAAAGCCCGCCGTGTGGGTGGGCCACACTGGTCCCCTTGCACCCGCGTGGCCGTGCAGGCTGTGTCCACGCCACAGCTGCGGAGGCTGCAGGGAGTGTGCGTGGGCAGCCCTCCCGGGGTCCTGCTTCCGTTTCCTTTTGCGAATACGGCAGTGGGTCGGCTGCGTCAGACAGCAGCGCTCTGTTCAGCTTCTGAGGAGCCTCCACCCGTTTCCACGGTGGCTGCACCGTTTTACACACCTACCAACGGTGCACCAGGATTCCCTGTGCACACGCTCACCAACAGTCGCCATCTGCGGCCTTCTGGATGACAGCCGTTCTGACGGGTGTGAGGGGACATGTGGTTCTGATCTGCGTTTCCCCGATGATGAGCGAAGTGGAGCACCCTTTCACGTACCTGCTGGCTACCTGTCTTTGGACAACTGTCTACTCAGGTCCTCTGCCTGTTTTTACACGGGATTCCTCAGCTCTGTGTCCAGCTGAGGTCTCCATGTCTGGACGTGGCCTGCACATGCTCTCCAGTTCAGGGGGGGGGTCTCCGTGTGTCTGGACGTGGCCTGCAC
>SJYV01043876.1:147477-175422 GCA_006410875.1 Neotragus pygmaeus
CCCCAGGTCACTGCCCCCTACTCCCCTCCGCCTGCCCCAGGAGGCACCTCTGGGCACCCCTGGGCGCTCGGAGAGGCCCCTGCTGCTGGGGAGCCGGGTGCTCCTCCCAGCAGGGGGCCCGCGGGCGGCCCCTCACCTCCGTGGAACATGGCACGGTGGCAGAGCTCCGTCCAGCTGCCCTTGGCTCCCAGGAGGGCGTCGTAGGCGATCATGGGGGCGTCATGGCCCCGCCGGCCCCCGCGGCCCTCAGAGCTCCATTTCCTGTAGGTCTTGGGAGGGCACCATGGGTCAGGGGCCTGGCCCGGGCCACGCCGAGGGCCTCGGGGCACAGCTCCTGGCCCATCCCTGCACTTATGTGACACCCCTGTGTCCAGGCGCTGCCCCCGGCTGCGGTGGAAGTGGGCAAGAAAGGCCTGCTTCCCAGGGCTCTCACACCCCGGCCATCCCGCAGACAAAAGCAGCGAATTTTGTGATGCAGACGGCCGGCAAGGGGCCTGGAATGCTGTGGCCGGGCGTCGCTGCGGCCTGCGCGGGGCATGGGGACAGGTGAGGCTGGGCGGGTGCTGGGTGTTTTCTGGGCTGCAGACCAGTCGGTGGACAGTGGGAGCAACGGGGGCTCAAGCGGCCGGGGGCTCAGGGCAGGCCCCTCCGTCTGGGAGAGACCGACGGGGGCAGGGCCAGACACAGCCAGGCAGACAGACACGGGCAGCTCACACTGGGGCACCTCGGCAGCAAAGCCAGGCTGGCGAGAGGCAGCAGCGTCTCCAGAACAGTGTGACGGAGCCTTTCTGCATCAGGGGACCCATGAGAGACACATGAGGGGGCAGCAGGAAGCACTTGAAAAGGAAAGGGCAGATCCTGCTGCTGCTTCCACACCTTCCCGACACCTGGAACACAGGTGTGCTGGCTGGAGCGGGAGCAGCCGGTGTGGACTATGAGGCACGTTCTCAGAATAGCAGCGCAGCCGAACAGGGAGGCCCTCAGCTCCTCTCTGCAAGAGCCTCCGGACCAGCTCTGGACACCCTTTGTGTGAGGACAATAAATGCCTGTCTTGGTTAAACTGTAGCTACACAGGCTTTCTCTTGTATTGCCAATCACAATCTCAGCAATTTCAGCCACTTCAGGGGTTTTCTCAGCATGGGGAATGCCACCGGTTTGCACCAATTTATTCATCCTAGACAACCCTATATCCCTGGTCTTCAGAAGAGATGAAGTGAGATGGACTATTTTTACACAAATTGTGCTTGTAATCAAGAAAATGAAAAGATAAACACAGTAGCCGTTTCAAACGGGCTTCCTGCATGAAGTCTCCCACAGCCCCCCAAGTGCTCCCTCAGCTCACCTCCCTGGTCCGGGACCCACAGGTGGGGGCGGGAGGCAGGACTGGGCCTGGGACCCCGAGCAGTGGCCCCCACTTCTCTCACCCCATCCATCTTGGGCCCAAGAGCCTACTTTTTCCCTCTCCTCCGCGTCGTAGCAGTCGGGAAAGCTGGCCTCATTCTCGGTGTCCTCAATGATTTTTCTCTCCTCCAGGTAAAACTGCCACTTAGCTTCAAAGTAAAACCAGTGCTCCTGGTATTCTAAACACAAAGCAGGGAAGCAGGCTGTGCCAGCCGTCCAGCCAGGTGCCGTGGGCAGCGATGGGGAGGGCCAGAGGCAGAGCCCGTGCCCCCACCCAGATGGGGTTGGAGGGGGGCCTGGGGCTTTAGCGATGGCCCCCAAAATTGAAAGATGCTCACACTGCAGCTGCTTTGAGACACTAGCAGGGAAGATGGAAGGGGAAAGGATGCTTGAGGGTGTGCTGAAATAAGGCAGCCGTCACACGGACAGAGGGGCTTCTCACGGAAACTCTGAACCTGAGGGTTTTTGTTAACTCAGGGCCGTGCCTGGAGTCGAGAGACAGGATGGTCACTGCCCCTAGTCAATGGCCTGCAAAGTCGGGAGACAGGGCGCTCACTGCCCCTTGCTGACCGCCTGGAGTCGGGAGACGGGGCACTCACTGTCCCGCGCTGACCACCTGGCCTCCGAGCCCGGGGTCCTGGTGGCTCTTCTGGACCGTTTCTGCAGCGGCACTGGCTCATGGGTGATGCTGGGGGTGGGGGGGACCCGCGTCTCAAGAGCCCAGAGAGGGTCCCGACACCGGGCCTCCCACCCTGCGGCCAGTGGCACCACAGACCACAGGCCTGGGGTCCGCCTGTCACACAGAGCCGCCCCCCGCCTGGGCCTGGGCTTGCCGCCGTATGTGTGGATGGGGCTGCCAGGGGCAGACTCACCTGCCAGGTGCCGGATGGTCTTCTTACAGTACTCCTCAGCCAGCGGCACCGTCTGCAGCATGTCTCTCCCCCACTGCTCCAGCCGCTTTCCCTGGATGGCGTAGGACGCAAACAGGGCAGTGCACAGGGACCCGAGGAAGCCTGGGGCGTGGGACAGAGGCCGGGTGGGTCCCCTGCCTGCCGGGGCCAGGCTTGGGACAGAGGCCAGGGTGGGCCCCATGCCCCAGGGTGGTGGACCCCTGCCCCAGGACGATGGACCCCCTGCCCCAGGATGGACCCATGCAAGCCCACCGGGGCCAGGATGGACCCCACGCCTGCCAGGGCCAGGCACAGGACAGAGGCCGGGGTGGGCCCCACGCCCCAGGATGGTGGACCCCCTGCCTGCCGGGGCCAGGATGGACCCCTGCCCCAGGGTGATGGACCCCCTGCCCCAGGATGGACCCAGGCCCACCCGCCGGGGCCAGGATGGACCCCACGCCCCAGGATGGTGGACCCCATGCCCCAGGATGGACCCCATGCCCACCTGCCGGGGCCAGGATGGACCCCATGCCTGCCAGGGCCAGGCACAGGACAGAGGCCAGGGTGGGCCCCACGCCCCAGGATGGTGGACCCCATGCCCCAGGATGGACCCCACGCCTGCTGGGGCCAGGCTCGGAACACAGGCTGGGATGGACCCCATGCCCGCCCGCGGGGCCAGGCTTGGGACAGAGCCCAGGATGGACGCCCCTGCCCCTGGGCCACAGCCCCGAGTGTGGCTCCTGGCCACCCCGGGCCGTGCCCGCCGCCGGCGCGCCATCACCTGTGGGGTGGTTGTGTGTCATCCTGCCGCACTCCACGCTGACCTCCACCAGCGTCTCCAGCCGCTCCGGCTGCCAGTACCGCATCCCCACGCACATCGCCTTGCTGGCAGCGCCAAACCCCGAGCCTGCGTGGGGAACCTGCGCTCAGACCTCTGCCTGCAGCCCCCCCAACCCGGGCACGCACAGCGGTCTGTGCCCACGTTTTCCAGCGTCGGTGCGTCAGAGACAGGGAAACTGCCCACATTCCTGACAAAGACGAGAGGTGAAAGAAATTGCATAGAGGCACGTACTGGAACATCGCAGCCACGAAAGGCAGGCTTTCCGCTGGGGTGGGGGACCGCTCCCAGTGTGCCGCGACTGGGAACGCAGGAGCCAGACTGTCCACGGTGCACGCCCAGGCACGCACGCCCCTCTGCCTAAAGGCTGCTTCCCTGAGCTACAGCTGACGGACAATGGCCACGTGTATCTAACAAATATGTGTGGCCTTGACACGATGCCCCCAGGAAACCAGTGTCCAGAGGAAAACTGCAACACGTCTGTCGCCCCAGTGCGCTTCCGCCCGCTTCAGAAACGTATACAGACAGAACCACGTGGAGAGCGGTCCTGTTTGCCTGGCTCCCTCCACGCAGCGTAGCTGTGCTGGGATCGTCCGCGCTGTGTGTCCGTGGCTGGGCTCCGCCGTGTGGGTGGAGGGAACTCAGCCAGTTTGTCCACTTGCAGCTGATGCACGTTTGAGTTGTCTCCAGTCTGAGGCTAATACAAATAAAGGTGCTATGAGCATTGATGACCAAGTCTCGTGTGGAAGGGCGCTTTCTCTTCTCTTTGGTAAACATCTCTGAGAGGTACATTGAGCTCATACATCGCATGAATGTTCAGCGTTGTGAGAAACTGTGGGACCAGTTTCTGAAGTGGCCACACCGCTGAACACCCCCACCCTGGAGTCTCCGCCACATCCGGACACCACTGCCAACACGAGCTCGCCTGTGAAGTTGGGGTGAGCCCGAGAGGTTAGGGTGAGCCCATGAGGCCGGGGTGAGCCTGTGAAGTTGGGGTGAGCCTGTGAGGTTAGGGTGAGCCCGTGAGGCCGGGTTAGCCTGTGAGGCCGGGAGTGAACCTGTGAAGTTGGGGGTGAGCCCGTGAGTCTGGGGTGAGCCCATAAGGCTGAGGCCTCGCACCGTGGCTTCCGAGTCGTCGTGTGATAGCGGGTGCTGTTTCCCTGGCACGCACACGTCTTCTCTGGTGAAGTGCTGTTTAAGTAGTTTTCCCATTTTTGTACGGGGTTGCCCTTCTGTAATCAGGGTTTTTAATTAGTTACTCGTTTGCACTTGCAGGGCGTGTTTGTCGCTGCGCGTGAGCTCTCTCTGGCCGCGATGAGTTGGGGCTGCTCTCGAGCTGAGAGGGTGGCAGCGGCTTCTCAGCTCTAGAGTTCAGGTTAGGGAGCTGTGCACACGGGCTTAGCTGCTCCGCGGCATGTGGTGCCTTCCCAGACCAGGGGTCCCACCCGCGTCTCCTTCAGGGGCAGGCGGGTTCGTGAGCACAGGGCCCCCAGGGACGTCCCTCATCGCTGGGCTCTGAGAGGCCTTCAGGGCGTCCCTGGGGGCTCGGAGGTGAAGAATCCACCTGCTGATGCCGCAGACACAGATTCGATCCCTGATCCGGGAAGACCCCATGTGGCGCGGAGAAGCTACGCTCACGCTCCTCCACAGCTGAGCCTGTGCTCTGGGGCACGGGAGCCCTGACGAGTGCCCACGGCCGCAGCTGCTGAAGCCCGAGTGCCCGGGGCTGTACTCACAGCGGGAGAGGCCCCGCGTCCCCGAGAGGCAGGGCCCGCTCTCCCGGCTGGAGGAAGCCCCGGGAGCTACGGAGACCCCACACTGGCAACAGTAAATGAACAGTTACTTTTAAAAACAGTTCCTGGCGTCCTTGGGGCTCACACCCCTCGCAGACTTGTGCTGGGCAGTGCGTTCTCGTGCACGTGGCCTGCCGGCCCAGCCTCTTGGCGGCGGCGTCTGAGGGGAGAGGGCCCCTGGGGGCTGCTGACTCAGCTCCCGGAGGGGCCGTGCGCGGTGGCTCCAGGGCCTCTGCCGCTGTCGGCAGCCTCCCCGTGAGGATGCTGGGCCTGGGTGCCCGTCGTCATTTCCCTTACAGATGAAAGGTTGCCCGCGTGGCCTGTGCAGGCGGTCAGGACGTGCGGGCGTCCCTCCCCGCGGGTGTCCCTCCCCGGCACCTTCGGGCATGGACTCCTCCGCTCCGCCTGCAGAGGCTGCTCGCGCCTCACTGCTCTGGGCATCGGCCTGGCTGAGTTTTCTCTGCGCCCGGAGCTGCTGCTTCTGACAGAACCTGCCGCCCTCAGCTTGGCGGTCTGCACGGGAGGCGCGCTTCTTCTTTGCTGATAGTGCTGGGTGGTTTGATGGCTGTGGGTCTTGTTGGAGGTGTTTGTCTGTCTGTTTCTTATGCTTGGAATTTATTGTTTCTGGGGCACGTGAGTTCACTTCTGTAAAAATCTACTTTGGACAATTCGGGCCACTGTTTCCCCGCATCTTTTCTGTTCTCCCCCCTCTTTTAAGGACCTAGTGCTCCGATCTGTCCCATGGCCCCTGCTGCCCGTCCACGTTTTCGGGTTCTCTCTTCACTGTGTGGCCCACTGTGGACAGCTTTTATTGCTCTGCCTTTTAGACCCACTGATCTTTCTTCTGAAAGGTCTAATCCGCTGTGACTCTCAGTCAGTGAGTTTTAGACACTGTGGTGCTTTCCTCTAGAACTGTGATGTAGGTCTTTTGTATACCTATATGTCTCTACTTAACTTTTCAAAAGTATAGAACCCAGTTTTATATCCTACGTGATAACTCTAATGACTGTCAGAGGTTGTCATTTCTGACTTACTGACGTTTCCCTCTGCTATGGGCCATAGTTCCTGCTTCTTTATTTGCCAGTAGCATTTGACTCGAGGGTATCCTTCAGCATCGACCCAGAGGCCGGACCTGCCTTGCTCTGAGCCCAGTGGTTGGGTCCAGGACCCCAGCAGCAGAGCCGCAGGGGCAGAGGCTGCCTGCCAGCATCACCCCACACGAGACCATCACAGAGACAGACACTTTTGCAGGTGATGTACGCTTTCCCTGATGTTTTGGCTAAGAACACACATTTAAAAGGGAAGCAGTGGGAGACTGTCCTGAAAGCAGACCAGGGATGGTGCTGAGATGCCCACGTCCCCGGCTGGCGCCCAGGCGGGGCTGGATCCCCGGGGGTCCTGTTGGGGGTGACAGGCCAGGCCGTGTCCCAGAGGCCCTCCGGCCCCCCCTCCTCAGAGGGAGGGGAAAGCCCCCTGACCTTTCTCGTTGAAGGGCGTGTGCCAGGCTAGGAGGTAGTTGTCCGGCTTCAGCTGGGAGCAGCCCTCCAGGGTGGCTGGGTCTGCCCGCTGCTCTGGGAGCTTCTCCAGGACGTCCACATAGCGCCGCACCATCTCACGGTAGAGGTCGTCCAGGCACCAGAAGTCTGGGGAGGAAGGGGGGGATCAGATGAGCCCCCAGCACGCGGCCTGCCCCCCCACAGGAGGGAGGCCCTGGGACCGGCTCCCTGGAGACACATGACCGCAGATCCAGTGCGCTTTGGATTTCATCTCCTTTCAGAGGCTGCGGTTTCTCACTGTTACACACGAGAGTCTAGGAAGACCTGGGGTCTTCATGCACAGATGATGGCTCTGTCCACGAGGGGCCTGCTGGCCCGACACCTGCCTGCTCTGTGACCCTCAGGGTGCCCCGTCCAGGGTGCCCAGAGCCACCCTCCCAGCCTAGCTGCCTGCTCCCCACTCCAGCCAAGCAGCCACACGCCCCACCCCCACCGTCCCCATCATCCCCACCATGACCCCGCAGGAAGGAGGTCTGGGGATGTGTCCTTGGAGATCTCAGGGTGCCAGGCACAGAGGGCTTGCTGACCGGTGTCCAGATGGCCTCACGTGCCCCCACCGCACAGTCAGGCCCCCGTCTGCCTGCTGTAGGCTCAACGAGGGGTCGTGAATGGGTTTTGATCACAACTGGGTGTTTCTGCCATTAAGTGAGTCCACAGTGTGGTGGACAGAGGCCACACAGCCTTGAAAGCTGGGGCCCAGGGGGCCTGGTCACACGAGAGCGGACAGGATGGAGCAGGCAGAGGGTGCGCCTGCCAGCGAGGCTGGCGGCACCTGGCCCTGTCTGTGCAGGGCTGCGGGCCAGCGGACCCCTCAGGGACAGAGCCCTCCCGGCAAAGCCCGTCTCTGGGGGCTGTGGGGGTGGAGAAGGACCCTGGCCCTCTCCCGCCTACCCTGGGCGCAGAGCCGGAGGCAGAGCACGGTTGGCACGAAGCCCAGGTCGCCTCTGGCCCCGGGGCCGGGGGGGAAGGCAGACACCCGAGTCCAGGCAGGGCGGGGGGTGCACCGCGGGGCGCGGCTCCTGTGCACCCCCACCTCTCAGCGGCGCGGCAGGGCCTGGCGCCGTCTGGCGGCTGCTCTGACTGGGCCACGCCGCGTTGCCTCAGTTCTGAGCCAGGTGGGGGTGTGCTAGAGTCCGGGCTGGTGGGCGCGAGTCCCGTCTGGCCTGTGGACAGTGACGCCAGGTGACACTGGGTAACCCGCACCACGTCGGGTGACAGCAGCCGGTGCTGGCTGACCCTGGCTGGGGAGGGGCGAGGCCAGGGTGTCTGCCACCTCCTCTACCTTCCAAGTCCAGGGCGAATAAGCCTGGCCCTTCCGGGTCCCCTAAAATGGGTCGTTTTATTCTGGATTCACATTCTTTTTGAAGAGACAAAAGTTCTTTGCAAGCAAAATGGCAGCAAAATCCCGGGAGCTGATCCCGAATTCAGAGCCACAGAGCCTCGCACCCTCTGGCCCGAGCTCCTCGGTGTGCTGTCTCGGCCACTGAACCCACCTCTGTCTCCCCCGCCCGACAGATCCACCTACAAAGCCCCCTGTGGGCCTCCCAGCTGAAGTCATAACAGAGAAAAGGCAGCAGACCCCTCTGGGTCACTCGGTACCGACGTTTCAAATGCCGCAGGCAGCACGGCGGGGAGAGGATCGTGGGGCCGGGACTGCTCTCCGCTCTGCGGGGCCCTGGATGCCCCACCCTGCTCAGCGCCCACTTCTGTGCAGCACTGCCCATCTCAGAGGCATGGCAGAGTGGGCACGGCTGGGCGCACCCGCTGCTCCACAGGGCCCGGCCCACGGCCACACGCCTGGGGCGGCGAGCCCTGCCTGCCTTTGGAAATCTCGTGAAGAGCCACGAACAGCGCAGGTCCTGCCCCCCCGACCCCCGGGTTGGGTCAGGGCTCCAGAGGCAGGCCGAGGCTGACCGGCTTCTGTCTGCACTTGCTGGGCGGTGCTGGGCTGATGGCGCACTCCTCTGCGTCGGTTCCCTGATCTGTAATCCGCCGTAATAAAGACCTGAAGGGTGGCGTGAGGATGCAGTGATAACACCCACGGAGAGACAGGCCCGCAGTCAGGGTCCACCGGCGCCTTGACGCACGGGGCTCAGTATGTCCACTCAGTCCCGTCCGACTCTCTGCGACCCCATGGACTGCAGCGCGCCAGGCCTCCCTGTCCATCACCAGCTCCTGGAGTTTGCTCAAACTCATGTCCATGTCATCGGTGATGCCATCCAGCTGTCTCATCTTCTGTCACCACCTTCTCTCCTGCCTTCGGTCTTTCCCAGCATCAGGGTCTTTTCAAATGAGTCAGTTCTTCACATCAGGTGGCCAAAGTACTGGAGCTTCAGCTTCAGCATCAGTCCTTCCAGTGAACAACCCAGGACTGATCTCCTTTAGGATGGACTGGTTGGATCTCCTTGCAGTCCAAGGGACTCTCAAGAGTCTTCTCCAACACCACAGTTCAGAAGCCTCAATTCTTCAGCGCTCAGCCTTCTTCACAGTCCAACTCTCACATCCATACATGACCACTGGAAAAACCGTAGCCTTGACTGGACGGATCTTTGTTGCCAAAGTACTGTCTCTGCTTTTTAATATGACGTCTAGGTTGGTCGTAGCTTTCCTTCCAAGGAGCAAGTGTCTTTTAATTTCATGGCTGCAATCACCATCTGCAGGGATTTTGGAGCCCCCAAAATAAAGTCTCTCACTGGTTCCGCTGTTTCCCCATCTATTTGCCATGCCCCTTACACAAGCTACAGTTTGTTATTAAAGAAAAAATTTGGGCTGTTTGAAAACTAAACTTAGATGTTTAGAGGGTGAAGCACATTCTGTGGGCGCAGCCTTGCCCGAGCACATCAGGGTCACCCTCGGGCCAGAGGGCGTCCGTCCAGAGGTGCCCGCGCCCATCAGAACTGGGCCTGCGACCAGGGTGTTCCGGATCCACACGCCTCACCCGGTCGGATTCCGCTCTATTCCTGCCAAGGGGATGTGACTTGCTCCAACCCGGGGGAGCACGTTCTTGACAGGAGCCACGCCGGGGAGTCCTGGGACCACAGTGCAGGCTGGAGACGTGCCGGGGATGCTGCCAGGCGGGCACCCCAGGAGGGCCCGGGGACGGGGCACGGAGGGGCCTGTGGCCTGCCCAGAGACGGCCCGGAAGCCCCACAGTTGCACCCCACCCCCGGATCCCGGAGTCTGCAGACTCAGAAGGACGGCTTGTCATCATGTCAGCCTGCTGTGACACTGTGTTATCTGGGGCTCAGTTCTCTGCCTGCTATTTGGAGCAGACGGCATTCCTGTGCCGTGACATCCGAGCTAAGCCGGGCTCCCGCGCGGGCGGGTGAGCACTCGGGGACACACGTTCCAGCCACTCAGAGCCGCCTCAGGCTCTAATTGTGCAGTGACGTGCTCGCCCTCTGACAGGTTTTCAACAGCAATTGCAAAGGAGCTGTGCCTCACCAGACACCCGCTGCTTTTGCGAAATTCAGTAAAAATATGTTCCTGAAATCAACCTGCAACTTAAGGAAACTCTGTTTCCCCCACATCCAACCAACTTCGTGGCATTTTCTTAGGGTAACGGAGAACCTGCAACTCTCCAAGCTAAATCCTGTTTTGGCAGATGGCATTTTAACCACCATTCATCGGGGTTTAGAAATAATTCCCCCCAAATATCATCTTAATCTGCCCAACTGCAAACTGGCTTATTATTTTATATATTTTTTGAAATAAATTCAGAAGCAAGCTAACTATTCACAGTGAGAAGTTGAGGTTTCCTCCCAAATGGGCCCAGAGTGAGCCCTCTGATTGCATTTAACTCCGAATATACAGGCTTTGCTGAGTGAACATTCACAAACACAATGGAAAGTCTTGGCTTAAGAACCCGAGTCTGCTGGTGAGCAGAGCAAAGTGATGCGGCGCCCAAGAGGCTGTCTTGGAACGAAGTGGAGGCACACCCTGTCTGCCAGGGACCCCATGTGACGAGCGA
Source organism: Neotragus pygmaeus (assembly GCA_006410875.1). NCBI lineage: Eukaryota > Metazoa > Chordata > Mammalia > Artiodactyla > Bovidae > Neotragus > Neotragus pygmaeus. The sequence continues at coordinate 157,926 of SJYV01043876.1, forward strand.
CCCCCGGGCTCTGGGCCCCTCGCCTCGGGCCCCCCCGCCCCCGGGCAGAGCCTCACCTGTGACGAGGGCCCTCGCCGTGGACACGTGCATGATGGTGTTGTCACTCACCGGCCACGTCTCCGGTGAGAGCACCAGCTGGTCCAGCCCACTTCCCTTCCCCATCTCCTCCTGGACCCTGGCGCCCAAGCCGCTGCTCTCCCTGGCGGCGTGCCCGAACCCCAGCGCGTCCCCGACGGCCCCCAGCAGCATCGCAGCCTGGAACTTCTCCATGTCTGCCCGGCTGCGGCGGCCACCGTGCGGCTCTGCCTTCAGTGCGCCCCGCTGGCCTCCTGGCGGCTCCCTGTGCCGCTGTCAGGAGCCTCCCGAGGGGCAGGCACGCCTCCTCTGTCTCTGCAGGTGGCACCAATGAGAACATCGTCTGGACGCAGCTCACAGCCTCCCCCGCCACGTGGGGCGGCAGCGTCTGTCCGCAGGGTCGGGACTGAACTGGCTCTTGTGAGGAGGCGTCTGCGGCTCAGCACAGCCCTGGGCTGGTGAGGCCGCAGCTCTGGGGAAGTCTGCCCAGTAACCTGGAGGACACACTTGCGTTTCTAGAGCTCCACCCGTCCGCCTTGTCCCTGCGTCTTTGCATTTCCTGGATTCGCAGTCACACCGGTCGCCCTCAGCAGCCTGTGTCTGGCTCCCACACCCAGCACCCTGCTGGGACTCAGCTGTCACGTGTGCGCCTTTGGTTTCTGGAGGGCGTGTGACTGTGGAGCATGTTGTTGATAGAAATCTGCCACGCAGGCAGGAAGAAGCAGATGGAGCTGCGTGACCTGGGTGTCCCCCAGCCCAGCGCTGGTGATGCCTCCCTGACAGACACAGGCCATTCCATGTGGGGAGGGACACAAGGCCCCCACCCCTGTTCCATGGGAAGAGTGTTCATGGGGGTGCTGAGGCCGGGGGGTCCAGGTGTAAACCAGGCATCTGGACCTGAAGCCCAGGGTCAGAAAAGCCGCAATCTGTGTCCCCAGGCCCCTGGTACCACAGGACCCGGCCCTACATCAGACCAGGGCACCAGGACGTGAAGAACACATCTAATAGTAACACCAGTGATAGCAAGATGCTAAGATGCTAAGATCCTAAGATGCTAAGATGCTAAGATCCTGAGATACTAAGATGCTAAGATCCTGAGATGCTAAGATGCTAAGATGCTAAGATCCTAAGATGCTAAGATGCTAAGATCCTAAGATGCTAAGATGNGAATCCCAGGGATAGGGGAGCCTGGTGGGCTGCCATCTATGGGGTCGCACAGAGTCGGACATGACTGAAACGATTTAGCAGCAGCAGCAGCAGCAGACACATTCACTAAATGGCTAGAGAATTTTCCCACATGGACAGAAAGAGTAACAAAGAATTTGATTAAAAAGATGATCCCACCTTTCAGATTACCTCAGTATATACAAAATGATAATGAACCTCTCCCAGATTTAGGAATTATTTTGGTAAAATGGTTTGGGTTCTCAAGATCATGACTAAAATTTTGAAATAGAAACTACGAAGTCTCTGTGTTTGTGTGTTCATATGTGTCTATATGTGTGTTCTAGATGTATAATATTGCCAAAAGTTAATTCACAAAAGAGCTCTATTTAATTGACTTAAAGGAAATTAAATGCTCATATAAATACTCCAAAATACAAAATAGTCCAGCGAGAATTAATTTCAATCTCATGTTATCTGAAAAATACTCAGGACAAAACTGATATCTGGTGATTGAAAAGTAAAAGATTGAAAATTTGAAAGTGGTTTAAGCTTTTTGGTGTGATTAATATAGGCAAAGAGTTACACATGATCAGGATTTTCTAAGACTGAATTAAATTTAGTTAGGTAAATGGATTTTGTTAGGAATGGATTTGATTTCTCCCTCCAAAGTATTCTTGAAATGCTTCTTTTGATAAACAGATTGAGATGAGTTTGTCTATAAGTGATTTGTATTTGCTTTTGAGATCTTTAGGGAAAAAAACCTTTAGGTAGGGAAAAAGTATTGTCTCCTAGTAACTTATGATCTTATCTAACTGAAAACTAACTTTGGGATGTTTTAGAGGGCTCCTGTGTTATCTCAAAGAGAAATATTTAACTAGGGTTATTTGGTATGTTATGTTAAATGTGATCATTTGTAATTTTGGTTATCCAACTTTATCGTACACAGTAATCAGATGTTTGACCATGCCTTTTGAGTCTTTTGTCATTTATACATATTTATGTACCCTGGTGCTGGTTCAAAAAGTGCTTCATGATCCAGAAGATACATAGGAAGACTAAGGAACCAGTTACAGCAGTTCTACACCAAGATGGCTCTGTAGGGATTTCAGCCCATGTAGACTAAAACAAGGAGCCCGCCTTGTCCCTGGGGCCCCTAGATCAGGTATTCAGAATTACAGAAGATGGACCTTCCCTTCTGCGTCCAAACTGGGTTTTGGCTGGGTTGGTGTCCCAGCCACATGGGTTCAAGTCCCAAGCTGGGTTTTTGCTGGGTTCGAGTTCCAGCACATGGGTTCAAGTCCCAGTCTGGTAAATGGTTTCAACCCAACCCTATTCCCAGCAGGCAGAGAGGCCAGGTCCCATGGGGCTAATGAAGTGCCTGTGATCCCAGAAGCCAGCTCTCTCTGGAGGGTCAATGGCAGGGACCAGCCTAGGGTGCTAAAAACATTGCTTCTGTCAGCCCCTCAGGGTTCAAGGACCGCCCCTGCCCCTTCTCTGCTCCTATCTCCAGGGCACTGATATTCCCTCCCAATTAGTCTCCAGGGAGTGTCCCTACCTTCTGGGATTTGGAATTCTGTTCCCCACTGGGCATCTCTCTATCTGCTGAGTCACAGAACTGGCCCCACCATTCAGTTCAGTTTAGTCGCTCAGTCGTGTCCGACTCTCTGCGACCCCATGAATCGCAGCACTCCAGGCCTCCCTGTTCATTACCATCTCTTGGAGTTCACNGGTGATGGACAGGGAGGCCTGGCGTGCTGAGATTCATGGGGTCACAAAGAGTCGGACACGACTGAGCGACTGAACTGAACTGAATTAATCCATTATGAAGACTGTTTTTCTCATGTACTGGGCTTTGTTGACAGCTGGACCAACCTGGATATGATTAGCTGGATACGATTAACGCATACCATTTATATATACATTTAAAAAAACAGTGCCACGCACTTTCTAAGTGATGAACTACAAGTTAAAAGCTTGTTTAGAAAGGAAGGGACACAGTGCTTTCCAAACAGACCTTCCTTGCCACGGTAAGAACTAAAATGGAATCTGATGCAAAAGTCAATCCTGTAAGTATCATAAAGACTTGGGATTTCTTAAGATAGATCCAAGACAAACTAGCATGTTTGGTCACTGGTGAAAGTCAACGTCCTCATTTCCCCCAGCTGGAAGGTAGCGGCAATTTCACATCTAGACACACTGACGCCGTGGGCTGCACCGTGAGATGGGATGTTCACGGACACAGAAGCCGAGCGTCACAGCTGCGGGAGAAGGACTCACTGCAAGGCTGGTGTTGGTCTATTTCTGTGTGATTGATGCGCCAGAACATCAAGGGGCTGAGAAGGAAGCTTTTTGAAGCTGACAACCTTCAACAGCAACAGTCTTGCACTGAAATAGTGCTTATGTGTGCATGCCCAGAGGATGAATGCAAAAACCAGACAAATAAATATTTAAGGCAACAAATGTGTTCAATGCAAAATAGTCTACTAAACACCTTCCAAAAGATTTTCATCTAAATCTGGTTTGGCCTGACTTGGACAGAAGTCATAAAAGCAGAAGGTCTGACCTGAGGCTGCCAGGTCAATCACTAGAAATGGATGAGCAAGAAATACCTGAGTCGTAGCCAACTTCAAATAAGACGCCTCTATTTCCTGTGTGTTTAACGTCCAGAAGATAACTCAGTCTGAAATAACCCGGAGACCTAGCAAGAAAGCAGTGGTCGGAAAACTTGAGGAACGGGCAGGAGAGAAGGCTGGCTGGACCTTGCCTGCGGGCCCGTGCTCTACTGAGTCTACTTCCTTATCACTGAGGAAAATCCAGATTCCGCTCCTCTTAGTGTGGGAAAGCCTCACACTGAGAAATGGAGGGAAACCTGGGGAAGAGAGAAAATAAGCTTTACGGCCGACGTTACATCTGGTTACCTTTGGGTTCGTTTGGTCCTAGAAACCCTTCTTACAAAGTTCCCGGTGTGCATTATTTGTGCCTGCATTTTCAGAGACCCAGCATCACCTAAGTAAGTATGCCGAGTGCTGTCCTGAAGGACCTGGCCGTTTGCAAGATAACAGCAACACTCAAAGTGACAGAACTTGAGAGCTGAGATCAAGAACAAAATCCACTCTACTGGCCACAGAAGGAATCATCAGAGCAGCTACTTTCTAATAACCTCTGGAAACCCTGCCTCCTGAGTAAGAAAATGGTTATAAGATGTTCCTAAGTAAAACTCATGTCTGTGATGCTCCATTTAGAATTAGATCATAACGATGACCATTCTGTCAAAAAAGAATCTTTGGGCTGATGGAAAAATTAGTTAATAATCATGAAACTTTACTTCCTCAAAAATTATGATTTCTCAAAGCCAGCTGATTGCGGACTCGAGCCAGTATAAACCATGTCAAGTATCTCAGATTAAAGCAAAGCATCAAGGACTGTTAATCATCTCCTCTACTAGGGGCCTTCCCTAGTGGCTCAGCTGGTAAAGAATCCGCCTGCAATGCAGGAAACCCCAGTTTGATCCCTGGGTCGGGAAGATGCCCTGGAGGAGGGAACGGCTACCCACTCCAGTATTCTGGCCTGGAGAGCTGCATGGACTGGACAGTCCATGGGGTCACAAAGAGTCGGACAGGACTGAGCAACGAAGCAGGGCTAGGCGAAGGGCTGACCAGCGGGCGGCACGTGCCCCTCTCACTACACACCGCAGGCTCACAGGCCTGAAGGGATGAAGCCTTGGCCTGCAGGCTGTTTTCCCAACCCTTCCACTGCTGTCCACGCTGTTTTAGGAATTATGGGAACACTTGAATCAACCTCTTTAAATTACATTTAACCCTTCAGAAGACAGACAATGTCGTAAACTTTGGAAACTGCACAATCAGTTGTTCCATCTGGGGTTCACAGCTGTAAAATTACTCTTTTTTTAAAAATTGAAGTGCAGTTGCTTTAGGAGATAGTGAAGGACGGGGCAGCCTGGCATGCTGCGGTCCATGCAGTTGCAGAGACACGACTGGGTCGCTGAGCAACAATAGCAAATAGCAGCTGCCTCACGACGCTGTGCCTCTCTGATGAACAGCAGGGATCGGTTCTGGGGTTGCCGCCCTCCCACCTCGAGCCTCCCTCCTGCTCCCCCATACTCATCCGGCTTTGTATCTTTCTTTAAAAAACCCTCAAAAAACCTTCTAAAATAAAGTGTGATGTCTGTGAAGTGTCCAGGTGTGTAATACTTTTCCTGAGGAGGCCCCTGTTCCCTTCAATACGATTTTATGTTCTCTCAATGAGTCTCATGAAGCACAGACACGAAATCAGTACCTGTTCCAATTCTTCAGTGACTGATTTCAGATAAACACCTCATTTGTCTATAGGCACAAAGTAGATAGTGATTTTTTTTCCTCTCAGTAAAGGAATTTCTCAGTAAGCTATGAATTTCTCCTTTTCTGCTGCCTGATACTCAGGCAAAGCTACTTAAAATAGAGGCTACACACGCCGGGCTCCATGCTGCGAACCTGCTTCAGAATACTTCTCCTCATGACCAAAGAATAAATTTATAAACTTTAAAACAGGTGATTAACTGGGACTAATTTACAGCCTCTTAGAGCTGACGGTGGAATTTTAAAAGCACAGGAAGCGCGATGACTTCAGAGGGAACCAGCGCTGCAGGATTTCCAGGCCGCTCCCACCTCCCCTGCTTGCAGCCCTGCAGCCTTCTGGCGGGATCACCACCCTGCGGGGGAGCCCCGGTCAGCCAGGGCAGGCAGCACGGAGCCCTGCTCGCCACACCCGTGCGGCCTCTCAAGTGACCGGCGTCTGGCAGGCGTTCTCACCTAGCCCCTTCTGCCCCGGGCTCCTAGCGAAGGTGAAGGTGAACTGGTAAAGGGCCTTGAACTTCACCGCGCCCTTCAGCTCCTGCTCCAGTCCGGGCAGTAGGGCTCTCAGCTGCTCTGTGCTGTCGCCCCTGGGACAGGAACAGAGCCTCACGTGGGCATCGCGGGCGGGGGCAGGGCTCCAGCCTCCCTGTGCTCGGTGGGGCCTCAGGCTCGGGCCTAAGGGCAGAGCTAAGGTCCCTGCTCTGGCTACAAGGGCTAGAAAGGGCAGCGCCGTTTGTGGTGATAACCCCACGCCCTGTGAAGAAACCAAACCCACTGATTTATATGGAGCATGGAGTGCAGCTTAGTAGAGAGGCCACTGGGCTTCCCGGGGGGCGCAGTGGTTAAAGAACCCATCTACCAGCGCAGGAGATACAGGAGATGCAAGTTCGATCCCTGGGTCGGGAAGATCCCCTGGAGGAGGAAATGGCAGCCCAATCCAGCGCTCTAGCCTGGAGAATCTCATGGACAGAGGAGCCTGGCAGGCTGCAGCCCATGGGGTTGCAAAGAGTTGGACATAACTGAAGCGACTTACCGCCCACACAGAGATGTCATTAAAAGTAAAGAAAAAAAAAAAAAAAAAACCCACAGAAGCTGCAAGGCTCTCCTCGCCTGTGTGGGCTGGAATGCAGCCAGGGATAAGCCCGGCAGCCGGGGTCCTGCAGAGACCTGCACCCAGGCGTGACGGAGACGAGGCGGGAAGACCTGGGCCCTCGCTGAGGGCAGAGCTGAGCCGGCCTGCACCCTGTACCGTCCCGGAGGAGACAGGCCTGCAGACCCGGGCCAGTGTCCAGGGCATGCTCTGCTACAGCGGGCTGGACTTAAACAGCCAACACAGGAAAGCAACGCTATCACTTCAAAACCGGATGTTCCTCCAAAAAGTCAACAACCTGTAGGAATGCTTAAAAGCCCTCACTAAAGCAGGCTTTAGAACAGCGAAACATAAAATCTGTTGTTTATTTTGACTGCATGGCAAGGAGGAGGCTGAGAGCCGCACGTCACTGACCCGCGTGCCCGGCGTGGCAGGTCCCCAAGCCCGCGTGGAGCTCGGGTGTCTGGCGGGTGAGCAGGACCCCGGCCCCTCCCACCACTGCCCTCCTCCTCCAGGCCGGCACCCCTGCTCTTCTCCGCGCCCCCATCACCGCACTAGCGCTCCTTGGCGGACCGGTTATCCCCGCTTTGCAGTTAACAAACGGGGCTCCCGAGTTCCACTGTCTGGGTTTCTGTGCCCGCGCTGCGTGTGCGAGGCTCACCCGTGTGGCGTCCACCTCCGCCGCCTCCGCCACCCCGGGCCCGCTGAGCGGCGCCGCTGCGCCACGGGTGAGCATGTGGCTGTTTCCCATTTCTGGTCATGAAGGATGCTAAAGGTCCCCGGATGTGTGTCCTGGCACACAAGTGCATGTGTGAGGCAGACACCCACCCACGACTCCACAGTTCTTGTCAAGCCCTCCTCCGGGGTGAGTGCCCAGCGGCCACACTCGGCAGCTGTCCTGGAAAGGGCCCGGGAGGGCCTGGTGTGGTGAGCCCCTAGCTTGCACCTCGCCAGTGGGGCTGAGTGCTGCCTGCGTGCTCTCCGCCCCGGAAAGCGCCCTCTGTGAAGGCGCGGGCACGCTGCCCGTCCTCAGCCAGGCCGTCCTCCTCCGGGCTTGCGGGGTGCCCACGCCAGCAGCGCCCCCGCCGGCCCCCCCGGGCACCTCCTGGGCCGTTTCTGGTCAGGAGCTCCGGCTTCGGGCGGCTCGGCTGCCGCGCTGGTCTCCTCTGCAGGGGTTTCTGAGGGTGTGTGCTGCAGGGCTGCACGTGTCCCCTGCCTGCAGCCTTCGCCCGGAGATCTACAGCTCACCCAACTACGCGTACGGTGAGGCAGAGACCTAGACGAGCCTTCTCCCACCAAAGTGTCAGGCGCTCAGTCGTGTCCCGCTCTGTGACCCCACTGCCTACAGCCCGCCAGGCTCCTCTGTCCATGGAATTCTCTAAGCAAGAATACTTGAGTGGGTGGCCATTTCCTTCTCCAGGAGATCTTCCCAACCGAGGAACTGAACCTGGGTCTCCTGCATTGCAGGCAAATTCTTTACCATCTGAGCCACCAGGGAAGCCACATTTTCCCATACGACTCGGCAGCTCCCTCAGGAGCCTCATGAAAACCCACTCCTCCACGTCTCTGAAAGGCCACCGCTGCTATAAATCAAGTGTTTCGGAACACAGGTTTGTCTCCTGGCTCTCAGCCGGCCCCACTCCCTGCACTGCTAATTACTGCAGGTACCCTGTTGCACACTGATAAAACAGCCACCCCTCCCTTTTCTGTTACAATAAATTACATTAGTTGACTTTGTAATCTTAAACAGATCTTGCATTCCTGGACTATATCAAACTGTCATCACAATTTATCCTGATTTTTGGTTGACTCGTTTTGGAGGGTTACTTTGCTGAAAATCTGGTTAGGATTTTTGCATCTTCTGTTCATCATATGTGTCTTTTGATTCTTATGACTGAGAGAAGCTTATAATGTGCCCTTTTCAACATGTCCTTCCCAGGTTTTACTATTGAGGCTGTGCTGCCTTCACAACATGCCAGGAGTGTTTTTCCCTGTACTTTTCTCTGGTGTGAAACTGCTGTCATTCTCTTTATTGAAAGTTGGGTAAGATGTGCCAGTGAACCAATCACGGCCACGAGTTTTCTCCTTGAAAAGATTTTAAATTATGGGTCTGATTCTCTAAGATTTACGGAACTATGTCTTCACATGCCCATTTCAGTAAATTGTCATTTTTTAAAGAACTGCTGTATTTCATTTTTCAAATTTATAAAGTTGTTCATAATACAGTCTCATTTTATCTGTAGAGTCCGAGTTAAATCTCCTGTACTTTTCTCTACTTGTTGAAATGGATGCTTTCCTTACTGAGTTTCAACTTTCTAAAATATGCATCTAAGAAGCTGACTCCCACGTTCTCACACAGTTTCATCACTCAAAATACTTTCTAATTTCTGTCCTAGCGTTATTCAGAGGTACAGTATCCACACAGATTTCAACCTACCTAGGTATCTTTTTGTTATATTCCTTTCTTAGTTGTATTGTGGTCAGAAAACACATTGAATCACTTCAACTCTGGGACATTGCTGCATCTTACCTTATGGCCCAGTTTATGTCAATATTCATAAGTGTTCTTTTTGAAAAGACTATGTATGCCTCAACATCAAGGGCAATGTTCTGTTTCCTTCTCCGAATTTTCTGTTTACTACTGATTTTGCATACACTTAGTCTACCAGCTGGTAAGGTGTGTGTGAGAAGATGGGAAGATGGATTCCCCGTTGTGCTGGCAGACTTCTATCATTTTCTTCAGTTTTAATTTCTGCTTTAAATAAACGACACTGTCCTGGTGAAATGAAACTTTCATCATTAAGAGACGGTCTTCCGATTCCTCCTGCCTCTACTCTTCCCTTTTCCTTGCTCTTTAATTCACTTACACATGACCTTCCCTCCTTGCTGTCTCACTCATCTGCGTACTGGTTGGTTTCTCTGTGTCAAAATGTCTCTAGTTGAGACATCATATGAGGTCTTCAGGGAACGCATCCCAGGCATCCTGCTCTGCCTGCCTTGGGCTGGAGCTGGGGCACTGGGAACTCACAGGATGTGTATCCACGGGACTCCAGGGCCTCAGATGGCAGAAGCAGACAGCCATGGGGACTACGCGCCCTGACCACTGCTGGACAAGCCTCCAGGGGTGGCTGGGGCTGACTGACGCTCCACTTCCAACGTCCCGGCCCCAAACCAGCAGCTCAGGTGGTCTGAGGACACTGGCCCACCACCTTCCCAGGCTGCTGGCCTCCTGAGTAAAGCACCTTTTCTTTTTCCATCAAAAAAAAAAAGAAGAAGAAGAAAAGTCTTTCCTCATCTGTAGAATTGCTTTCTGCTTTAAAGCTTGCTTTAACATATTAACAGCCACAGCAGCCTGTGTCTGGCTCACGTTCGCACGCTACCTTAGACTCTGTCCTCAAACTGCTCTGTGCCCTTACGTTTCAGCTGCATCTACTGTAAACAGTATATACAGTAGCTGACTTTTAAACCCACCCAGCATTTAGTTCACTCCCATTTAATGTAATCATGTAAATGCGAACACTTTTAGGCTTAAATCCTCCATTTTATCATGGGCTTGCTATCTGTCCCACCGTACGTTAATTTTCCTTTTGTCCTTTTTTTCTTGGATTCTCTCAGATTGAATTTATGTTTTACAGTGATTATAACATATACAAAGAGAGAACAAATGTTTTTTCCCACTGTTTTATCTTTTTCATTTTCCCAACAGCATCTTTTGATGCTGTTTTTAACTCTGACCAAGTCCAGCTTACCACTTTTTTCATTTATGGTTAGTACCTTTTGTCTTTTCTGAAAAAGCTTAACCTGAGGTTACAGTTTCTTAATCTGTCTAAAACTTTGGTTTTAGTGTCTTGCACAGGTCTACAGTCCGTCCCAGCTGATTTTCAGGTATGGTATGAAGGAGGGACTGAGGGTAAGCTTTTTCATGTTTGCCCAATTGTGTCAGCATCATTTGTTGGAAAGACTCTTCTTACCCCCCACTGAAATAATAAACCCTAACAATCTTGCAGCAGATGAACAGTGTGGGGAGACTTTCCCAACTCATCAAGATTTATTCTAAAGCTGCAACAGTTAGGAATACGTGGTGCTGGGTTAAAGTCGGATAAAAAGGCCCCGGGGCACAGCAGGGAAGACCCACACAACTTTTTGTTTTTAAAAATGTCAAGGTATTTCATAAAGTTTATTCAGTTTATCTAAGGATCCTCAAGTACCCAAAGAAAAGGTGCAGAATCGACTGTTAAAGGCAGGTATTCTCACCACAGTCAGGAGTCAACAGCCAGGAAAGGTGGGAGGAAATCATAATGCAGCAGACACAGAGGCCAGAGTATTTCCAGAGCTCAGCACCATTTAGAGGCACACAGTCCTGCACGCCCCTAAAAGCAGAGGCTATTCTCCACAGCACGGTTCACTAACGCATCCACAAAACTTTTAATATTTTAAACGGTACTTTCACCTTTAACTGCCCCATGAGGTGTGGAGAGACAGCCAGCCACTGGCCATCACTAACTTGTGACCTTAAATATTCTGTAAACTCCAGATAACAGGGTGTGAGATGATCTAAAAACATTTGGGGAAGAGTCATGCTCAAAATCTTTGAAATATGCATTTAAAGTTATGATACTTCATAGGCTAATAGGAATTTAAAAATTTTATTTGTACAATGTATGCCTAGACAATGTCTCAGAAATACCATTAATTGTCTCTGTAAGAAGCACTTATTTACAAAAGCTCCCGTTTTGGGGTGATTTTAACAGGTGGGTTAACTGTGGTCCAGCAGTCATAGAATGCTCTTTTAACAGTCTTTCCGGTTCTAAGATCACTGGAACTTCTAGGCTTTCTCAGGTGCAAAGAATATGAACACATGTGCGGTTACAACACTGTTATAAAGATACCTTTTGTTCAGTTGGTTTTAAATTGGTTTTATTCAACTACCTGGAATGTGGTAAGATATTAGAAATAGTCTCACAGAACTTACCATCCTGACAGATTCCTCTTGTTTTAGTGAAAACAAGCACCCTGTCTGCACAGCCTTAGAACATGTTTACTAAGGCTTTCGAGCTCCTTTGGGAGCTAAAAATAAGTGAGTCTAAGTTGTCAACACTGAGACCTCAGAGTGTCAGCAAGTCAGCAGGCCGGCTTCTGCGCACTCATGAGGCAGTGCAGGAAGCTTAATGGTTAGAAGCCACTTACGTTCGGCAAGTCAGCAGGCCGGCTTCTGCAGACCTCATGAGACAGTGCACAAAGCTTAACGGTTAGAAGCCATTCATGTTACGTGCTTTCATGTACTTCTCTGACTCGCCTAATAAGAAAGAAACATCTTAAGGTGTTAACGAACCTTTTACTCCAACTCTAGGCAGAGCAGAGAAGTCAGACAAGCAAAAGACAGAACGACATTTTATTAATGCTTAATGCAGCAACACAACAAATTATACATTTAGCACACAGTATTATTAAATAAATGGCTGAAAACAAAAACACCTGGATGTTTATGATAACTCAAAACTGGAAGGAAAAAATTAAAAAGGAGAAAGTGTAACAGAAGGAATTAATCTGAATAAAAATACTGAACAAAACCTTAATTGGAATGCAAAAGAAAACTAAAGGTTTAATAGTACAAATGCACAAGAAATTTGTAAAATATACAAAGGACATAAATTGATATGAAATTTATAGGTCGCTAAAAAATAACATTGAAAATACTTTCCTTTCTGAAAAACTTTAAACTGAGACCAGTTTACTTACCCAAGTCCTGTCATGCCTTCTAAAAATTCCTTTTTGCTAAATTCACATTGAGTTGCAGCCCGGAATTTCCACGCTATAACCAAAACTGTGATACTGGCAGGATCTAGGCTTAAATCATCACAAAACTGTTGAATTCCATCAATTCAAATTTTATTTTCATCTTGTGGGTCTACAGTTAAAATTAAGGGAAAAATAAGTTTAAAACTTGGATATTTTGAAAAGTATTACTAAAATGGGTAGAAAGAATGTATTCTTAATACATCAATCAATGCACTGCAATTTTCAAGTATATATGAAAGAAATAGTAACAGATAATAATTTATCCAGAAAGTACTCCTATTTTTTAAATCTAGGTTTCTGGGTTTTCAGGGGGAAAAAAAATCACTGACACTTCTTTGAAAATGTCATCATGAATAAAAATTTTGATTTCCCTAGAGTAAAATAAAAATTCAAGTTTACAGAATTTTAGCTTGCCCAAAGGCAAACTGCTATGAAAAACATTGCATGGTGAAGTATTCACAGGAGTTCAAGTTTTTATCACCATGGCAAAAGAAAGACAATGTATTTTTCAAAAGTGATTTCATTTGCTACAGTGCTACCACCGCTGGACAACACTGTTTAGTTTATACGCCCACATTTAACAGCTGAGAAATTCTGGCTTACCCCTCCCTTAATTTCTAGTTTAGAAATAAAACTAAGGAAGTTAGCAGTTTTCCATGGGAAAATCAAACGGTGAAGCCCACTAACGCATCAGCAAGGGCACACAGGTGAGGCCCCGAGAGCTTGCCCGTCTCTGGCCCCGCCTGGCGGTGACGTGCCACCTGCTGCTGCGGGAGGCGCCAGAGCAGGCCGTGGCACTGGGAGCAAGGTCAGGCGCAGCGGACTCTTCAGCACACAAGGTCAGGCTCCTCAGTGCTCGGCACCACATCTAAGGTAGGCCCGTCACCCGAGGAGACGGCTGGCCCCGCCGCTCCAGCAGTCACCGAGGCCCTCCCAGGCTGCGCGGGCGGGCTCACGCACAGAGGGGCTCAGCACGCCCTGACGCAAGCCCATGTTCCTAGCGCGGCACTCGGTCAGGAGGGCAGGCAGCTGGGTCTACCATGCCCTCACCCATCAGCCGTCCTGACAAACTCCACCTGCGTCACCTCTGATGTGTTACAGGAGCTTGCAAGCACGTGTTCATGTGTACACATTCTGTCAGGACAGGTGTTTGTCATCAGTCTCTATATATTTATCTTTAGGGCCCAAATCTTGAACTAAAGAATAAAGATAACATTCATACAAAAATATTTTTACAAAGGCAGCTGCACATATCTGAATAACTTTAAAAATTTGCAGGGCATAGAACTTACGAAATTAGCTCAGTAATTAACTTAGCCAAAAAATCTAAAGCACACCAAAAACAATGTTCCTTTTTGGAGAACTACAAATACAAACCTGTTTTTTTTTACCACAGAAAATTTCTGAACTAAGATAAAAAAAAAGGAATGCCATTTTCAGTTGATTTTTAAAATCTAAATAGATTAAAATTATACACAGTATATTTTCAAAAGTAAAAAATGAAAATAAACAAGAACTCAGAGTCTAGGAAGTTTGTGTCAATGTTCATTTAAATGAGGATTCTCACTTTCTGCACTCTATTTCTTTAAGTTTTGGAAGCATAAGAGTAACCTTAGAAGCTGCTAGAAAGAAAAACTAAATCACCTCTTGAGCCACTGCCGCCTCCCCACTCAGCAGACCTGGCGCCTGATGCTGAACTTAGAGCCCGTGGAGCTCTCTGGATCTGCAGACTCACTGTGCAGACTTGTTTTTCGGCATGACTGTGTTTTGGTAGGGAACGCACCATTCTAAGTGCCGATTTCAATAAAAATAACCACTGTCTCCAACTGACAGCACAAGGTCTCTCTGCCAAGAGCTCTTCCAGAAGCTTCTGCCACTGGCACTGTGGCAAGACTCTGGCACCACCAACCGTGGCGGGCAGGGTGACCCTGCCCCTCCTGTCAGAACTACTCGGACGATGTGGAATAGTTCTCAAGCAGCCTCCTCACCAGGTACTCCTGCCCAGTGGAAGTGCTGGGGAAAAGTACTCTCGCAGCGGGCATAGCCTCCTGGCCTGGACACCAAGCCTCCCACCAGTGACCCCCCACAACTGACCCAGGCCGCGTACAGGAGCCTGCTGCCCGCCAGCCTTCGCTCTGCGCGCCCGCCCCACCCCAGCCCTGAGCCCTCAGGAGCCACGTTCCAGTTAAGCCAACTAAGCCGTGTAGCTGACCATCGGCAAGGGAGGGGACTGTGCTCCCAGCGTGGCCCAGGTCGGAGGCCCTGGGACCCGGCACGGGAAGCTCCCGGCTGTCACCCCTGCGCCTGGTCGTGCGGCCCTTGGTGCCCTCACCTTTGCACCTGTTACACAGCCGCTCCAGCTTCTTCCTGTCCACGGAAGGTCTCATGGATCCCTGTGAACACGCTCGGGTACTGGGAGCAGCTGTCCGTGGCCAGGCCTGGTGGCTACTTGCTCTGCTCTAAGCAGTGGGCGGCACTTCTCTTGCCAGCCTGAGTAAATGCCATGAACTGGAGGACCTTGTCCTTCGGAGGTGATTTAAGCTTATGCTCTGGGAAGCGAAAACGGCAGGAAAGCCAATGAGGCCGGCCCAGAGAGCCGTTACGGCTCGATCACCAGCACCTACATTGTATCTGGACTTAACTTCTCCTGGGTGACCTGCACTTCAGGACTACAGAAATACAAAGCTTTGTTGCCCATTGGGTAAAAACAGTGGACAGCCTTCTGAAAATTCAAGTGACAGCATCTATATAGTAACAAATATGGAAAGTCTAAACTCCCCAAATTAGAAGTATCAGTATTCTATGCAAAATACATTTTGATCTTTATCTGGTTCCCTTCGCATGAAGTAGGATGCTGCCTTTTTCCCTCTGAATCTCAGTGAAATCCCCCTTTATAACACACATGTACCATCTGATGAAGTGAGGCGAGAGGGTAACCCGAGGTCTGAGCATAGCACCACAGCCCACCTGTGGGTCCTCCTCAGCTTCAATTAATTTCAGGTCCTAATGACCAGAAGAAGGCCCTTGAGATTTGGAAACATCATTTTAAGCCTTCCTGTCTAAAATTAGCAGAACACTGATGAAAACACACACACACACACACACACACACACACACACATAACAAAAAATTGTGTGAGAAGTAACTTATAAAAGCTTCAAAAGCAGGCACAAAAAGCCTGTGATGATTAAGCAAAGATACTAAATAATGAGAACTTCATGTACATGAGACAGAAATAAAATGGGAAAACAGGGCAGAGGCTGTGGTGGGTAGTAAATAACAAAACGGCCCTGTAAATGCACTATATATAGTATATGATGAAACCAAATAGTATTTTGATGCTTCCAGATACCAGAATGGTTAAGGCTTTATTTATTGAAGGTAACCTGATGAAAACGACAGCAGAAATGACAGTGATTCACCGAGGCTGTAAATCAAAACAGATGCTAGGGCCTTCCCTGACAGTCCAGCGATCAAGACATCATGCTTCCACTGGAGGGGGCACAGGTTTGATCCCTGGTCAGGGAACTAAGATCCCACATGCTGCATGGTGTGGACACACTGTCCCCCCAAACAAAACCAGACCCATCTACTAGACACTAATACTTTATAAAAAACAATAACATGACCAAGGGGAAAATTTTACTTTTAAAAGGATTTATACTCAGTTTTGTTCAAAAAAAGATGACAGTTTACAGAAGCACGTAGAATAAGTTGTGCCTTACAGAAACGTGTAATTGGAGAACAAGATGTAAATGAAGAAATTAGGAGGAGGGGAAAAGACAAAAAAAGCCAGAGATAAGATACAACACGCGTACCACACATAAGAGCTGAAAGCTGAAAACTAGGCTCTGAACTTCTCAGCTGCCAAAGTCCAGAGGGGACAGTTCATGTCACTACCTTCTTCAGTTCTGGTGCAGGAGCTGGGCCACTTGGAGGTCATGCCTAAAAAATAAATTAATAAAGGTCCATAAATTGACAGGACCGTGGCCTACACTTCCAGCTCTGATGGACTTCACTAAGGCTCACCATGCCAAGGATATTAAATGATTATCCACGGCTTTTAACGGAAGTGGGTGGGCTTTCCCTACATTTCATTGTCTTACCCTCTTAAAATGTCCAAAATTTTTATAAAAAATGTGGATAATCTAGGAGAAACATCAGATAAATTCTCTAACCTCTGGAAAAGGTCTCAAGCCTCTTAACTGTGACCTTGTGAAGAACCACTTTTGTGGTGTGGGCATCAAGGCTGACCATGTATCGAATGAAGATACGCCCTTAAAATGCCCTTCCAGAGACGCCCAATACAACACAATCTCCTCTTAGGGTCGCTTCCAAGGGGCTGACCCAGTTAAGGGTGTAAGCTGAGTCACCCTGATGGTTCTGGGTTCAGCAGGTGGGGGGGGGGGGCGGCGAGGAGTCAGACTCAAGTGCCCTCTTCACCCTCCCGCCTCTCCAACCTGTTCCGAAGGCCAGGCGCCTGCCCACGCAGCCCCTTCCGTTGGGGAGCTGGGGCGCGGTCTCTGCTCTCTGGACCTGCTGGAGCCCTCCCGGCTCTGACCGGAGAGTCTCCATCTCCTGCTCCGCGGCGGCTCTCCCCGCCGGCAGGGTGTGTCCTCAGGCCGCCGCTGCCCCTGCACCTCCCTCCTGGACCCCTCTCCCGCCCGGAGCCCTCTCCCCAGGATCCCGCTGCCAGGAGGGCGAAGGCTGCCCCAGCGCAGCCGGCTGCGTCCTCTCCCTGGCCGCCTTCCGATGCCTGAGGGCGCCCGGTCCGCGCCCGCCGCACCTCTGGACGCCCCCCGCCCCACTCACTGCGGAGCGCCCAGCTCGCACCGGGGAGCCGCGGCGGAGCGTCCACTGGCTCAGGGCCTGACGCCGCCCCCCGGCTCCCGGCCCGGCCCCGCCCGCGGAGAAGGGGCTGGGGCGCCGCGCCCGGGCCGGCCTCCGCCGGGCCTCGGCCCCGGCTTCCGGGTCCCGCGTCTGTCTCGTCGGCCCGGGGCCCCGCTGGCCGCAC
>SJYV01043876.1:188795-204116 GCA_006410875.1 Neotragus pygmaeus
TCCCCTTTGTCTGAGGGCTGACACAGCCCATTGTTCCAGGCCTGGATGTCCTGGCCTTGTGGTGGCCAGAGGGGCACCGCGTGAGGAAGGCGGTCGGTGTGAAGGTGGATGGGGACAGGGTGCAGGGCTCTTGCGGCTCTGCAGCCATGTAGAGCAGGGAGGAATCCTGGCGGGATGCTCAGAGCAGGAAGTGGTCGCTCAATGTGTGGGCTGGTGGCAGCTGGTTTGCAACCGGCAAGGGGAGGGGTGCAGGGGGTTTCTGACAGGGCCCCCAGTGGACCCAGGCCTAGGTGCCAGCTTGGTACTCCCAGAGACCCTGCTCTGTCCTCCAGCAGGAAACTGACAGAGGGAGCTGACGCAGGTTAGCCACTGAGCAGCTCCACGGTCTGGAAAGTGGTTGGTTCTACTCTGCTGGAAGTTTTGGCCAGGAGTGGTGCCCTGTGCAGAGGAAAGGTGCAGCCCGCAGCCTGGATTGTGACGGTGTGGTGCTGGGCCCCTCTGTTCCCATCTCTGCAAGGCCCCATCCCAGGACAGGCCTCCCCAGGCCAGGTTATGGGTGGACCGCTGTCCCCCTGAGGGGGAGGCAGGCAAGGTCAGCTGGTGAGACGACCATAGGTCCATAAGCACCTTGGTTCCCTAGTGCATCCATCCCCGTGAGGGGGTGTGGGGAGGGTGACTTCCAGGAGTGGTCTCTCTTCAGCCACAGGCCCTCACCAATAATCCTGGGTGGTTCCCCAAGGCTAGCCTAAGAGTAGAAGTACATGCCCATCTCCACACTCGGCCACTCAGTATGAAGCTGGGCAGCCACATCTCAGGGTCTGGATGGCTGTCAGTGGGATCCCAGACTGGTTCTGTGCATATTTGGCGGGGGGAGCACTCTCTCTCAATGGGGATCTCCGTCTCTGGGAGGCAGGTTGCTGCAGCATCTGAGAGGGGCTTTGTGTCCCTGTCACTGTGATTCTGTGTGTGGGGTGGTCTCCATCTCTCTGAGAGGGGGCTTTATGTCCGTGTCACTGTGAGTCTGCATTTCTGACGTGGAGGGGACCTTACAGGCTTGCAGGGGTGCTCATTGCAGGTGGGGCTTTAGACAAGCCCCCAGCCCACGTTTCCTGGTGGCTTAGACGGTAAAGTATCTGTCTACAATGCTGGAGACCTGGGTTTAATCCCTGGGTCAGGAAGATCTCCTGGAGAAGGAAATGGTAACCCACTCCAGTATTCTTGCCTGGAAAACCCCATAAACCAAGAAGCCTGGTAGGCTACCGGCCATGGGGTCACAAAGAGTCGGACACTTTCACTTGCCAGCCCATGTCTTTCTCAGCACCTCTAGCTAGTTACCCTTCCTACAGGGCCTTCTTGCGGCCTCTCCGGGTCCAGGAGCAGAGGGGGCACAGGCCCCGACACTCATGCTTGGTCACTAAGGGTGTGATCTAGGAGTGCCACCTGCCCAGGGGAGAGAGGCGAAATGATGGGGACTCTGGGCAGGGTTGTTATATTGGTGGGGGGCATCTCCCTATGTTAGTGCCGGCTCAGGAAAAGCTCTGCCTCTGGCACTGGTGGGCTCTCACTTGCCAGAAAGGGGAAGCCGACTTGATCTTTGTGGCTTTTATAGAAGCATCTCCCATCCCTCTCCTGCTCTCTTATGGGGAGATGGAAGCTTGAGACAACAGGGTCAGACCAAGGAGGAGACCTGGGAGACTCCTGTGTACTCCAGGCAACTGACAGGTTGCACATACAGAAGGCCTAAGCATGTGCCTCATGGCCATCTCCATTTTACAGATGAGGAAACAAAAGCACAGACAAGTGAAGTGATTTGCTCAGGGTCACATGGAGGAAAAAGTGGCTGGAAGCAAGCATTCAAAGGGTATGTGTGTGTGTCTGTGTCCCCCTGGTTGGGGACAGAGGAAGGAAATGATCTGCGCCCTGTAGTTCAGCTAAACATTTGTTGAGCTCATTGCCTTCAGTTTGCCCCCAAGGGAGCAGGGGAACAAGGGGGTGAGATAACTCACCACACCTCCACATCTGCCTCTGCTTCCCAGACATCTGAGGGCTGGGGCCCCAGGCATCTACCCTCACCCATTGATCTGACAGACTCTCTCTCGAGCTCCTTCAGGCTGGACCTGGTGCTGGGCCCCAGCTGGAAACTACACTTGGTGCCCTGTCCCCACCCCCAGAGGAACTCCTAGTCAGATGGTGGGGGCAGCGGCACCATCAGGAAATTATGGCCTGGTCTGATAAGCCCCGTGCCGCGGGAGAGGCACAGGAGTTGCACTGACCACAACGTAGCGATCAGAGAAGGCTCCCTGAAGGACAGAAGGTTTTCTCTGCTGAGACCAGCAGCTTGCATCAGGCCTGGTGGTGTGTGAGCTGGATGGCAGCGGTGCTGTGGGCTTGGGGACTACATAGACAAGGGTCCCCAGCTCCACTTGGCTCCTCTCCATGGCTGGGGACAACTGAATTTTGCCGGTCAGGGCTCCCATTCCTCCATCTGTATCGACGGCTTGACCGGTGTTCCGTGAGGCGTCCAGGGCCTTCCTCTCAGCCAGGGCTCTCCCTGAGCTGGCTCAAGGCCGTGGAGGCCCAACCTGTGTCCTCCATCCTTGCCTCGCTGAGTCCCTGTCATTCCCCTAGAGTCCTCGAGAGGGTGGGGGTCTGCGTTGGGGGCTGTATCCTGTGCCTACTGATCCCAACACAAATGATACTTGGCAGACAAGGGGCCTGTGATGAATATTTGTTGAGGGCTAAAGTTGACCATCTACAACCTCCCAACCCTGTGCTCAATCCTGGGGATGTGACAAGACCAGGTCTCCCAGAGCACATTTCACAGGTAGATAAGGCAGTGGAGGAAGTGAAGCGAAGGGGGTTCTGGGGCGGTGACTGTGTGTCTGGATACAGTAGTCAGAGGCTTTCCCAAGGCAGCAATCCTTGAGCTGAGACCTGCGTCCAAGAAGAGCCGATCTGAAAAGATGCAGGAAAACTGCCTTTCAGATGGAGAGAACAGCAGGTGCAAAGGCCCCGAGGTGGGAGCATGCTTGGTACATTGAAGGCAGAGTGGAGGCCAGTGTGGCTGAACAGGGTGGGAAAGAGGGAGGGTAGGTGAGGCTCAGGAGTTAACAGGAACAAGTTCCGGCAGTATCTCACGGGCCATGGTGAGGACCAGCAAGGTGGGGCCAACAGGTTTTTTTTTTTTTTAAATATTTAACTGCACTAGCTCTTAGTTGCAGCATATGGGATCTAGTTCCCTAACCAGGAATCAAACCCAGGCCCCCTGCATTGGAAGCATGGACTCCTAGTCCTGGAGCAACAGAGAAGCCCCTATTTAAAATTTTCTCTCTGCAGGCAGGCAGTGCTGTTACTCATAGTATCAGCACATGGGGTACGTGACGGTCTTCACTGCCAGCGTGTGATACTTGGGTGCAGCCATGTGGGACCTAGTTCCTAGACCAGGGATCGAACCTTGGCCCTCTGCATTGGGAGTGCAGAATGTTAGCCACTGACCACCAGGGAAGCCCCAGCAAGAGTTTTGAGCAGAGGGGGATGAGAAGTCGTTGGATTCGGGATGTGTCTGGGAGGAGCGCTGACAGGACTGTTGCACAGTAACTCAGTTTTCATGCCGCCCGTCTCTTAGGGTTCCAGATGCTACCTTTCTTTGATGCCTCAACTTAGTGGGGCTCCCTGTAAGCGCCCCTGCTTTGCTCCCAGGAGCTGCTTATGACTGGAATCCAGAGCCCTCTCCGCCACCCCCCCTAAGAACTGCTTAGGAGGGGAATCCAGGCCAGCTGGTTCTCAAGCCCTTGGCCCCAGGGTCTAGCACTGTGTGTTNGGGGGCCGTGGGCTCTGAGGTGTGTACTCAACGTGCTCCTCGGGGCTGTGGGCGCTGAGATGTGTGCGCACCTGCTCCTGGGGGCCGTGGGCGCTGAGGCGTGTGCACACGTGTTCTGAGGCATGTGCACACATGCTCCTGGGAGCCATGGGCTCTGCGGCGTGTGTGCACCTGCTCCTGGGGGCCGTGGGCTCTGAGGCGTGTGTGCACCTGCTGAGGCGTGTGCGCGCCCCTGTGCTCTCCCAGGTGTGGAAGATCTCCCTGCAGGGGCCCTGCTACATGACTCTGCTCATGGTGGCGTTCGGCTTGGTCTGGGGCCACCTTCTGCAGATCAGACCCACACAGAGCGTCTTCATCTCTGCCTGCCTGTCCTTGTCGAGCACACCTCTGGTGTCCAAGTTCCTTATGGGCAGCGCCCGTGGTGACAAGGAAGGTAGGTGGGCGCGTGTTCTGAGTGACGCTGGAGGGGGCTGGCTGGAGTCACGTGCTCTCAGTGGCGTCTTCCCGAGCAGGCGACGTCGACTACGGAGCACTGCTGCTGGGCATGCTGGTGACGCAGGACGTGCAGCTGGGGCTCTTCATCGCCATCCTGCCCACACTCATCCAGGCGGGAGCTGGCGCTCATGCCAGGTACGCTTTCCGCTGTGCTGTGTGTATCAGAATGCTGCTTAGCCCTTTCTCCCAAGACACGGAACTCGTGCAGCACAGGCTGAGCCTTGGTGACGGCCGTCACACCCTGGGCTCAGACCCAGCTCCCTGGCTGTGGGCATCCACCTTACTTCTTCCTTTCTAACCTGTATGCTCTTTCTTTCTTTTTCCTGCCTTATTGCACTGGCTAGAATTTCCAGTACTTGTTGATGAAGATGGTTTAAGAGTAGATGTTCTTGCTTCTTCCTGATCTTAAAGGGAAAGCATTCATTATTTTCTTCCATTTGTGTGGTGTTAACTGGGATTTTTGTAGGAATTCTTTATCAGTTCCTAGGTTGCTCAGAAGCTCTTCTTGAGTGCGTGTCGGATTTTGTCAGATGCTTTTTCTGCGTCTACTTATATGACTGTATGGCTTTTCTTCTTTACCCAGTTTACATGGTGGATTACATTGATTAACTTTTGAAAGTTACACCAGCATTGCATATCTAGGATAAATTCTACTTGGCTATGGTATATAATTTTTCCTGTGCATTGCATCATCTAATTTGCTAGTATTTTGTGGAGGATTTTTGTGTCATGAGAGAGACGCGCGTGTCGTTTTCTTTTTCATTCTCTTTATCTGGTTCTGGTATTAGAGTAATACCAGGCTCGTAAAATTACCGGGAAGGTGCTCATTGCTCTTCCGTTTGCTATTTTCTGGAAGACACTGCATAAAATTGCTGTTAATTCTTCCTTAGATATTTGGCAGAATTCTCCAGTGAAACCATCTGGGTCTTGAGAGCTCCTTTTGGAGAGTTTTCTGGAATTAGAAATTCAGTTTGCTTTATAGTTAGAGGGCTGCTGGACTTATCTGTTCACATTGTTGAATTGTGCTAGTTCGGGTTTTTTAGGAATTGGTCCGTTCCATTTAATTGTCAAATTTATAATTATAGAGTTGTTTGTAGTATCTTATTTCCCTTTTGATGTCTGTGAGATCTGTAGTGACTTCCCCTATTTGATTCTTTATTAATCCTTCCTCAGAACCAGTTCTTGTTTCACTTATTTGTCTTGGTATGAACTCAGATTATTGATTTGAAACCTTGCTTCTTCTCTACTGTGAGTATTTAGTGCTATACATGTCTCTGATAGTGCTGTTGACTGCACTCACTTAAACATTTTGAATTTTTATCTTCATTCAGTTAAATGCATTTAGAATTTTTCCTTCGATACTTCCTCTTTGATCTGTGGCTTGTTTAGAAACGTGTTGCTTAATTGCCAAGTGTTTGGTGATTTTCCTGTCGTCTTTATTTTATTGATTTCTAGTTTGATTCCACTGTGGCATGAGAACACGCACTTTGGATGGCTTCAGCTCTTTCTCATTTACTGAAGGTTGTCTTCTGGCCCCAGATGTGACCTGGTCAATGCTTCAGAGTCGCCTGGAAATAAAATGTGCATTTCTTTAATCGTTGTTGAGTACTCACATGCATCATTATTCCTGTTTGCTCACATGTTGCAGGACCCTCGGTGTTCCTCTCGAGTGGAGATGGTTCAGTCTCTCTGAGTTCTTGCTGTAGTCCGACCGCCTGTTGAGGGACATGGTGCTGAGACCTCGGCTATGGCCCGTCTGCCTGCTCCCCCTTTTAGCGCCGTTGGCTTCTGCTTCACGTGCTTGGGGCTCTGTTGCTTGGCACACTCATATTTAGCATTGTTTCGTTTCTAGTAATTTTTTTGCTCTGAAACTCACTTTATCTGATATGAATATACACATTCCCTCCTGTTATTTTTTTACTCCTGCAGACCGCGGTGCGTCTTGTCCTTCCTTCCCCTTTCCCCCTCTTGCCCTGCTGTGTCTGAAGCGAGTTTCTTACGGACCATGTTTGTTGGATGCTGTTTCTGTGATCAGCTCAGCAAATCTTTGTCTCTTGGTTGGTGTGTTGAGACCATTTACATTTAAGGTGGATACTGTTCCGCTGGGGCTTGAGTCTTGAAGTTCCGTCCTGTTGTCTGAGTTTCTTGCCCTTCTCCGTTTCCTTGCGTCCCAGGGGCACTGACTTCCTCTGAGCGCTCCGTCTCGGTTTGCACAGAGTGGGTTTGGCGTGCTGCTTTCTGTGGCTCCTCCTGCGCCTCCTCGGGCATCAGTGTCCTCAGTGGACTTGGTTGCCGCGCTCAGCATTCCACCACTTCCTGGAGAACGCTCCACGATGTGTGTGAAATGTGGATTCTGTTTCCTTCTAGGGCTCTCTCCTCCCCTGCTTTTTAAAGGTAATTGTTGTATTTTGTATTTTCTCTGCTAATATTGAGTGCCATTATCTGATGGCTTTTTAAAGTTTTGCTTCAATAATTAAATAGGATTTTAAAAAGTTTTATTTTATTTTTTTCTGCCTTGCCATGCAGCTTACAGGATATTAGTTCCCAGCTAGAGATTGATCCTGGGCCTCTGGCAGTGAAAGCTTGCAGTCCCAACCACTGGACTGCCAGGGAATTCCCCTGAAACAGGATTTCTGAAGCTCATGAGAAGTATTGCTTACTATGCTTCCTGTCTTTCACCCATCCAACTTTCCTTCTCCTCCCTTCTGTGCGCTCTCCTTCCTGCTTGAGGACCCTGATCCGTCTCCTTGTTCGTCTGCTGCGGGCAGCAGGCTCTCTTGGTTTCCCGTCCGAGCGTCTCCCCGCTTCGTCCTGAGGGCGCCTGCCTGCGGTGGGTGTCTTCCTCCCGGGCGTGGGTGCGGGCCCCTCCCTCTGGCGGCCCAGCGTGGAGCTGGCTCCTTCGGCCGCGTTTCTCCGGAGCAGTGCACGGCTCCGCCCCGGCTGTTCTTTTTGTTTAGTTTTCAGGCGTGTCCTGGTGTCTTGCTCGGGCTCGCGGCGCACATGGCAGACGTCTGTGTCTCGTGGTCCCGAGGCTGGCGTCCTCCCGGCCCGCTGTCCGAGGCCTCCCTCTATGCGGCTGTGCTGGGGCCGCAGCAAGCGAGCTTGGGAGCCTGCTACTCTCTCTGGGCCTGCTCTGTACGGCATCGTTTGGCTGCTTGAAGCCAGAGGTTTCCGTCTCCTGCCTAATACGGGAATTTCAGCCGTGGCTTCCTCAGGGCCTTTTCCAGCCCACCTCGGCCCTCGGCCCGGGCCCCGCGGCACCCCCACGCTTCTCCTCTTGCCTCATGGGCGTCTGAGGTGCTGCTTCGTCAGTCCGTTTCCTGTCTGTGGTTCAGCCTGGGTAAATTCTGTCGGTTGTCAAGCCCCTGGGCCTAGCATCTGTCATGGCCTCTGCTCTTAGCGCATCCAGCTTTGGTTACTTTGCTGTTTAGTTATATAATTTCCATTTCTTTTTTTTAAACTTCTGTTTCGTTGCTGAGATTTTCGGTTTTTTTTTCCCCCCTTTATTTCAAGAGGATTTTTAATTGCTATTGAATCGTTTTTATGACAATTGCTTTAAAATCTTTGTCAGATAATTCTAACAATGACTGGGTCTTGATGTTGGAATCTCACTCAGGTTGTGGTTTTCCTGAATGTTGGAGTTTTGTATCTGACGAGTCTCTGATTCTTTACTCATGTTTAAAGCCAGAGGCGCCGTGTTGAGGTGTGGTGGGGGGTGGGGGGGTCATCCTCCTCCTGGGCCCTGCCTGGGTGGGCTCAGACAAGCCTGCCTTATTGCCTCTTGGCCGGTGGAAGCATTTTGTATTTTATGTATTTACCTTTCGCCAGATGTTATATTGAGTTTCAGCAATCCAAAGGTGATTCAGATCTCTGCTCCATTCCCAGGTAGCTCTTCCCGGCGGGGAAGGTAGGAAGGGCAGCTGGTTAACTGAGATTCTCAGGGGTGGAGGCCCCTGGCTCTGCATCGGCCAGCCCCTCAACCCGGGTGAGGGAGCTTCCTGAACACGCTGGATGCCAGTGTCCTCCCTGGCAGGATGCAGCTGCGGGGAGCAGCCTGCCTCCTGCATGGTGTGTGCGGGTCTCCAGCAGGGGAAACTTGCAGGGCCGCGAGCGCAACCCTCAGCTGCGCGGCCG
This sequence comes from Neotragus pygmaeus, assembly GCA_006410875.1. Classification (NCBI taxonomy): domain Eukaryota; kingdom Metazoa; phylum Chordata; class Mammalia; order Artiodactyla; family Bovidae; genus Neotragus; species Neotragus pygmaeus. The sequence continues at coordinate 197,245 of SJYV01043876.1, forward strand.
TCAGAGTCTTTGGCAGGAAGGCGAGCTAACTGGTTTGTCTCTTTGACCCTCAGTTCTTTAACTGTCAGAAAAGCAGCCTTCGTCACAAGCTTATTTCTTCTGGCTACAGATTTTCAGGGTAACTGAACAAAATTCTGGGCAGAAAAAGGATTGTAATTTTAGCTGGAGGTCATTTGAGTTCTGTTTGGGATGTACAGTAAGTCACTCCCAGGAGAGGTGGGGCCTCCTCCCGAAACGGAAGCAGGACCTATGGTGCTGGGCCACCGCAGAGCTCGGGCGTCACTTGGGAGCAGGCCCCTGCTGGCTGGACAGCCGCAGCCCCCGCAGAGACTTGGAAAACGGTTCTTTTCTGTCTTCCTGATTTAAAGCTCACCCAGTGCAGGTCCTGGTCCCATTGATTTCCTTCCAGTTTAGTCACAAGACGCTGTGTTGACTGAGAACTTTACTGACAAGGCAGAGCGTCCTGCGTTGCGTTAAGATCGTAGAAACGGCAGCAGCGCGCACAGCGTTTCTCGGTGAAGCTGGGGCTGCCCTGTGTCCCGGCCCCTCCACGCCAGGGCGTGTGCCCCGCAGATGTGGGAGCGCCCGCCCCCAGGCGTCCCCTGTGGGTGTGGCAGCACGGTCCTGCCGGAACCACACCCGATGGGGATGGTCCTACCTGAAAGCGTTCACCACAGCGAACAGCGGCGCTCGTGTGCGGGTGTGCGTGGCAGCATCGGCCGCACTGCCTCTGTTCTGAAAAGAGCGTCGTGCAGAGCCCTTTGCCCTGTGGCAGAGTGACGGGCCTCCGGACTCTGGCTTGGGCTGAAGGACTGGCACCCCCAGGTGGGCAGCCTGCAGTGTTCAGGGCGCGGTGGCCTTATGCAGGATTTCAGACGGGGGTTAATAAAATTTTTATCCCCTGCCCTTGGCAGGGACACATAAGCTGTTAGCCATGGATCTTTGCATCCTACACAGTGTATCTGCTCCAGAGTGTTGATTACAATACAATTCAGCTTCTATATTTGATTCAAGTAACGGAGTTTCTGAGGTTAACGTTAAATGGATTTTATTCCAGCACTTGGGAATAAAGATGTGTGTGGTCTGGGTAATTTGCTGTGTGACCTTGCGAAGGAGAGGAAGGTCCTTCTGCTGGACTGGGCTGTCTCTCTCTCCAGTGTTGCTGTGGAGGCCCTGCGGCTCCTGGCCCTGGTCGGGCAGGTCCTCTTCTCGCTCGCCGCCGTCCTGCTCGTCTGTCTGCTGGCGAGGACCTTCCTCGTGGGTCCTTACTGCCGGAAGCTGCACATGGAGAGCAGAGGGAGCAAGGAGACCCTGGTCCTGGGCATCTCCGCCTTCACCTTCGTCATGCTGATGGTAACACCGGCCCGTCGGCACGCACGTGGTTGGGGCGGGGCTTTCTGGGTCACACTGCCCACAGCTGGCGCGTGCGAGGCGCTTGTTTTCACATGTGTGCCGCTGTGCTCGTGTTCCCGCCTGGCGTGTGCCCGAGTGTCTGTCCTGCACGTCTTAACCTAAGGCGAGAGTCGGTGTGAAATCGTCATTGCGTTTGATGAGAATGAGCCAGTTTGCAGCATAGCTTCTGCTGCTGTGATGGGAGAGGGTCACATGGAGGCTGGCTTTGGAGGGAGCCTTTCCAGCTGCTGTAGAAGCCGCCTGCGATGCGGGAGACCTGGGTTCCATTGCTGGGTCGGGAAGATCCCCTGGAGAAGGGAACGGCTACCCCCTCGAGTACTCTGGCCTGGAGAATACCATGGACTATACAGTCCATGGGGTCACAAAGAGTCAGACGTGACTGAGTGACTTACACGTACAGGTCCCAGCTGAGGAACAGGCTTCTTGTAAAGGAGGGAGGTGTTCCGGGAGACCCTGTAAGCAGTCCGAGTCGTGGCGGCATCACCTGCAGGGCAGCCGCTGTAGCCCTCGACCTGGGCCGGCCGCCTCGTGCTCAGCCAGTCGGGGTCCACGCGCAGGGCGTCGGTGCTGGGCCTGCCCTGGGACCCGGGCCCTCGACCTGGGCCGGCTGCGTCGTGCTCAGCCAGTCGGGGTCCACGCGCAGGGCGTCGGTGCTGGGCCTGCCCCGGGACCCCGGGCCCTCGACCTGGGCCGGCCGCCTTGTGCTCAGCCAGTCAGGGTTCACGCACAGGGAGGTGCTGGGCCTGCCCCGTGACCCCAGGCCCGAGGGCGCGGTTGGTCCCTGGCCGTGTGTGGGCGCTGTGCGGCGCGTGTCGCGCGTCGGCTGTGTGCTGTGGCAGCTGCGCGCACTCTGCCCGCTGCCTCCCGGCCGTGAGTTGGGCTCCAGCACCGTCGTCTGCAGGGCCTGCACTGCTCTTGTCTCCGTTTAACCCGAGTTAGACACACGTCCGCTCCCTTCCTGCAGGCGCTGGGGGCGGGCCCGGGTTCCTTGGCCACATTTTTGATGCTTGGGAGTCGGGCAGTTTATTGATTCAGGATAGAGAAAGTGTATCACTAACACTTGTTCTCACTCAGCAGTCCCACAGCGGTCCCCACGAATGGTGGCTCCTCCTGGTTCGCGGCTGCTCCCTTGCGCCTCTGGGCGGTGACCTGGCGCTTGCCACTGCGTCCGCCCCAGGGTCTTCCCAGGACGCTGAGCAGGGGCCACGGAGCCGGCTTGCGGGGTTCTGCGGGGACCCCTGTGGCGTGAACCTCCTGGCAGAGACGCTGCCGCGTGTGCCCGGCATGGCCTGTGTCCCTCCCCAGGTCACCGAGCTGCTGGGCGTGTCCATGGAGCTGGGCTGCTTCCTCGCTGGGGCCCTGGTGTCCTCCCAGGGTCATGCGGCCGCCGAGGAGGTCGTGTCCTGCGTGGAGCCCGTCCGCGACTTCCTGGCCATCGTGTTCTTTGCGTCCATAGGTGACTGTCCTCCAGAGCCGATGCCCGCACTNTGGAAAACGGTTCTTTTCTGTCTTCCTGATTTAAAGCTCACCCAGTGCAGGTCCTGGTCCCATTGATTTCCTTCCAGTTTAGTCACAAGACGCTGTGTTGACTGAGAACTTTACTGACAAGGCAGAGCGTCCTGCGTTGCGTTAAGATCGTAGAAACGGCAGCAGCGCGCACAGCGTTTCTCGGTGAAGCTGGGGCTGCCCTGTGTCCCGGCCCCTCCACGCCAGGGCGTGTGCCCCGCAGATGTGGGAGCGCCCGCCCCCAGGCGTCCCCTGTGGGTGTGGCAGCACGGTCCTGCCGGAACCACACCCGATGGGGATGGTCCTACCTGAAAGCGTTCACCACAGCGAACAGCGGCGCTCGTGTGCGGGTGTGCGTGGCAGCATCGGCCGCACTGCCTCTGTTCTGAAAAGAGCGTCGTGCAGAGCCCTTTGCCCTGTGGCAGAGTGACGGGCCTCCGGACTCTGGCTTGGGCTGAAGGACTGGCACCCCCAGGTGGGCAGCCTGCAGTGTTCAGGGCGCGGTGGCCTTATGCAGGATTTCAGACGGGGGTTAATAAAATTTTTATCCCCTGCCCTTGGCAGGGACACATAAGCTGTTAGCCATGGATCTTTGCATCCTACACAGTGTATCTGCTCCAGAGTGTTGATTACAATACAATTCAGCTTCTATATTTGATTCAAGTAACGGAGTTTCTGAGGTTAACGTTAAATGGATTTTATTCCAGCACTTGGGAATAAAGATGTGTGTGGTCTGGGTAATTTGCTGTGTGACCTTGCGAAGGAGAGGAAGGTCCTTCTGCTGGACTGGGCTGTCTCTCTCTCCAGTGTTGCTGTGGAGGCCCTGCGGCTCCTGGCCCTGGTCGGGCAGGTCCTCTTCTCGCTCGCCGCCGTCCTGCTCGTCTGTCTGCTGGCGAGGACCTTCCTCGTGGGTCCTTACTGCCGGAAGCTGCACATGGAGAGCAGAGGGAGCAAGGAGACCCTGGTCCTGGGCATCTCCGCCTTCACCTTCGTCATGCTGATGGTAACACCGGCCCGTCGGCACGCACGTGGTTGGGGCGGGGCTTTCTGGGTCACACTGCCCACAGCTGGCGCGTGCGAGGCGCTTGTTTTCACATGTGTGCCGCTGTGCTCGTGTTCCCGCCTGGCGTGTGCCCGAGTGTCTGTCCTGCACGTCTTAACCTAAGGCGAGAGTCGGTGTGAAATCGTCATTGCGTTTGATGAGAATGAGCCAGTTTGCAGCATAGCTTCTGCTGCTGTGATGGGAGAGGGTCACATGGAGGCTGGCTTTGGAGGGAGCCTTTCCAGCTGCTGTAGAAGCCGCCTGCGATGCGGGAGACCTGGGTTCCATTGCTGGGTCGGGAAGATCCCCTGGAGAAGGGAACGGCTACCCCCTCGAGTACTCTGGCCTGGAGAATACCATGGACTATACAGTCCATGGGGTCACAAAGAGTCAGACGTGACTGAGTGACTTACACGTACAGGTCCCAGCTGAGGAACAGGCTTCTTGTAAAGGAGGGAGGTGTTCCGGGAGACCCTGTAAGCAGTCCGAGTCGTGGCGGCATCACCTGCAGGGCAGCCGCTGTAGCCCTCGACCTGGGCCGGCCGCCTCGTGCTCAGCCAGTCGGGGTCCACGCGCAGGGCGTCGGTGCTGGGCCTGCCCTGGGACCCGGGCCCTCGACCTGGGCCGGCTGCGTCGTGCTCAGCCAGTCGGGGTCCACGCGCAGGGCGTCGGTGCTGGGCCTGCCCCGGGACCCCGGGCCCTCGACCTGGGCCGGCTGCGTCGTGCTCAGCCAGTCGGGGTCCTGGCGCAGGGCGTCGGTGCTGGGCCTGCCCCGGGACCCCGGGCCCTCGACCTGGGCCGGCCGCCTTGTGCTCAGCCAGTCAGGGTTCACGCACAGGGAGGTGCTGGGCCTGCCCCGTGACCCCAGGCCCGAGGGCGCGGTTGGTCCCTGGCCGTGTGTGGGCGCTGTGCGGCGCGTGTCGCGCGTCGGCTGTGTGCTGTGGCAGCTGCGCGCACTCTGCCCGCTGCCTCCCGGCCGTGAGTTGGGCTCCAGCACCGTCGTCTGCAGGGCCTGCACTGCTCTTGTCTCCGTTTAACCCGAGTTAGACACACGTCCGCTCCCTTCCTGCAGGCGCTGGGGGCGGGCCCGGGTTCCTTGGCCACATTTTTGATGCTTGGGAGTCGGGCAGTTTATTGATTCAGGATAGAGAAAGTGTATCACTAACACTTGTTCTCACTCAGCAGTCCCACAGCGGTCCCCACGAATGGTGGCTCCTCCTGGTTCGCGGCTGCTCCCTTGCGCCTCTGGGCGGTGACCTGGCGCTTGCCACTGCGTCCGCCCCAGGGTCTTCCCAGGACGCTGAGCAGGGGCCACGGAGCCGGCTTGCGGGGTTCTGCGGGGACCCCTGTGGCGTGAACCTCCTGGCAGAGACGCTGCCGCGTGTGCCCGGCATGGCCTGTGTCCCTCCCCAGGTCACCGAGCTGCTGGGCGTGTCCATGGAGCTGGGCTGCTTCCTCGCTGGGGCCCTGGTGTCCTCCCAGGGTCATGCGGCCGCCGAGGAGGTCGTGTCCTGCGTGGAGCCCGTCCGCGACTTCCTGGCCATCGTGTTCTTTGCGTCCATAGGTGACTGTCCTCCAGAGCCGATGCCCGCACTGGGTCTTATCCGCTAACAATTTGTGCGGCGAAAACAATTCCCGTGGAGGCCAGGGACTGAGGGCCTCTCACTGAGGAGGGAAGGTCTGAGCTGAGGAACGCGGGCTCTAAACAGGTGGTCCCGCATGCTCCTGCTCAGCGGGGTGGCAGGTCCTTGTCAGCGTGTCCACACCAAGTGTGGGGGGAAATTCTGATTTTAATACAAAACACCCAAACTGGCATGTTTAGGCTGCTGCCCTGGGGACATCCCTGTAGGGTGGGGGAATCAGCCTGGCCCCTCGCTCATGCCCGGCACTGCTTGGTGGCCTGATTGGCCCCAGAGACGTTGAGGGCGTGGCCGTGTACACGGGCTCCTGGTTTGGTCCTGGTTCCTGAAGGCCAGGCCTGCCGTGCGGGGCTCTGGGTGGGGTGGGCGGGAGGCCCCCGTCCCTCCCTGTCTTGGACGCGGGGGTGCAGGGAGGCTGGCCGCCCGGCCTCGGAGGGTCACTTGCCTGTCCCTGCAGGCCTTCACGTGTTCCCCACCTTCGTGCTCTACGAGCTCACTGTCCTGTTGGTCCTCACGCTCTCAGTGGTGGTCATGAAGGTATGATCGTGCTTGTGAGGGCCACTCTCTTTGGTTACCCGACACCCTGCCTTCTGCTTCCTGCCTGTGTGACCCCTGCCTCCCCTCCCTCACCCCGCGCAGCTGGGACAGCTCAGGCTTCTTGGGTCAGGGTGAGCCTCTGTCTCAGACTCTGTTGAAAATGGGGTCTTAGAAGCTGGGAGTGAGAGACTCTGGACCCCCCAGAGGAGCCTCGCTCTGTACTTTGTCTTGTCCTGAGTCTAAACCTCAAACCCCACTCTTGTACCAAACGTGCATTTTAATGGCCCTGGAGAACTGTCTTGCCTCTTCCCCCTGGTGTCCTTTGTGGCTTCAGACTGTTGAAGTGCCTGTGTTAACATGCAACCCGGGAGCGGAGGGCAGAGGAGGGGTTTGCAGCGAAGGAGCCACACCCGCCCCAGGCTGCTTTGCTCAGGCCTCACTCACGGTGTGTTAGGAGGATAGTTCCGTCCTGACAGCGGCTCCACACTCCTGGGCAGCAGGCCTGGTCTCCCCGGGGTGGGGTGCCTCGTGTCCTCCCGCGAGGCCCTGCTGTGGGGCGGGCAGGCCGCTCCGGGCGTGACCCGCCTCCCGGCAGTTCGTCCTGGCAGCGCTGGTCCTGTCCCTGCTCCTTCCCAAGACAAGCCAGCACGTCAAGTGGATCGTGGCCGCTGGGCTGGCCCAGGTCAGCGAGTTCGCACTGGTCCTGGGGAGCCGGGCACGCAGAGCCCGAGTCA
>SJYV01043876.1:210168-253952 GCA_006410875.1 Neotragus pygmaeus
ACGGGAGCCGCCCCCCCTCTCCCGGGCCCGTCCGTCTCCTGCAGGCCGTGCCCCTTCCCGGCCTGTAGTGCCACCATCACCGCTCTCCGGAGGGGTGCCCGGCCCGGAGCCATCGGCCCTGGCTCAGAGTCCAGTGGGCTCTGCTCCGTGACGTTTGCCTCGTTTTCTTCCTCTTTGCAGAAATGGCTCAGGGATCTCTCGGCGGTGTGTTTGTCGCGTCGGCAGTGCCGACCTCTAACGGCACGCGGCTGTCTGCCAGGTAACTGCGCCCCCGGGAGCCGCGCGGCCACACCCCCCCCCACTCCCACCCCCTCGCCGCGGCGGGAGGCCCGGGTCTCATGTGAGTGGCCTCCGTCCTACTTGGAGCGGGGCTCCCTGTGCAGCGGACATCCCAGGGCCCCAGGGTCGTGTGGAGCTCGTGCTCTGCGCAGAGAAGCTGTTTGTCCTGATGAGATTTACCCCCCCAAAGATCAGCAGCAGTACATGGATTTTATTTTCTATTAAAGTAACCAGTGCAGTGGCGGCAAAACCACCTGAACTGCGTGGCCGGCAGCCTGAGTGACAGGCTTTCTCCATCTGTTTTTTTCCCCTTTTCTTTCGACACACTTGAAGTCACAGTGTACACGTAGTATTCTTCGTTGCTTTTTCTTTTACCGTTTACTGTGTGCATCCCTCTACGTGTTGAAGGAACTTTTATCATTTCAGTCCAAGTGTGTTTGAGCTGTGACCTCACAGGCCCCCAGAACGGGGCCGGGTCAGGCCTCGGCGTTCCTCCTGGTTTTTAAAGATAAGCATAAGGTGATTTCCATGTGAGTATGGACAGAACAGTGGTCTTGTATAGTATCATGTTGGGCCTCATACGTGTTTATATCAATTCTGAACGTTAAAGAATGGCTTGTTTCTCATACACATGAAGTCAGCAGCATGTAGGTCCAGCAGAAGCGGATGAGCTAGTAAACCCTGTGTGCACCTGCCTCGAAGGCTCGGTGGCCACAGTGCTGTGTGGCACCCGCGTGACCCCAGCTCAGCCTCAGTGCGCCCGAGGGAGGGGCAGGCTCCCTGCGAGGGCCCCAGCGCCCAGCCCCTCGCGGGGTGCCTGCACCGCACTGTGTTTCGGCAGAGGTTGGTTTGCTTTTAAATTCTGAGTCTGCCACTGTGCGTGGCCCAGTCTGTAAAATCTGAACACTGGTTATTCCGGGAGGTGGAATTTGGGTATTTTCTAAAGTTTCTTCTTTAAGAAATTCTATTAATGAACTTTTGGGCTCTCGTCAGTGTTTTTAACAAGGTGAAAGGCAGTACCATTTTGGAAGAGAAGCAGGCACTGGGGCCCTGGTTTACTGAGCCACCCTCTCTGGTCGTGCATTCAGGGGGTTTCTGGCTGCAGGCAGCCGCAGCTTCAGCCTCTGCTTTCCACTCTCTCCGATGTCGCTAGGTGGGGTTTCCCAGATATAGGGTTACTTTGTCAGAGACCGTGATGCGTCCTAGGTTTTGTTGGGCAGCGTCAGTAAACACCAGTAGAAGGTATTAAGACACATGCGTGTGGTTTTCTCCTAAAAGGAAAACACGCTGAGTGTTGGAAAACCGTGTGCACACGCGTGAATGCACGCACGTGCCTCACACACCCCACTCCTTTCCTCCCCGGAGGGCGTGGCGGGCAGAGTTTGGAGGAGGGTCTCGGGGTCTCTGTGGGTGCGCCGGGGCTTCTGTTCCTGGCGCGGTGAGAAACAGGAGCCTGCCCGCTGCTTGCTCCGCCGTGCTGGGCCAGGGTGACGGTGAGCTCAGCCTGGGAGAGGCGGGTTCCGTGCCGCCGGGCGTGCGGCCCCTGACGTCCCTGTCCTTGCAGCGACCTGGCCACCGGCGCAGATGGGGCGCTGGCCACGAGCTCCAGTGGGTCCCAGTACAGCGGGTCCCGGGTGGAGACGCCAGTGTCATGCGTCGGTGAGGACGACGAGGATGACGAGGACTTCAACGAGAATGAGGAGGAGGACTGAGCCGCCACGTGCGGCCAGGAGCGCGTGGGGAGAGACCTGCGTTCCACGCCCTCCTCCCAGAAAGCTCGCCGCCCCCTGGGCTCAGGGCGCATCCGACTAGCCGCTCGCCCTGCTGCGGTCCCGAGCCGCCAGTGTTTGACACCGACGCGCGACCTCTACGGATTGTGTGTTTTCGTTTGCTGTTTTTAAGTTCAGAGTCCATCTCGCCCCCTCAGTTTGCCGAGTTTGCTGGAGAAGGTGTGCTGCCTCCATGCCGCCCGGCGGGCCCAGCGCAGTGCCCGGGGCGGGGGAGCACGGTGGGCCCGGCAGCGCCCAGCTCTGCTTCTCGACGTTTTATTATGACTTTGTTTCCCTTAAATTATATTGACTGCGTGACTCCATTGGGTTTACACTTTGGTTTTGCTCTGTGTTGCAGCAAATGGATTGCAAGATCCCTTTTTGTTTTTGTTTTGTTTGGTAAAAGTTTACTGCCATGCTGGTGCAGCTATGGAAACTGAAGCTTGGAAGGGTTTATTGCTTATGGTAAAATTTGCCTGATTTCTTACAGGCAGCGTTTGGAAACTTTTTATTATATAGTTGTTTACATACTTATAAGTCTATCATTTAAGACATGTACTGAAACAAATGTTGTATTTGTTTCGTAAGCATCTTCCTGTAATCTATTATAAAGTTGAAATTAAATATAGAGAATGTTTTAACAGTTTTTTAACTCAAAATTTGTCAATCATTTTTAATAGTTCTTTTTTTATAAAAAGAAAAAAGGAGTTTCAGGACAGGCAGTAGTCTCTTTTAAAATGTATTCACCAAGAACCATTAACTGCACATTTGCTGTTAGCTGCCTGTTCTAAAATAATAGTCTTTTTATTGGAACACAAATAAACTTTTCTGTAATATTTTGTGGAATAAAGAGACTTTAATTGTTTGTCTTGTTTAACTTGGCACCGTTAGTTTTTATTAATAAAGTGCACATGGGCATTTTAAACAAGTCGCGTGTCCCTGTGATTCAGGATGCTCTCTGGAGCTCATCTGCCCCCACCAGGCCCTCTTCTGCAGGGAGGAGCGGGTGCAGGCCCTGCGGTAGGTACAGGACCCGCCACGGCCCCAGCCTTTCCTGCACTGCCCGGGGGGCGGGTGAGGCAGGGGGTCCCTAGGACATGGCCGAAGTGGTGCCTCCTCTCTGTGGTGGGCAGTGGGGAGAGCGTCTGTTCCTTGTCTTATTTTTGGCTTCCCAGATGGCCCCTGGTAGAGAATCCGCCTTCAATGCAGGAGTCGTGGGTTCTGTCCCTGGGTCAGGAAGGTCCCCTGGAGGGTGAAATGGCAGCCCACTCCAGTGTTCTTGCCTGGAGAATCCCATGGACAGAGGAGCCTGGTGGGCTGCAGTCCCTGTGGTTGTAAAAAAGACGACCTAAATATAATCAGTCCTAAATATTCATTGAAAGAAGTGATGCTGAAGCTGAAGCTTCAATACTTTGGCCGCCTGATGCAAAGAACAGACTCATTTGAAAAGACCCTGATTCTAGGAAAGAACAGAGGATAAGATGGTTGGATGACATCACCAACTCAGTGGACATGGGTTTGAGTAAGCTCTGGGAGTTGGTGATGGAAAGGGAAGCCTGGTGTGCTGCAGTCCATGGGGTCGCAGAGAGTCAGACATGACTGAACTGAACTGAGACACAACCTAGGATATGTGAATATTACTACTACCTTTAACGTTTGAATCCTTATGAAACGACTTTTGCAGACACATCCCCAAAATGTCCAAAGTGCGGAGAAGCTGGGGCGGAAGGACGGGGGTGATGCCCTCGCAGGTGATGGGCCTGCAGTAAGATGACCAGGCCAGCCATTCCTCACCTTCCTCCTTGATCGCAGGAGCTGAAACAGAGTTTAAGGCTTTGACTTTCAGAAAAAGAGTAAGATGGTAAGATGGGCAAGGTCAATGCTTTATTCAGGTTGTCTGAAGTTACGAGCAAAGTTTCAGTACAAGGTGTGGACTCGAGCAGTCCTGTCCCCCAGAGTGTGGCAGCTTATTTTGTCATCCCAACTGTGATGGACTTGTGTGCTGAGGGATGCGGCAGACGGAGGGGCAGCGTCAGGGCCACGAGTGGGCGAGGACGGGTCACATGGGTGAGAGACAGTCATGATTGGACGAGGACGGGCCACAAGTGGACGAGGACGGGCCACGAGTGGGCGAGGATGGGCCATGAGTGGGTGAGGACGGGTCACCTGTGGGTGAGGACGGGTCGCATGGGTGAGAGACAGTCATGAGTGGATGAGGACGGGCCACGAGTGGGCGAGGACGGGTCACGTGTGGGTGAGGACAGGCCACGTGTGGGTGAGGACAGGCCATGTGTGGGTGAAAGAGTCATGAGTGGACGAGGACGGGCCACAAGTGGACGAGAACGTGTGGGTGAGGACAGGCCACGTGTGGGTGAGGATAGGTCACGTGGGTGAGAGACAGTCATGAGTGGACGAGGACAGGCCATGAGTGAGCGAGGATTGGCCACGAGTGGGTGAGGACGGGTCATGAATGGGTGAAGACAGGTCACATGTGGGTTAGGCAGGCTGCGTGTGGGTGAGTGAAGGTCATATGCGGGGGAGATATGTCACGTGTAGGTGAGGCGTGTCACATGTGGGTGAGGCGGGCTGCGTGTGGGTGAGTGAAGGTCGTGTGCAGGGGAGGTGTGCCACGTGTGGGTGAGGCGGGCCGTGTGTGGGTGAGTCGGGTCACGTGTAGGTGAGGCAGGCCACGTGTGGGTAAGTGAAGGTCTTGTGCAGGGGAGGTGGGCGGTGTGCAGGGGAGGCGGGTCACGTGTGGGTGAGGCGTGTCATGTGTGGGTGAGGCGGGCCATGTGTGGGTGAGGCCGGTCACGTGTGGGTGAGCCGGGCACGTGTGGGTGAGTGCAGGTTGTGTTCAGGGGAGGCGGGGCGTGTGTGGGTGGGGCGGGCCGTGTGTGGGTGGGGCGGGCCGTGTGCAGGGGAGGCGGTCCGTGTGCAGGGGAGGCGGTCCGTGTGCAGGGGAGGCGGGCCGTGTGTGGGTGGGGCGGGCCGCGTGTGGGTGAGTGCGGGCCGTGTGCAGGGGAGGCGGGCCGCGTGTGGCCATGGGTGGACCCCGCGGGTGAGTGCAGGCCCAGCACTGCTGCAGCTGCATCCCCAGCGTGGCACTCCTGGTCGTCCAGGGCGCTATGGAGCTGACACACCCGGGGGCAGGGACTGAGGGTCTGTGGCGGGGGGTGGGGAGTGTGGGCAAGGGTGAGGCGCTGGCATCCTCACCTCAGCACTCTTCCTGGTGGGCACTCGGCCGCAGCCCAGTCATCCTGGCGTGCCACACCTCAAGGCTTCCACACCGGCCTCCTTCTGCCCTGTGTCCCTGCGGTGGTGGCCTGTGACCGCTTGGAGTGGTCACAGTTATAAGCTAGTGGCTCCTGAGTTCTGCACACAGGACGGCCTGGGGTGGCTTGGGCCAAGCCCTGACTCTGGTGTTAGCGCAGCGGCGGTCCCTGGGGGGTGTCCGCAAGCCCCTGCAAGACCCCAGTGGTCACCTGAGGCCTCACTGATGTTGGTGCAAGGCATGGAAGGAGAAGCATCCAGACTTGAACCCAAGCCTCAGGCCTCTGACCGCAGAGCCTGGCCTCCCCTACCCTAGGGGCTGGTCAGCCTGTGTATTCAGCAGCAACTTGATGGGCAGGTCCAGCTCTCCTGTCCACAGGCGCCTTGTGGCCGGCTGGAGCTATTTCTGAGGCCGTGTACTCCCCTCCCTGCCCCCGGCAGGGACAGACCCTCAGCAGCTGGACCGATCCCCACCCTGAACTGGGTCAGCAGCCCCGCATTCCGGGGTCTGTAGGGGGAACCTGGGCAGGCTGCCGCCTGTGTGTGGACCCCACAGGCCCCATCGGGACCTTGGAGTCATTCCTAGGGTGACTATACCCCTGACCTCCGACCTCCCGTGTGTCTTGGCATCCCCAAGATGGCCTGGTCCCTGACCTGACATTTCCCAGGTGGCTCAGAACTGCCACCGCGGGGTCAGCAGGGAGGACGGCCCCAGCCCAGGGCCCCTGTCCCCCGGCTCCATGGGGCTTCCCCTGGGGGCTCTAGGTGACAGATAATGATAGAGATATGTCGTTGGGACAGAACATTCTTGTTTGGGGGGCTTCTGAACAGGCTGGGGCTGGAGACCCCCGCCCTGGAGGTTGGAGGAGAGACTGTGCTGGGAGGAAGCCCCCTCTGGGGTCAGGCTCTACCATGTGGCTGCACCCTGCATCCTGGCCGTGACATTGGGGCTGCCCCTCGATGGGTAAGCGGGAGGGGCATGTGGGATGCTGGTACATAACTTACCTGACTTGTAGTTGAAAGCATTATATAAAGAGAATTTTCTAGTTACTTTTAGTTAATTCTTTTTAAGTTAACTAAATTTTAGTTCGTTCCGTTTTTTCAGTTAACTCTTCCCCATCATCAGGAAAGACATGACTCTTTTATGTAGGTTAAGAGTGAAATTTAATGAACTTGATTTTTACAGTTTAGGAGTTGTATTTTTTACAGCCAGAGTCCAGAATGCCTGAAATCCTGTCAGGTTCCTGGTGCTCACAGTCACGTATAGGAACAGTAAGTCTCAGCGAGAGTGGTGCGGTCCACGCGGCTGAGGTGCGTCCTCCCATGTCTTAGCTGTGCAGCCGCCACCTTACAGTCCCTGTGTGAGCCTGTTTTTTGAAGCTACAAATCTGCCTGAAAGGTAAGAGGTCTGATGGGATCTTGATTGTGTGAGCCTGGCGCGGGCCTGTTTGGTGCTGAGCTGCCCTGGGGTTAGGCCCCGCTGGACGAGGCGTTGGGGTCGCCCTGTGCCTGGGGCAGCCTGGGCCCCGCTACTTCTGGATCGTCAGCTTGAACTCCACCTTCCCCTCGTAGGGGTCATGGGGGTTGTTGAAGGTCACATGCTCCGCCAGGATCTTGCAGACGACGGCCACCTCCTTGTTCTTGGGGACGTTGAGGAGCTTTGCGGCCACGAGCGGGTTGCTGTAGTGGGGCTGAAGAGATGCTGGTTAGGGTCCTCGTGCGAGGGCGGCTGAGCGCGCGGCGGGGTGCTCACACAGAGGTGGGGCTCTCACTGAGTTACAGGCGTCTCCTGCTTAGAAATGAGGAGACCCAGCCCAGAGGGATGGACCGTGACAAACGCGACGTCAAGCTACACCTGATAAAAATTTAGCAACACAGAGGAGGAAGAGAGAACTTCGGGGGAAATGATTTTAGGCGGATATGCAGTTGTCTAAGGTGGCCCTTGGAAGGTAAAAATGAGATTTGATGTCAATTTTGGGTGAGAATGTGGGCTTGGGAGACCCGCGGAGGTTAAGCGGTTAGGGTTGGCTAAGTACAGCCTGGCTTCCTCTCACAGGCAAACATCTCTGGCCGTGCCCTCGTGAGCGGCGGCTGCTGTCAGGCCCCGGGGCCCACGTACCTGGGCCTTCTTCCCGTAGTAGGGGAAGTAGTGCAGGCTGTAGGCACCATTGCGCGGGAAGTACTCCACCTGCAGAGCCGGGGCGTCCCGGTGCTGGTCCTGCGGGCGAGAAGCTGCTGCGAGAAGGCCGGCCCGGGCGCACACACGTACCTGGGTCTCTGTGCGTGCTCTGCACGTGTGCACGGGTGTTCGTGTGCGCACACGTGTGCAGAGCAGGTGACTGCATGAGCAGTTGGCGTGAAACAGACCTAGTCTGTATCATCAACCGGGAATCCATTCCTGGTGTGGCTTGTTAGTTCATAAGACCCCGGTGGCGTACCAGGTTGCACCTTCCAGATTAAACCCGCCTGATATAAGAGGGTAACGGGGCCGGGTGCGGGGCTGGCAGCCCCCGAGGCGCGTGGCCCGCCTGCCGCCACGGCTGCCCTCGTCCACTGTCAGCGTCCGCGCCCTGCCTGAGGAGCCCAAGCCCCCGAGAGCAGGAGGGGGCACTTTCGTGTCTGTTAAAAGGTCAAGTGAGCCTACACGTGTGCGGTCAGGAAAGCTGGAAACAGGAAGCTGGGGCAGGATGCACCCTGCGGCCGGGGGGCGGCGCCAGAGCGTGCGGCTGCCCTGGGGCGCGGCCTGGGGACGGCCCTGAGCGTGCGCCCAGCCTGGGGTGCGGCCTGGGGACGGCACAGAGCGTGCGCCCAGCCTGGGGCTCCTGCAGATGGTGAGGAGCCCGGGCCCAGGCGTGAAGAGCAAGCTGCAGAAAGCACTCAGTGAAGACAAACCGAGTCTTGTCCACGTGGTACTTAAAAACACATTTTGAGAAAAACTGGACTAAATCAATGGCAATTCTTGGCAGCGTGTACACTCACACTGTTAATCAAGGGCGCTGGTGTTAATCAGCATCGTTTTGTAAATAAGCAAACAAAAGGGCAAAATAGAGTGTTGGAAGTGAGTTGGGTTTTCCAAATTGCCACAGACATCCTGAAGTGTGTTGGGGATATGCTGTCTCAGATGCTTTTTTGAAGCAAAACAAAGTGCTGTTTTTTCTTACTGGGTCTTCATCCCTGTGATAAAAACCACTTAGCGTGAAGGCCTGCCACCCGCACACCTGGTTTATTAGGCGACCCCTGAGATGTTTTTAGGGGAAAACTGATCAGGGTTTCCCGAGGGGTTCCCAGCCCAAACAGGACGGCTGCGCCCGTGGGTCACTCACCAGGAAGGTGCAGTCCACCCGAGGGGCCGTGCTGTTGCTGGGGAGAAACTTGACGATCTGCAAGGGAACGGCTGTGAGTGCAGGGCGGGGGTCCTGCTCTGAGGACGCACGTGGCAGAGCCCAAGCCGTGGCATGCACCTCCCCCGTGTGCGGCTGCCCCCCCGCGCCTCCCCACCCCGCCTGGCTCCGCCTCTGAAAGCCCCGGCCCCTGGATACCTCTGCTGGTGCCCAGGGCCCAGGGCAACGCCCTCCTCACTCGCAGGGACCCTGGCCTTCCTACTCTGCGTGCCCACCAGGGAACAGACCCCGGCTGGACTGAGCTGAGTGTAGAGCACAGGCCTGTGGCCTCTGCCGCCTCTCAGAGGGGAAAGTGAACAGCGACGCCCCTGCCAGATCCTGCGCCCTCTGGGTCGCCGTCCATCGTGAGTGGCCTCCAGAGGTTTGCTGGGTCCTCTCGATCCGGCCCTCAGCACCTGGCCCCGGTGGGTTCCCAGGCGCCCTCCCCACGCTGACCGCCTGGCTTGTCCCAGCTGTCCTGCCCACAGCCTGCCCTTGGCTCTGCAGCTCACCAGTCAAGCAGGCGGGGAGTCCGATGGCCACTGCTGGGTGAGCGCCCGGGGGCTGGAGGGGCAGAGGGCAGGGCCCCTTCTCCTTTCTGCCCCCACACTCACCCTGTTCATCTTGATAATGAAGCACGGCTTTCCCTCTGCAAAACCGAAGGTGGGGTCAGGCTGGCCGGAGCAGTTCTGCAGCATGTCCGCTGTGAACTTGCAGGAGAACTTGGTGTGGTTTGGGGCCAGGAAGCGCTCCTGGAAGAAGTATCTCTCGGACGTGCAGTTGATGTTGTCTTCCTGGGCTGCAGGCGAGTAGCCTGTGGGGGACGCACCTGTGGTCCTGCCCGAGCAGCGGCCCGCCCCCCGCCCAGCTCCTCAGAAAAGGAGAGTGGAGAGCGGCCGGGTCAGCCCTCACCCGCCAGGAAGCGCCGCAAGGCCTGCGTGAGCCCTGCCCACGTCCTGTTGTCCGACACGTTGTAGGAGATGTCCAGGCCTTTGTCCCCGTAGGTGTCCGGCCTCAAGGTCACCCCTGGAGAGAGAACGCAGTGCCTGGGGTCTGGCTGCACGTTTAGGCCGTGTGTGGTGCTGCTGGCCTGCCCTGGGGGGGCAGCGCCTAGTATGCTGGGGCCAGGGCTTCGAAGGCCCCCGCCCTCCCCTGGTGTGCCTGGGAAGGCCCGGGACATGGTGGCCAGGCGACCACTCAGGGGCACGAGGCTTGGTTAGGCCCTGGGCTCTGCAAGAGGCCTGCCCCCACTCTGCCTGCCAGCCTATGGTTTTGAGACAAACCCTATCAGGGTGTGGTTTCAAGCGTGGAGTCTACTACGTCCTGTTCTGAGATTGCACTGAGATCCTCCTACTATGTCCTGTTCTGAGACTGCACTGAGATTCTCCACGTTTGATCCGTTTGTTGATTGTACAGATCGACCCCAGCTGTCACGAGGATTTGTGGACGATGCTCGGGGTGGCGGGCCCGCCGCCTCCAGGCACAGCCCAGCACTGCTCTTGGGTGGCCTTGGATTATTTTCCTCGGAAGGCACTAGGGACGCAGGGTTGACAAACACCGAGTCACTGGGCTGGAAAAGCTGAGCTTCCTTCTGCACCCTTCCCGCCTCTCTCTGTTTTGCTGGCTGCCCTCAGCCCGGGTCAGTGGGCTGCGTGCGGAGGTCTTGGTCCAGATGCCGTCCCCAGGCTTCAGAGGGGCTGCCCGCCTGTCCCCGGCCGCGCGTCTCCCCAGCGCTTCCCTTTGTTTGGGCAGCGACACAGGCCTGTCACACGGCGAGCGGCCGCCCCCACTTAGACAAGACCCAGCCCTCGGTCTGCTGGCCTCCTGCCGGCGAGGAGGTGAGGATCCCCCGGGAGAGCGGCCTCGGTGCTAGACACCCGCCCCCACCTCCTGGTCTCCTGGTATCTGTGCCTCCGCAGCTTTCCCAAGGGGTCGGCGGAGCCGGGCCCACCGCAGGTTACCTGGTGACTTGAGCTGGTCCTGGTAGTCGGGCGTGTAGGGGTCGATGGTGCACATAAGCACGTAGATGCAGAGGGCGAAGATGCCCGTCATGACCACGTAGAAGGCCACGTAGTAGAGGCTGATCCACACTGCGGGCAGAGGCAGGTCAGGAGCTCAGGCACCGGGAGCGTGCGTGCGCCCACCGCCTCACCTCTCGGGTGGGCACTCACCTGCTCCTGCAACATGCTCACCCCAATAACCCCACACCCCTTCACTTAAAATTCTTCTTAAAGATTGCAGTTTTGAGAACCTAGCTTTGAACCTGCTGCTCTGAAATCCAGGGCTGAGCCTCTGGGGCCCGTCCTCAGCTGCCCTCCACTCTCCGGTACCTGGGCTCAGGGGTGTCAGGGCCTGGGCAGGCCTTTGGGGTCGGCCAGTGGGGACGGGAGGCTGGGAGGGCTTGGTCTGGACCCCAGGACTGCTAGCCCCTGGCAGCCGCGGGGCTCTCCCGGGCCCCGGAGCCCACCAGCCCCTGGCAGCCGCGGGGCGGCCCCTGCCCTCTCCTGAGCCCGGGCACAGACCCCAGCAGGGTGGCCCCTGCCCTCTCCCGGGGCCCTGGGACCTCCAGCCCCTGGCAGCCGCGGGGCGGCCCCTGCCCTCTCCCGAGCCCGGGCACAGACCCCAGCGGGACGGCGTGCGGCCCAGCATCTGCCCGGTGTCCGGGTTCCAGCAGTAGCGCCGGAACTCCTCCATCCGCTGCCCGCACGACTTCTTCTCCTGCAGCGCCGCCATTGCTGCCGCCGGGGCTGCAGGGGGGCCGCACGCCCGGCTTTTAAGGCCTCCTCCTCGGCGCCAAGGGCACCGCGGCGCCCAGCTGAGGGAGGCCCCGGCAGGTGTTATCAGCCTGCCGTTAAGGTGCCCTCTGCCGCCTCCCCGGGCATGTCAGGGCAGCGTCCCCACCACAGCCCTTCCTCGCGCGTGCCCTTGGCGGGAACTTTATCTGCTCTGATAACAAGCGAGCAAGGAGACCAGCAGGTGCTCGGGAGGGGCCGGCAGGACAGCAGGTCGGCGCGGCTGGGCCTGGACCCGGTGCCCAGCCGTGCCCGAGAGGCTCGAGCTGAAGGGGCGGGAGCCGGGGCTCGACGGCGGGGGTCCTGGATGGGCGGGAGCCGGGGGCTCCTGTCTCTGTCACCGCAGCCAAGCTCACCGGCGCCCCGGGAGGTGGGCTGGGGGCTCAGGGGTCCTGACGCTCGAGCGCAGCTCGGGTGACGACTCACGTGCTACCCTGAGAGCCACGGAGGGCTCCACCGCCCTACAGCGAGACGTCTTTTCACTCAGCGACGCCGGGCCCTGGGCTTGCTGTTCAAAGGCAGGTTCTGACCTGGATGGGCCCAGTGGGCCGGGGGCTCCCGGGGCCTTGACTGCGGCTGCAGGGCCACAGCCATATCTGGGCAGCGGACACGCCGCCGGAGCCACACCCGAGTCGCCGGGGAGCCTTGGGGCCTCTGACCCTGGCCCCAGCCCCGAGTTTCTGCGTGGGCTGACCTGCGGGTGGCCTGAGTCTGGACCACCCCCAGGCCCCTGCGGTGTGTGCTCAGAGCCAAGAAGCCCTGGCGGCTACATAGCCGGGGCCGTGACCTTGGCTCCCGGGGAGCAGACCTCGCCCAGGGATGTGACGCCCTCCTCCACGACGAGGCCACAGCAGGCAGGGGTGATGCACCACAGGCCCCTTCACAGACGTGTCGGAACTGGCGGGCTGGCGGGGATCACCCTCAGCTCTCGCTGTCCACTGCCCTACTCACTCTGAGGGACCCACAGGGTCAAATAGGAAGGTTTCTTCCAGGGTAAAACCCTCCAGTCACTATGCCGTTTTCTTTAGGGTGATTTAGAGTTCGTCAGCAAAATGACAGAAATTCACATGGAATTGTAGCATTTTAGCTTGGACTCATACTTTCTTGGGTTTCTTATTGGGCAGATCCTAGGCGCTTTCCTGCACACTGTTCCCAGCCACGGCTTTGGAACTTTGGCGCAGCAGAAACGCAGAGTGCGGCCTCGGGCTCGGCCTCACTGTCCACGCCCGTGGAGCCGGGACCCCAGGCCAGGAGGCTCGAGGGCAGGGCAGCGACTGCCACACAGGCTGCGGCCCTGGCCTGGGCAGCGCAGGCGCCCGGGGCTGAGCCTCGGGGCTGAGCCCTCACCCGTAGTCTCTGAGTTCCCACAAGCAGGAGCGTGTGTGCTGGCTGCACGCCTGCTATCACGGCGACCTCGGCACGTGTGTCCGCGGTTGGGGTGGACACGGGGAGAGAGCGGCTTCCTGCCTGCGGGACCACCTGGGCCGATGACCCCCGGAAAGGGAGCGCCCCAGACCGCGTGGGGCTCCCCAGGTCCCCCCCTGCGGGCCGTACGGAGCGGGAGCCACCCCGCCACTGCTGCGGGGGTCCGAGGAGTCGGCGGAAACTGAAGGGCTAGATGATGGGAAGACGCCCAGTGGGTGGTCACTGCTCAGAGCAAGACCCGGGAAGATCTCAGAAGGAATCAGAACAGGAGAGTCAATAGGTGTCGAGACTGGGGTGACAAAGGCTGGCATCATCGACAGGCTGTGAAGCTGCCTCAGTGAAAGCTTCAGTGAGCATCTGCGAACATGCTTGAACAAATGGGAAAACAGAAGTAGGGAGTTTAAGGAAAGAAACCAGAGATACATAGAAGAACCAAATGGAAATTTTAGATTAAAAAAATACAGAAGCCAGACTACAAAGCTCAAAGAATGTATTCCTCAGCAGAAGGGAGGGGAGAGGGGAAAGAATCAGTGACATGGAAGAAAAAAAATAGAAATTTCCAGGTTTGAACAAATAGAAATGGGAGCCAGAAAAAACTGTGCCGAGCTCGGTGCCCAGGCGTGGTAAAGACTGACGCCCGAGTGGTCGGGGTCCTGCAAGGGCAGAATGAAGGGGGGTGAGGAGTGAGCCTTCAGATCCAAGAAGCTGAGAGAACTGCTAACAAGGCGCCCCGCCCCCGCCACGTGGCAATCAGACTTCTGGATTTCAAAGACACACACGAGCGACTCTAGAAAGCAACTGCTCAAAGCAAAAAGGAATTACTTAGGTGTCAATCTAATAGAACATGTACAGGACTTTTGTACTCACGACCGCAAAGTGACAATGAGACAGAAATCTACATAAACGCAGACACATAGTGTGCTCACAGGTTGCAAGACTCTACACAATGTCCGTACTCCCCAAACTGATATACTGTCTTAACACAGTTTCTGTCAACATCCGAGCAAGATCTTTTTTTGTATCTAGGGATAGGGCTGTGGCAACCCACTCCACTGCTCTTGCCTGGAGAACCCCAGGGACGGGGGAGCCTGGTGGGCTGCCGTCTATGGGGTCGCACAGAGTCAGACACGACTGAGCGACTCAGCAGCAGCAGCAGCAGGGATAAGGCTACTCTAAGATTTATTTAGAAAGGCCAAGGAACTAGAGAAGTTANCCAGGGACGGGGGAGCCTGGTGGGCTGCCGTCTATGGGGTCGCACAGAGTCAGACACGACTGAGCGACTCAGCAGCAGCAGCAGCAGGGATAAGGCTACTCTAAGATTTATTTAGAAAGGCCAAGGAACTAGAGAAGTTAAATATTTTATTCTTTATTTGAAATACTTTTTTAGAAAATATTTTAAAAATGAAAAATAAGGTAGGAAGACTTGGTGTACACAAATTCAAGGCCACAGGACTGGTGTAAACACATCATCGAGACAGTGAGGGACAGAGGCCCATAAACACAGCAGAAAACTCAGAAGCAGATCCACACACATGCGCCCATAGACTTTGACAGCAATGCCGAAGACGTTCCCTGAGGCAAAGATGGCCTTTTTAACACATGGAGCTTGAGCAGCTGAATGTCCAATAACCCTGACCTAGCTCACAGCTTGCAAAAAAATTAACTCAAAATGGTCATGGATTTACATGTAAAAGTATAAAATTTTTAGAAAAACAATGTGAGAAAATCTTTAAGAACTAGGGTTAAGACAGAGAGTTTTTAGACTTGGCACCAAAATCACAATCTATAAGAAAAAAATTGGACTTCAAATACAATAGCAGAAAAGCAAGCAGTCCAGTTAGAATGTGGTCAAAAGCCGTGAAGAGCTATTTCCCCAGAGAGGATTCATAGATGGGAAATAAACACTTGCATAAATGTTCAACATAACTGGCCAGTGAGGAAACACAAAGCCACAGTGGGTGCCACCCACCACAAGAGCCGAAATAAAAAATAGCGACAGCTCCACATGCTGGTGAGGGTGCTGAGAAGCTGGGTCACTCAGATGTTTCTGGTGGGAATGGAAAAGAGTAGCT
Organism: Neotragus pygmaeus; assembly: GCA_006410875.1. NCBI lineage: Eukaryota > Metazoa > Chordata > Mammalia > Artiodactyla > Bovidae > Neotragus > Neotragus pygmaeus. The sequence continues at coordinate 225,156 of SJYV01043876.1, forward strand.
GTGGTTCAGTCGCTAAGTCGTGTCCGACTCTGCGACCTTCTGGGCTTCAGCACACCGGGCTTCCCTGTCCTCCACTATCTCTCAGAGTTTACTCAAAGTTGTGTTGGTGATGTTATCCGACCGTCTCATCCTGCGCCATCTGGGGAAAAGTTTGCCAGTTTCTGAAAAAATTAAACATGCAAATATTGCAAGTACCATGTGACCCAACAATGCTCTTGGGCATTAATCCCAGAGAAATTAAATTTTATATCTGTATGGATATCTGTATGTTTATAGCAGCTTTATTTATGATAGCCCAAACTGGAATCAACCTAGATGTCCTTCAACAAGTGAATGATTAAACCAGCCATGGTCCACCCACACTGTGGAATACTACTCAGGTGCGGGTAGGCAAGCCACCTGCTTGCCTCCAGGGAGTCACGCTGAGTGAAAAGAACCAGTCCCCGAAGTTATATAATCTGCAACTCCATGATGGACATGTGTTTGAGTGAGCTCCGGGAGTTGGTGATGGACAGGGAGGCCTGGCGTGTTGCAATTCATGGGGTTGCAAAGAGTCGGACACGACTGAGCGACTGAACTGAAGTGAACTGAACTTATGTGGAGATATTTTTCAGCTGTTGAGTTGCGTCTGNAGGGAGGCCTGGCGTGTTGCAATTCATGGGGTTGCAAAGAGTCGGACACGACTGAGCGACTGAACTGAAGTGAACTGAACTTATGTGGAGATATTTTTCAGCTGTTGAGTTGCGTCTGACTCTTTGTGACCCCATGGACTGCAACATATAACATTCTTGAAATGACAGCTTTATGGAAATGGAGAACAGCTGAGTGGTTATCAAGGTTCAGGACAGTGTCAGGGTGGGAAGGGGTGGCTGTCTATAAAAGGGGACCATGTGGTGTCGGGGGTCCTGAGTGCTGGCTGGGTCCACGTCAGTATATGTGCTTCGATCCTGCGCTAAGTGGGGGAGATGCTGTCACTGGGGGGATGGGGCGAGGGCATGGGTGTCTCTGCATTACTTCTTATAACTGCACGTGAGTTACGGTTACTTTTAATAAAACTCTAGTTTTGGGAAAGGACCTGGTGAGTTTAGGAAGCTCTGTGTACTCGACTCCTCTTGCCGGGTTCGCTCTTCGGCCTGTAAGCCCCGTGATAAACACATCTGAGGTGGTTTACCCTGTGCTTCCCTGGAGGGGGCTCAGAGTTCGTCCAGCGGGCTTCGCTGTCCTCAGACCCTGCCTCTCGGGCTGCGTCCTGACCTCAGTCCCAGCCCCGCGCTAGGCCCGCCGAAGCAGATCTCATTTCTCCAGGTGACTCGAGTGCCTGGTGACTGGGAGGCACTGGCTCAGGACACAGAGTCAGGAGCACTGAGGAAGGGACCCCAGCCCATGCCTGTGCAGGGGCGGCTGTCCCATCTGACCCCTGGCGGGTAAAGAAAAGGCAGGAAGGGGTTGCAGCAACCAGCCCAAGGTCACCTGCTGGAAGTGCCGCTGGACGTGCCAACCCGCCCTCTCACCGACGAGCCCTCTCTCTGCCTCCCCAGCTGCTGCAGAGTCTGCCGTCTCTCCCACCCCTGCCCAGCCTCCCTGCCCCTAGAGCCCTCCCTTCCCGCCTGGGAGGCCGGCTACCTGGCCTCTTCTGGCTGGGGCCTTCTGCATTTCCGCGGCCCTTCACTCCTCCCTTCTTTACCTGTCACCAACCCCCGTCACTTCTTCGTCATGTTTTCCCATACTGTAGGTGCTGAGCATCTACTCCCCACAAGACCGGGAAGGCTGGGCCGAGGTGAGCCCCGCGTGCCCCGTGAGTGTGCCCCAGATGCGTCCCGGGCATGTCTAAGCTGTGTTCTGGCATGTCCCAGGTGGGTCCAAGTGTGTCCCTGGTGTGTCTCAGGCGAGCCCTAGGTGTGTCTCAGCTGTGTTCTAGGCATGTCCCAGGCGTGTCCAAGTGTGTCCCGGGTGAGCCCCGGGTGAGCGGGCATGTCCCGGGTGAGCCCCGGGCGAGTCTCAGGCGTGTCTCAGGCGAGCCCTGGGTGAGCCCCGGGCACGTCCCTGGCCTCTCCATCCTTGCTCCTGCCTCTCTCCGTGGGGCCTCAACCCCAGGTGCAGTCGGCGTGTCCTGCATCCCGATCTGTTTTCACCTGGACGCTTCTCTTGGCATCTCTGCTCCGCCAGCCACACAGGTGAGGGCAGGGGCTGGCGGGGAGCTGACTCCTTGGCAAGACCCAGGGTTACCCAGGGCGCGGGTGCCCCCAGCCCGACAGCTGTTCTCAGGGTCAGGTCGGCACGGGTGTCGGGGCTCACACACTGACCGGTGCTCTGGCCAGGGTGTCTCCTGGCCGGGGCCTCGCCTGTGGACGTGCGGGAAGTCTACCCCTAAACCAGCATCCGCTGGCCTCCTCACTGATTGCTTTTCTAAAGACGGAAACGGCACACGGTGAGGAAACCAGCCGTGCTCGTGAACTGAGGCTCCTCCTGGGCCCCGTGTCCCCGCCAGGGAGCAGGTGAAGCTCCGGCCCACCTGCTCGGGCCGGTGGGCTGGACGGGTTGGCTCCCGTGAGGCAGGGGCTCCGGGCCCGCAAGGCGGGCCTGGGCCCCGCGTGCCCTTCCTGGCAGGAGACAGTGGGCAGCGCGGCCCAGCTAATCCGCCTGNAGCAGGTGAAGCTCCGGCCCACCTGCTCGGGCCGGTGGGCTGGACGGGTTGGCTCCCGTGAGGCAGGGGCTCCGGGCCCGCAAGGCGGGCCTGGGCCCCGCGTGCCCTTCCTGGCAGGAGACAGTGGGCAGCGCGGCCCAGCTAATCCGCCTGCCAGCAGCTTAGGGATTGTCTTTTTCTGGCACCTGCTTGCTGCCCTGCCCGTCCTCCACTCTGGCCGGGATTTAGCCCGAGCTGCGTCAGCGGGCTTCCCGGGGCTCCCGCTGCCCGGACAGCCTCCTGTCCCGAGGGCGGGCACGGGCCACAGGCCAACGGCGGCGGGTCAGGCCGGCTGGGGACGTGGGAGCCAGACGTGCCGAGGGCCCAGCGCCGGGATGGATTTCGGGTCCCTGGAGACGGTGGTGGCCAATTCGGCCTTCATCGCGGCACGGAGCAGCTTCGACGCGAGCAGCGGCCCAGTCGTCCGGGACAGGAAGTACCTGGCCAGGCTGAAGCTGCCCCCGCTGTCCAAGTGCGAGGCGCTCCGGGAGAGCCTGGACCTGGGCTTCGAGGGCGTGTGCCTGGAGCAGCCCATCGGCAAGCGGCTCTTCCAGCAGTTTCTGCAGGCCCATGAGAAGCACGGGCCGGCCCTGCAGCTCTGGAGGGACATCGAGGACTACGACACGGCCGACGACGCCCTCCGGGAGCAGAAGGCCCAGGCCATCCGGGCCGCACACCTGGACCCCCAGGCCCAGCTCTTCTGCAGCTTCCTGGATGCGGAGACGGCGGCGCGGGCCAGGGAGGGGGCAGGGGACGGGCTCTTCCAGCCCCTGCTGCGGGCTGTCCTGGCACACCTAGGCCAGGCCCCCTTCCAGGAGTTCCTGGACAGCCTCTACTTCCTGCGCTTCTTGCAGTGGAAGTGGCTGGAGGCCCAGCCCATGGGCGAGGACTGGTTCCTAGACTTCAGGGTGCTGGGGCGGGGTGGCTTCGGGGAGGTGTTCGCCTGCCAGATGAAGGCCACCGGCAAGCTGTACGCATGCAAGAAGCTGAACAAGAAGCGGCTGAAGAAGCGGAAGGGGTACCAGGTGGGCTGTGCTGCTCTGGGGGGTGGCCCCGGGTGGGGCTCGGTCCCTGCACCCCCTGGTCGTACCCGCCTTTCTGCACAGCGGCCGAGCACCTGGCCAGGGCTGCAGGCGCAGGTGAGGCTCCATGCTGGGCCTGTGGCTCGGCTCGGCCGGCTGCTCTAAGCCTCCAGCCGCACGCCTGGGACGGGCCGAGTGGCCGTCCTCCTCGGAGCGAGGCCTGGGCGTAGCTGGCAAGGGTGGTGTGCCAGCTTCCTCATCCTCCTTGGTCTGTTGGCGCCCCCACGAGACACAGCAGCCAGTGCCGGGGAGGCTGTCTCGGTTCCCCAGACCCCTTCCTCTGGCTTCCCAGGACACCCTGGTTGCGCAGTGAGGAGGCTGCCCAGGGCCAGTGTGGGGAGGCCGGGGCGCCTAGCTCAGAGCTGCCTGGGTCCTGGAGGGGGGCAGGGGTACACAGGGGGCAGAGGCCCCCCCGCTTGCCCCTGGCATCAGGCTCCATTCGGGCAGGATCAAAGTAGCTTAGTATCTCTGATACTCGTCTCCGGCCACGCTCCATGTGGCTGGCGCCAGCGTTCCTGTGCTGGGGCAAACGGCAGCCCCCCCGCAGCACGCCACCCAGGGCCCCTGAGGGCGCTCTGCCCGACGGACTCTGGGGCAGCGGTCACCCTTGGGGCCATCTACCTGCAGTCTTAACCCAGCCGCTAGGGAACTAAGCTGCTTCTCTCCGAGTTCAGAAAATTTACTGAACTTTTACAGTAAAATCTGCCCAAGATCTTCCCATGCCGTGGAGAGAAAGGGCTTTCCAAATCAAGAAGGGATCTTCTCCTTACCCAGCACAACTTTTAGAAGCACTTTAAATGGACTTCATAGGGTTTTAGGATGAGTATAGAAAGAGACTAGCGGTGTAGGGTGGCTTGGGAGGGTGCTGGCCAGTGTGCTTGGCTGATCTCCACTGTCCAGAGGCCTGGACAGGAGGAGAGGCGGGTCTGCAGAGGCTGAGTTGGAGGGAAGGCCAGTGCTCACAGGTGCCCAGGGGCTCGCGTGACCTCAGGGGCGTTTGCAAGGCTGGTGGTTGGAGCCCCCTTGCTCGAGGCCCCAGGAACCCTGAAGTCCCTNGGGAGGCTGGGAGGGGAGGCTGGGGGGAGGCTGGGAGGAGGCTGGGAGGGGAGCTGTCACTGGGCTGAGCTGTCTTATGGTTAGCGCCAACCATGACCCTCTAGCTATCACGCATCAGATCACATCTAGAATCCTCAGTTGTGCTCTCTCACCGCTAACCCCACTTGCAGATCATTCATTCATCCAGCCTGAGGGGACACAGGTGTGGGAGCACCATGTCAAGCAAGAGCCCCTTGGCCCCTGCTCTCAGGGTCTTCCTTCTGCAGGGTCAGAGGGATGGGGGCACGTGCAGTCGCTCAGCGCGTCTGGCAGCCCCACAACAGTCCGTGTGAGCTGCCAGCACAGCTATAAGCCCAATAGCTGAGATTTCAGCTGACAGTCGGGGCACAGCCTTGTGGTGCTTCAGCTATAACAGTGCCCACGTGAGACTCCTGCTGCCGGGACAGGAAGGTCCAAGGAACAAGTCAGAGAGTCTGGTTGTTTCCTCCAGCACAGACCCCCCCTCCTCTCCAAAACCTGACCTGAAAGTGCGCACGTGTGACGGCGGTCAGGAACATGGCCACCCCCCTTCTTGAGCCCGTTTCCTGTTGTCTGATGGTCACGTGAAGTCGCACGTGTATGACGCCGAGTGCAGGCTGGGATCCTGCCGTGGTGCCTCTCTTGTGCCTGGAGTCTGGAAATTGCAGCCCGTGCCATTGAAACAAGGCCGCTCAGCACCATCCCTCCCCCGTCCGCTGTCTTCCCAGACCTCACGTTCCCTCAGAAGCTACGACACAATCCCAACTAAAGGGCTGCTCGGGCCCTGCGCTGTTTATCATGTGGTGGTTTCACAGGGAAAGTGAGACTTGGGAAAATGCGGTGAAACGGTGCAGTCAGATGGAAGATGGTTCCAGGAAGCCTCACAGGGCCCTGAAGGAGGCGCCTTTGAGGAAGCCTGTCAGGACGTCACTCACGGACTCGATGAGGCCCCGGAAAGACCATTCACCCGGTGGCTGCCCTCCAGGCCCCACTCATGCCGCTTCCTAAAGGGGCCGATCACAGCGGAGCTGCGAGCCTTTGGGACCAGAGTGTCGTCGCAGGGAGGCGAGGGGGTCAGCAGACGGGCTCACGGAGCTGAGAGACCAGGTCCAACAGTTGGACCGGTGGTGTGAGGCAGGTACTGAGCTGCCAGCTAAGTATTTTCAGCATAATGAACGTATAATGCATTAAAACAGTGAAAATAGCAAAGCCCTCTGAGGAGGAAGGCGTTTGATAATTTCGTCAAACACTTAGTCCCATAAAATTTCATTTCCGGCATCTTCCTGCTCTTAAAACACGCTTTACAACCGAGATTGGTCTGGGCCCTTGGGAAAAGTGGTCAAGGGCGAGCATTGCCCAGGACTCAGCACGGCTGTGGGCTCCCCCGTGGTGCTCGGGGCTGGGCAGGGAGGCCGGTGTGTAGGAGAGGGGAGCCCCGGGCCAGGTAGGCAGGGCGGAGGCTAGAGGGCCCCTCCGGCTGCTGGACGGCCCGTGTCACTGGTGTGATTGCCGCGTCAATGTCCAAGGTAACAGCTTCGTTAGTTTTCCAAACCGTAGAAGAAAATGTGTTTTTAGCTTTTGCATCCTTTATTTCAGTGTACCTTCCATGCTGAAGTTGATCGCCCAGGACAGGATGTCGCCCGCGGGGAGGTGGCTTTCTTTCTCTCGCTCACCCATTGTCCAGGTGGCTTTGCCTTTCTGTGGTCTCTTTCCCCAACAAGACACCCCAGATCAGTCGCAACCGCTGACTTTTCGGTCTCTGGGGGAAACCAGCTTGTACTTGAATCCTTGGTTTCAGGCTTTAAATATGCAAGGAAAAATAAGTGATTGCTTCTGCATGCTTGTGACTCTACCAGGAAGATGCAGCGAATAGCAGTGAGTGAAGGGAAAGCCCTCTGCGGGGACCCCCGGGCCCGCTGGGTCCCCAAGGTGTGAATCGTCCGCTCACAGCTGGGCTGTGCATCCTGTGGACTCTCCTCTAATTGGTTCACCCTCAACAGGTCTTGTATATTTGCAATAAAGACTATCAGAAAATAGCAGTGAAAGAGCAGGTGAAGGGTGGAGGGCCTCCGGAATGAAGAGACCTTCCGGAGAGCTTCGCCCCAGCCAGGCCAGTGAGTAGAGCAGAGTTCCCAGGCTCACCAAGTGATTCTGAGTCAGCACGTTGACTCAGGGTTTTGGCTAATTTATTTCTGAGTACGTGACAATCTGGTTTTGGGTGGCATGGCCTTGGCCTGCCGTTCAGCTTTGCTGATGGGACTGCAGACAGCGTGTAAATCTTCAGATGCACAGTCCAGAGTGGTGGAGGCGGGTGAGTGCTGCTGGCGGGGACCAGGGTCGTCTGAGATGGTATATGTGTATGTCACTCATGTCCACCACTGTGTGGCCCCATGTGTGTAGCCCGCTAGGCCCCTCTGTCCGTGGGATGGTCCAGATCTGAGATGGTGGTTGTGGTCGAATGTACAGCTGCTTCCCCAGCGAGCACACATACAAACCCACATCGATTTTGAAAAGTTTGGTGTGGGACGAAGCACCACGCTTTTCTTTCATCGCATTTTGTTCTGGAGTCACGGGGATCAAGACAGCTAACTCTGCAACAGACAAAGCACGCCAGCCTGGCTGGGCTCCGTGCGGGCCTCTCGTCGGCCCTCTGCCTGGCTCTTTGCTTCTGTTGTGTGGTTGTTGATGACCACGTAGGGATGGGGGTAACTGAGATTTGATTACGGTAATAATTATTAGCATTACAATTATGGTTATTGTAAACAAGACTTCTTGCCTTCCCTGAGACACGTGTGGGTAGTTCCACTTGAAACCCAGAAGTCAAGGCTTGGAGGAGGGAGGTGCCGGTGATGGAAGGGTTCCTGTCTTGCTTTCTTGAGTTCTGTGACTACAGATACCAGGGCATCCACAGTAGTGCCTTGCAGTTTGGAGATGTGATTCTGTTACCTAAGCAGAGTTTGGAGGTGGGTGAGCCAGGGCTGTCTTTCTGCTCTGCCTCTCTCTGGGTGCAATTTCCCTTGTCGAGGTTTCCTCGCAGAGCAAAATGGCTGCAGGGGCCCTGTCTCTGTGCTCACACTCCACACTGTGGGAAAGATGAAGGGGAGAAAGGCCGAGGCAGTGGTTCCTTTAAGAGATTTCCCGTAGGTTCCAGCTGACACCCTTGTTGAGATGGAGACTATTTGCTGAGGATGTAATCACCCAGCAGAAGGGGCTGGGAAGTGCCACCTCCCAGCTGGCCCATTTCCACATCCAATAATGGGCCCCACTGACAAGGGGAGAGGGAGGCGGATGTGCAGGTGGGTGGTGGCGAGCTCTGCACACTTTTATACTTTCTGCGCCTCCCATTCGATGTCTTGCGAGTTTGGCGCTGAGCGGAGACCTAGAGGTGGGCCAGCGAGCGAGACTGGCTCGGGGTGGAGCCCGGGACAAGGGTGCACTCACAGAGCAGCGTGGACTCATGGGCGGCCCGGGGGGCGGGCACCCTGGCTGTGCCCAGCCTGCATGACCTGGCCCGGGCGGGGTGCAGAGGTCTTCCGGCTGGCCTTGGAGCTGGGGTGGGTCCAGGCCCGGGGAGGCCAGGCCTCCGCTCGAGTGGCTGCCTGGCTGTTGCCGTGGGCTGGGCCTGGGGGGGCGGGCTGGGGGACTTGGGACCTGGGGAGGGCTCGGCCAGCCCCATGTTTGCTGAGAACTCGCCGTGTGCAAGCGCCATCCTAGGCAAGAGGAGGGTGTCAGGGGGCACGACAGAGCCCCCGCCCTCGGGGGCCCATTGTCTGGGGGGCAGCGTTAGAAGTGGACACCGAGTGCGTGGATGGTGACCGTGGCTTGAGACACTCTGAGTGCAGCGGGGGCCTTGGGGAGGGTGGCCGGGCTCCTGTTCTCACTGCAGGCGGTCTGTGGAGGCCCGGGCGAGGGCGGCCGTGCAGGAGGGCCAGCGGGGTCTGTGCTGCTCACCAGGTGACAGCGTGGAAGCGGGTGAGACCTCAGGCTGGCACAGGAGGGGCCGGCGAGCGGGCCCGCTCTCAGGACTGGGGCAGGGAGGATGGAGGCAGATGCCCGCAGGCCCGGGGAGAGCGTCCCAGGCCCTGCCCATGAGCAGAGGGCTGCCGACGAGAGCCGCGGCTGCCAAGATGCCTGCGAGGCGCCGGGACCCTCCCTGAGCCCAGCACCTTACCCACTGGCTCCTCCTGTGTCCTCCCCGGCAGGGTTTGTGAGAAGAAAGAAGACAGCCCTGTGGTTTGTCGGGGCTCTGCTGGCGGTGTCCGCCTCCATCCTGACCGTCGGCCTGGCCGCGACCACGAGGACCGAGAATGTGGCCGTGGGTGGCCACTACCCCGGCATCATCGTGAGTTTCGGGTGCCTGGGGGCGGGTCGGGCCCAGGATGGAGAGTTCCATGCAGTGCTGGCACGCGCCACTGCAGCCCCGCAGCGGTGGGAGTTTAGGTGGTTGCCCGCATCGTCAGATGGCTCCATGGGCTGTAGGGTCCCGAGAAGTGGGGAGGGAGAGAAGTCGGAGCCAAGGAGTGCGATGGGCCCTCCCCAGGGTCCCCAGAGGGAGCCAGCCCTCTCGGAAGCTGGACTTGGACTTTAGAGGCCACGAAGCCTGGATGGAGGTACGCTAATACAGCCTCATGGGAGCAGCAGAAAATGAACTGATGCAGCCCGCATCTCTGCTTCTGGATAGTGACCCCCCCGTAGCAAAGTCACAGCCTAGCCAGACCTGGCAACAGCAGCCCGCAAATCCGAGATCAGCAAGGCTCTGAACTGGGAGGTCGTGTCCGCTGTTGGCAGTAAAGTTTGCTCCCGGCGCTGGCGTCGCACTCAGGGCACACTATGACATTGCCCTTTATCAGACGCGAGGCCCGCGGCAGAGTCCCACACAGTGATGAGCAGAGATCGTAAAAATGAAGCTTATTTAATTTCTCGCTAAGAGTATTATCCAGATGCATAATGATGCTGACGACATTTTAGCAAGGATGAAAATATTTTATAAACATCCTTCATTTCATCTTTGTATTCTTTATTTCTATACTTTCTGCTGTATAAGTCTACATTATCTCCCTGTGTACCCTTTATGAGTAACCCCCCATGAGCAGTGTTCTCAGTGAAATCCCTCGAGAATCTGGCTTCCCGCCTGTGTCCTGGATGGGGAGGGGGAGGGGCGGGGGGGCGGCTGTGAGGATGTGCCCTCCAGGTGACCTGAAGAGCGTCAGGATCGGCCAAGAGGAGGTCTTCCATGTTCTCCAAGCTTCGGTGGCTCAGGATCTCACCTTGAGGTCACCTTCAGAACGTCCCGGGTGTGTTCAGAGCCTCGCTCTGCAGAGAACCTGCCTCCTGGCAACGACCAGGGCAGAATTGGCTTCAGCTGGATGGTTTTGAAAGCAAAGGTGGACACGACAGATGAGCTTTGCTCAAGGCAAATGAGGATGAGAATCACTTCTGGGGACACACAGCTCCCACCCTGCAGTGAAGGGTGTGTCTCAAGCAGAAGCTGGGCGAGAGGGTGCAAACACCTCAACATTTTGGAAAGAGGATTTTTTTTTCAAATCTGAAAACATGGAACTTAAGGCAACAAAAGACATATTTTAATTCATTTATATTGGAGGGGCTTTTGCTCTCTTGGATGGTGGAGCGGGACTGCAATATTTGGAAGAAAATGCTCATCTTTCCTTACTTCTTGAGAATTTTTAAATTACTGCTGAAAACTGCCTCTGTGCGTTCATGTCTGTCTCATGGATGTCCTCACAGAGAAGAGGTTCATGGACACAGATAGGTCTGACGCTTATGCATTAAATTTGGTGCCATGGCCTTAGAGACGCCCCAGACCTGCCGGCCACTCCTGCCGGCTCCTCATGGTCACTCGGAAGCCAGCGGGTGGGCAAAGCTGCAGGCAGGCTCCAGACCCGGGGCTCAGGTCGGCCTGTGTGTCCGCGAGGGGCTTGTCTCCCCTGCAAGAGCAGTACCCCCGGCGTTGCTGGAACTCCGCTCTTCAGAAACTGAGACATTCCCCCCGGGGTGGGCATGGCGGGGTGAGGCTGCCTGTACCCCTGGGGTGCCAAGACGTGCACAGCCCAGGGGTTACCCTGCTGCACCCGCGTCACCCATCCCTGGGCGAAGAGCCAAGGCCGGGGGGGGGGCAAGTGGATGGTCTCGGGAGTTACCTGTCTGCCTGTTCAGCTGAGTGACTGGTGTCAGCCTGTCTGTCTGGATTAGCCTTCGTTCCAGCTTCCTGATCCTCCCCAGTGGGTCAGCTGTCCTCCTCCAATGGCCCAGGAGAAACCCTGGGACAGGCCTCTCTCTGACCCCCTGGCGCAGAGGGTGGGTCCCTGTGAAGATGTTCTCCGTGTTGGGTTGGGGGCCCGTAACGCTCTTTTCCCAGAATCAGTTCAACTGATGTGTTGTTCACATCACTCAGTGTTCAGCTCAGTGATACGTCCAACTCAGGCATGTCCGACTCTTTACGACCCCATGGACTGAAGCACGCCAGGGTTCCCTGTCTTTCACTATCTCTCAGAGTTTGCTCAAACTGATGTCCACTGAGTCAGTGATGCCCTCCAACCATCTCTTCCTCTGTCGTCCCCTTTTCCTCCTGTCCCCAATCCTTCTCTTCGCATCAGGTGGCCAAAGTACTGGAGTTTCAGCTTTAGCATCAGTCCTTCCAATGAACACCCAGGACTGATCTCCTTTAGGATGGACTGGTTGGATCTCCTTGCAGTCCAAGGGACTCTCAAGAGTCTTCTCCAACACCACAGTTCAGAAGCATCAATTCTTCGGCGCCCAGCTTTCTTTATGATCCAACTCTCACATCCATACATGACCACTGGGAAAACCATAGATGGACCTTTGTTGGCAAAGTGATGTCTCTGCTTTTTAATTCGCTGTCTAGGTTGCTGATAGCTTTTCTTCCAAAGAGGAAATGTGTTTTAATTTCATGCCTGCCGTCACTGTCTGCAGTGATTTTGGAGCCCAAGAAAATAAAGTTGTCACTGAAGGAGTGCAGGTATTTGAACACAAGATGAGAACACAGCTGAGAACACGGCTGAAAACAGAGACGAGGGCACAGCAGCTTCACCGTGATCCCAGCTCTGAGGGCTCTGGAGAGGCCCACCCCCAGCCCCACCGCTGGTGCTTGCAGCCGGGGGTGGGGTGGCCTGCCTGCTCTCTGAAGGGGTGTCCTGAAGTGGCCGGCCCCTGCTCCCTGTCCACTTAAGGCTGTCAGGCCTGTAACCTGAGCGCTCTCTCCCTTGTTTTCCTTTGGCGTCAGCTGGGCTTTGGATCTTTCTTAGGAATTATTGGCCTCAACCTGGTGGAGAACAGAAAACAAATGGTGAGAATGNTCACACGCGTCTCCCTCTTCCGAGCCTGGATGCGCCCCTACAGCAGGGAGGGACCCGCGCGGGTCTGGCCCCGGGGTGAGCGGGCAGGGCGGGTGGGCAGGGACTCCCTGGCCCCAGCACCCGAGGGTGGCGTCGGCCCCGTCCCCCCCTCCGTCTGCCTTCAGCAGTGTTGTGTCTACTGGAACGAGGTGCATGGCTTCATTGAAAACATTTTCTTGCTAAAAATCACCGAAACAACCACAATGGTAACATCAAAGCCCGCTGATCAGGAGTCACTATACAACTATGATAACAGAGAGTTTCAGATATCACAGGAATCACTGACATGGGACACGGAGACACGAAGTCAGCAGACGCTGCGGGAAAACGTGTCGGCAGGCTCGCCCCGCTCAGGGTGGCCGCAAACCTTCAGCCTGCAGCAGCAACAGAAAGGGCAGTGTGTGCAAACCGCGGGACAGCGAACACGCCTGTGTTTCGTCAGATGTGGGCTCACGAGCCCAGTGTTGCAGGGGGCCCGGCCCGGCGCTGGCCTTGCGGCCCCTGTGCGCAGGACGCGGCCCCACCCCCGGCTGTCCTGGAATCTCAGCTCCAAAGGTTACAAACCCAGCAAGGCCACTCCTCATTGATTTGGAATTTTAGGTCAAAGTCATCGTGACCGATCCTGTTAATTCTTTGACTCGCTTTGGGCATATTGTTAAAAAACAAACCCAGCAAAATTTAGGCAGAGTAATTCTATTGGCTGCGATGGACCCAGTGTGGAGGACCGCAGCTGGGGACAAACTGCTGTCCTCTCCCTAACAGCCGTCCTCCTCACAAAGGCAAGGAGGCAAACTCCTGACTTTGCAAAAGTTACATGTATAAATTTAAGGGCTTTTCATGAAGAGTTTCATAGTCACTGAGACATTTATTTATGTTGAGGAGTATGTCAGGGTGTTGGTCACAAGTCAGGAGCCGATGAGTGACCCCAGTGGGTGGGGACCAGGGCCCAGCTCCTCCCTCTCCACTGCAGGCATGCCTGGCTTCCCGCTGTCCAGGGGAAGCTTGCCAGGAGCCCCCTCCCCAGCCCCGTCACGCGTGTCTGCTCACTTCGCTTCATGTCAGGTGAGGTCCCTCCCGTCATCCCACTTTCCCTTTGTGGCATCTGTCTGCAGATGCACAGTCTGTCCCCGCTTACCGGGCACACCTGGTGGACCTTGCAGGCACTTAGGGCTCTGCGTGTGTGGTGCCCAGTGACCTGCTCGGGATCCAGCTGCCCTCCCCGATCGCCGCCCTGAATGCATCAAAGAAGGACACAAACCACACCTCACAGTCCTGGATGGACAAGCGCTCTTTGGAGCCAGAGAGACTGTGTCTGTCTAGGTCGGGTGGGCTCCAGGAGGAGTCCTTCCTGTCCAGAGGATCCTTAATTTCACGTACTCGGTGTTTTGGGTTCAAAGTGCAGAAGCACGTGATGTTTAAATGCCTGCAGCCATGCTGCTTGAACGTGAATTCTGGGCACAGGGCTGTGGGTCAGCACGAGGGCTTCCTGCTCTGCCTACAGCCACCCTGGGCTCTGTGCTGCGCTGTGAAAGCACCTTCACGTGTCCATTGTCGTCACTCCTGGAAGTGTCGGTCACGGTGGGGTGCCTGATCCCAGGAGCCTCTGCGGCCGCGAGGCTAGAGCCGCTGGAGGAGGGCCTGCCTCCTTGGAGCCGTGCCAGGGCAGCTGCTCCCTGTGGGGCGCTGGCATCCTGCCCTTTGGGGGCATCTGACCTGGTGCCCACCCTGCCAGGCAAGAGCAGGAGAGGAGAGGAGGCAGGACGTTGGGGCCGAGCCCCAGAGCTGCTCTCGTGAGGGGTCGGCCCAGCGCTTCCAGAGGGCGGGGTGCCACACCTGAGCAGAAACCCCATGTCCACGGGCCGGGCGGCGCTCGAGACCAGGAAGGAGTTCCCTTTCCTCCCGCCTCTGGTGTCCTGGCCCGCCCCCTCAGTTTCTGCACTCGGATATGAGCCCTGTGCCAGGGGCGTCCTGGAGCCAGAAATCCCACGGCTGCCGCCCAGGCCTCTGGCTTCCTCAGCGGGTAATGGCAGAGCTCAGCGCTGGCCTCTGCTGGGGTCTGACCGGAGCTCACCCCTCATGCTGCCCGAGGTCAGGATGTCCACTGGCCCCGCTGACCCATCTGGGGCCCCACAGCAAGGGCCTCATCCGCCCAGAGTTTAAGAACCGAAGTGTGCAACGCAGCCAGGGGTCTGTGGTCCGCGATGTCGATCCACTCAGTGGTTCCCGGGCCCACGCGTGGCTGGACCGGGAGGACCTTGGTCGGGGCTGCAGGGAGTGAAGACGCAGCCGCTGGAGCAACCAGCAGAGCAGCTGGGACCTGCAGCGAACCTGGCCCCAGATGGAGGGCTGACCTCTGACCTCGGACACGACCCTAGGCTGGGTCAGCGGGCTCAGCATTTCCCCAGACTTTCCACACCTGTGTCTCCCGCCCGTGCAGTCTGCCCCGCCAGGTATTTCCATCTCGCCTGGAGCTGATAAAAAGTATCAAACGCCAAAGCCAACAATTTTGCTCTTGCCACAAAAATGTCTCTATCCCTCAGCCTAGCCATAAAGAATGTGAGCGATTCAGCCTCAGCCTGCTGGTGGCTCAGGCCCTCTCCCGGCCCTTGGGACTCCCTCCCGTGCACACCCGATGTGCCCCCTCCTGCCCTCCAGGCTGCAGGGCAGCTCCCCTGCCTGGCAGACAGCACCTGCCCCGGCCTGGCCTCAGCGTGCTCCAGGCGCCCTTCCCAAGGCCCATTTCCGCCAAGGCCTCCCCAGCCCAGAAGGCTCTCTCTGGGCCTGATGCCCAAGGGGTGTAACTGCTGTGCCTCTGGGCACCACCATGGGGCGGGTCCCGGTGGGGCCTCCCTCTGCTGACTGACCTGCCTCATCCTCGGTCACAGATGAGGAGGCGGGCTGGAGGCTGGGCGTGGGACGGCCAGGGAGGCTGTTGATGGGAACAGGGTTCCCTGCTGCCACGATGGAATGTTCTAGAACTGGACCCAAGTGCTGGCTGCACAGCCCTGTGAAGGTGTGAACCCTGCTGGGTTGCACACTGCTGGCGAGCGGCCATTCTGGTGTGTGAGCTGGATCACAGAGGACACACTCTGAGCGTGGCCAGGGGCCCGTGCGTGCTCAGTTAGCAGCGCTGGGAGCCTGCAGCCACCGGCACCCCCAGCCGTGCCCTCCTGCTCTGACAGTCCTTCACCCTCTCTGGGGTGGGGAGGGCACACTGAGCTGGTGGGAGCAGGCATGCCCTCCCGGTGCTCCGAGAGGAGCGGGCAGGGCCTCACTCCTCAGCAGCTCGTGGGTGGCACCTGCCTCTTTCCCTTTCCTCCTTGCTCAAACTCTTTAATCACAAAACTGAATGACTACTATAAATTGAACAGAAAGCACGCTGAGAACCCCAGTGTGAGCGGCAGCTGCTCTGAGCAGGGCCGTCACCGAGGCCGGGGCTGCCCCCCATCCTGGGCCCACCGGCCCGCGGTTCCGCTGTGCGTGACTTGTCCTCTGCTGAGCTGCGAGCCTGCGACAGGCCGTGGGGCTCCGCCCCGAGATGGGGACCCGTGACCGCCCCTTTGGCTGTGGGTGGCCTTGGCTGGTCTTGGGGTTCCTATGTGTATGTGGGGCTCCCGGTGTGGATTTAGGGTGCACAGGAGACTCGGACTTTGCTGGAAAACACCCAGCCCTGGCCCTCGGGGTCAGCCCAGACCAGTCTCAGCTCCAGGCTGCCAAGATCGGGTCCTGCTCGACGCGAGAACCTCTCTCAGCTGTGGGCGCAGGAGCTCCTTCCTGTGCTGCACACGCCCGCATTTCCCCCAAGCGATGCAGCTGGCCCCGTGGACAGACAGCTTGGCCACTGGCACCTCCTGCCCGTCCAGCACCGTCCGGCCTCCTGCTGGGTCATCACTCACGGACTTGCAGGAGGAGCTCTACCCTTTCTTGGTTAACACGGTTACCCCACATTGATCGGTCACCGTGGTTCCCGATGTTGCCCCTTCTCAGCTGGCCTTGTCACGCTCCTTATGGTGCCTTGAGGAACAGATGTTCTTGATGGTTGGTTGGTTGGTTTGAAGTGGACTTTATTTTTTAGAGCAGTTTTGGAATCACAGCAGGATCACAGGAAGGTGCAGAGGCCTCTGTGGTGCAGCCACAGCTGCAAAGAGACTCTCTCTGCTCCGCTGGGCCACCTGTACTCCTTTGTCGAAGATCAGGCAGCTCTTCCTGGGGGTCCGTTTCTGGGCTCTCTGTCTGTCCAGTGACCCATCGTTCACTCTTTTGGCAGTACCAGGCCATATGACTGCTGCAGCTCCATAGCCTTGAAGCCGTTTAGCTTCCTGCAACTTTCCTTTCTTGAAGTTCTTGAATTTAACACAGCCCAAGTTTTAGAGTATTTTGTTTTATTATGTATTTTAAAGAAATACTTTTTAAAAATTCTCAGTTCAGTTCAGTCGCTCAGTCATATCTGACTCTGCAACTGCATGAATTGCAGCACACCAGGCCTCCCTGTTCATCACCATCTCCCGGAGTTCACTCAGACTCACGTCCATCGAGTCCGTGATGCCATCCAGCCATCTCATCCTCGGTCGTCCCCTTCTCCTCCTGCCCCCAATCCCTCCCAGCATCACAGTCTTTTCCAATGACTCAACNTCCTCCATGGAGCACAGTCAGACCCACCCCACCTCCTTCATGGAGCACAGTCAGGACCACCCCGGCTCCTCCTCCAAGGAGCACAGTCAGGCCCAACCCTCCTCCTCCATGGAGCACAGTCAGGCCCACCCCGGCTCCTCCTCCATGGAGCACAGTCAGGCCCACCCTGCTCCTTCTCCAAGAATAGTCAGACCCACCCTGGCTTCTCCACTATGAAGCACTGTCAGAACCACAGTCAGACTTACCCCGCCTCCGCGTCCTAGAGCACGGCCACAAGTCACGAGGCTTTGTGTCTGCCCCAGGCGCGTGTGCAGTCTGGCCCTGGAGCTGGAAGCAGCAAGGCCGCCAGCCTGGCCAGCACAGCTGGGAGGTGTCTTGCAGCCTGTGGCTCTGAACTGGCCATAAGCTTTTTCTTGGCCGTAGTTAGAACAACCCTTGGCGCCCAGTGGACGTCTGTGTAAACCACGTTAGGAAACAGATTGGGCCTCGCTCCCCCTGGAGGGAAGATGAACCCGTGGTGGTCAGATGGCCTGAGCACTGGCCTCCACCTGTGTCTGTGGCATCTCGTCCTGGAGCTCAGCATGTGTCCTCTCTGCTCTCTGGCCGTCCTGGCCTCTGTGAGAGAGGGGGTCGCCAGGTGCAGGCTCCTAGCTGACTGGGGAACATTCCAGAAGAGCATTCCAGAGCTGTCTCCAGAGTAGATGAAAACCAGAGAGCTCGGCGGGAAGGCTGTGGTGCTGGGGCTGAGAAGAGGATCAGCCCGAGTGGCTTTGGGCTCCCGAAGCCGCCCGTGGTCAGATGGTGAGCAACAGGGCGTCCCCTGTGGAGCGCGGGCAGGACTGTGCTCGCCCCGTATTTCTCAGAGCCGTGCTGGCCAGCTCGAGGAGGCCGTGGGTGGCGGGCAAGACCCGAGCAGATGGCACCCCGACACTTGGCTGCCTGCCTACCTGCTTCAGGACACACTTTGGGGTTTGGTGTCTAAAAAATAAAGAATCTTACTTTTGAGAAAAAAGTTTGTCTATTATAAAAAACAGAATCCACTTTGGGGATGGAGTCAAGCCAGCAGGTGCTGTGACGGTGCCCACAGTCCCGGGCGTGTCCCGGGCGTGTCCCGCTGCAGCTGCAAACCCCAGCTGGGTCTCCCGTGGGTCCCAGCGCTCCCCGTGGCTGCCCCGCCCCCTACTCCTGGAGCCAGAGGCGAGGCCCCACCCACTTGACCTCTTGTAGACCCGGCTCACTGCCCGGCCCCTCGAAATGAGCAAACAGGCCCCTGGTTTAACCGGGAGCCGAGGCTGGGGGGGCGTGTCCGGGAGCCGGCAGTGCTGACCTGCCGTACTCCCCGCCCCGCCGGCGGGCCTGGCGCAGCCTCCTCCAGTGAAGCGGCTCGTTCCCACCAGGGGGACCTCGGGCAGCAGCAGCGCGGGGACGGCCCCTGGACTCACGGATGCCCTCGGCCGCCGACCCCGTGGCGGCCCGCTGCGAAGCAGCAAGGAGTGGACACCGCCAGCACAGAACTAGAAAGGTTCCGTAAATATTTTATTTTTCCATAGTTTTAAGTCAGAAAGAAGCAGCTGGTGATAAAAATAACAGAATTCTCTTCCCGGGTCCGCCCGGGCGGCGCTGAGGTTAGTCCTCTATGTACACGTATGTTACAGGCGGGGAGGGAGGCCCCAGGGGCTCGGCGGGCGAGGGTTCAGTGTCTCTGGCGCGGGCGCCATCCTTCCGCGTCTAGAGGAGGCTGCGGCGTGCGGGGGCGGGCGTCTGCGGCCCGGAAGCCTAGGCGGCGGGCTCGACGGGAGGGCAGGAGTGGGACGTGATGTCGCTGTGCTTGTAGGCGGCTTCGTCCAGGTCCAGTGCCTTCCGGTTGACCTCCAGCGTCATGCAGCCGCGGTAGAAGGCCGTGACTGGAGCCGAGGTCACGGGCACATCTGGGCCGCGGGGAAAGAGCAAGCGCGTCTTAGCGGGTGAGCCCCCTGGGGCCTGGGCGCCCCGCCGCGTCTCCGGCAGAGCGTCACCATGCAGCTCAGCCACGAGCCCCCGGCGGGCAGCGACGCCTGCCACCAGGCTTGGCACGGCACCACGGCACCCCGACCCCACAGGAGGACGCACAGATAGTCACATCCATTAAATATTATCTCCTCGTCCCGAACGAGTCATGCCTAGGGCTTCCAGGCTCTCTTACCCTCTTCAAAGCTGTTCACTGAAACTAAATGCAGTTGGAGTCTGGTGGCCAAGACAGCGCGCCACGGTCAGCGGCAAGTGGAGACCCGCCTGAGCGGGCAGAGGCCCGGCCTCTCCCACCTCCCCTACTCTGCCGGGGTACCACCTCCAGACGCGGTGGGGCAGGCTCACCCGGCCTGCTGCCCGGGCAGGGGACACCAGGCCTCGGGGGCAGGCGCTGGAGCACCTGGCTCCCCGTGTGGCCCATGGGTGGCCCTCCCCGCTGGCCTTGGCCAGACCCACCATCTGATTCCCATGGGGGGTGTTCCTGGAAGGTGTGGGGTGGGGGACGGCTTCAGGCCTTTGTTTGTCCACTGACTGTGTTGTCAGCCTGACCCCACAGCGGCTGGGCCGGGGCCGATGCCCACATGTGCACACGGGGCCGCCACAGGCTGGCTCTTCCCGCCTCCCTTCCCTGCAGAGTGCCCGGCCCTGCCTGGGGGAGCAAGTCGGGGCCCCTACCTGGCAGCCCCCCGAGGAAGGTGAGCACGGAGCCCTCCAGGTGTCCCCCGAGGACAGCCAGCCGCTCCTGCAGCCCCGCTGGGCTCACTTCACTCTGGCCCTGGGTACCGTCCACCTCCAGGGTGGCCCTGTCCTTATTCACAGAGACGGTCACCACATGCTCCTGGCCATCGCAGACCTTGATCTCCATCAGGACCAAGGTGACGCCCTCCACGGCCAGGAGGACCAGCTATGGGGAGAGGCACAGCTGACTGGTGGCCACACGTGGCTGGTGGCCACACGCCTGTGGGCCCTCCTGTCCTGATGAGGTCCATGGGTCTCTTGTGGGTAGGGTCACTTACAGCCAGAGTGTGACAAGGACACGGTTTCTACGCGAGTGAACGAGGGGGAGCTGGACTCCCTCCAACATGATTGAAGGACCAACGTATAGAGCTGCGTGTCCCCGGGTGGGACATGGAGGAGACTCGCTCCAGTCACAGGGCCACACGTGCATCGGCCTGGGCAGAGGTGACCGGGGCTCCCACCGAGTCTGCGGCCGGGACTCAGGGCAGAGCTGCTCCTGGCACGTGGCGCTGCCACGGAAACAGCAGAGGGGCCAAGCCTGGATCCGTGCCCTCAGGCTTCAGCCACAGAAAGAGGGGAGCTGATGGCTCCTGCGGCTGGGCTGACGTGGGGAACACACTGCTCTTGGGCCAGAGGCGGGAGAATAAACCCATTTCCACTACTCTTGCCTGTTCTCTGAGAAGGCAGCCAGCGCCGTGACCAATGACAGTCAGGAGTGGGGTGGGGACTGTATGGAAGTGACAGCGGCTTGTCCAGGGGCGGATACTCAGAGACCTGCCTGCCTCCAGGGGCAGCCCGGTGAGGGTCTGGGCCTGTTTGCACGCTCACACTCGTCATTTGTGAGCAAAATCATTCCGCTTAAATACAAGCGATTAATTCAGATTATCTACACCACTGGGGACGGGGGGCAGGACAGTCTCCCCACTGCACAGCTGGCCTGCGGGACTCCAGCACCGTCCCTGAGCCACCAGGGGCCATTGAGGCGCTGCTGAGAGGTGGGCGCTGGAAGCACAGGGCTGNGAGAGACAGTGAGGGAGAGGGAGCATGAGATGCTCTGAGCACACAGAAGAAATGAGTTCAGGAGGAAGGAGACGAGTCACCCCAGGACACAGAGTCATGTCACACACGTCCTCAGAACATCAAGGTGACTTCAAATGCAACAGAAGTTGTGTTGAAATTTACATGCTGCATACAAATGAACGCCAGCACGGGCAGCATAATAGACTCCTCGAAATCTTGCGTTTGCAAGGCCAATTTTTCACCTATGCAATGTGACATGACAATTTTCCTTGTTATTTCCTTGCCATGAAATACCTGCCAAGGTCCTAACCCAGAGTGACAGAGGCAGTTCAGTATTGCAGGCTGGTTTTAATAAAAAGGAGAACACAGAGGAGTACAAGAAATCCTATGGCTGATCAGTAGCCCTGCTTCAACTGACTGCGAGGGACTATAATTGAGAGGGATTCATAAAGAGTGAAAACAGACAGCCTTGTCAGAGGGACAATTTGTGGTTGTCTGGATGGAAGACATAGGCATGTGCTGATAGCACTTTCTGCTTCCCTTGCATGTGAGATGACCAGATGTCACCACGGATGTTAGACCCATGTTTCTCCATAGTTACCTAGAAGAGATGATGTCTTGATCTTCCTTGTCCTCAGGATCAGCAAGATTTTCTATGGATAAATTCAGAGAAGTCAAGAAACACTTAGCAGATAACTGTGTAAATGAATAATCCAGTGTCCAGTACTGCCACGGGACAACAATATCAGCAGTGAGATGATCGGCTATTNTACCTGCTTCTTGAGCTTCTTGGTGGAGTGGTAGTCCACCAGCGCCACGGAGAGGGCCACGGCCTGGCGGTCGCCCACCAGCGCGAACAGCACGCCGGTGTCCGCGGCGGGGCGGACCCGAGCCACGGCCTCCACTGCCCAGGTGGTCTTCATCCCGCCGGCCGGGGACGTCCGCGCTGCAAGGAACGCCGCGCATCACCGGGCGGTCCAGACGGCGCGGCGGACAGGCGGCGGGAAGCCGGTAGCGCGGGGCTCAGGGGCCCAGCCGTCAGCAGGGACAGGGAGCCCAGCATTGCACTCCAGAGGCCCCGAACGGCCGCCTGGCCCCTCCCCAGGAGCCCCTCTGAGCGGCCACTGGCCGCCCCACCCAGTGCGGCCGGGACCACCCACTGGGCGCCTGACTCCGCGCCCCCAGGACAGCGGTGGGGCGGGGCTCGGCCTGCCCACCCTCCGCACAGGCTCAGCCCCACAAACGGAAGGACCCGGAAGGGCTGGGAAGGCAGTGAACACCGCCAGACGCCGCGGCCAGTCTTCCTTCCCAAGCCGCGCCTTTTCGCTCTAATCGACGCTCCGCGTGGCTGGCGCTACCTACACGACTCGCGCTACAGGACACGGTGGGCATGTGCGCACGCGACAAGCCGCCTGCCATGGGCCCTGTGTGTCATCCAGAGCAGGCTCGGTATCCGTGCTGGGTCCGGGTCTCAGACGCAAACACCAGCTCGCGATCTCTGCGGGGTCCCCGGCGGAGGTGGGGAGAGGGGCCTGGCTGCCAGAAGCGTGTTCGAGGGGCCAGTGCCTCAGCTCCCCTGGGACGTTTCCTCGGGTGCCCCTTGCCCAGTGGCTCCTGGGGCTTTAAGACCCACTGAGTCCAGATCTTTGACCTGCCGCCGAGAACGGTGCCTGTAACTCCTGACACGTCCCTTGTGTGTCGTAACGAGGCCAGGACGGCCCAGCCTGAGGTGCCAGCGCTGACTGCCGTGTGGCCTCTGCGTCACAGCCTGCAGCTCTGAGCCCCGCGGCCAAGGGGCTGCCTCCGTGGCGGGCACACAGGCAGTGGGGCCGTGCCGCCAGTGTGTTGCGCGTGACACTAACCGCCACAAGGATGCCCCAGGTCTGTGAGCACAGAAGTGAGGGCTGAAGGGGCGGTGTGCGCTCTGTGTGAGCTGCAGTCAGGAGTGAAGGGTTCTCCTTGGGCGACCTGCTGACGCTCGCGACAGGTAAAGCCAAGACAGAAATGGGGAGGGGGCAGCAGGTCCCACCTCTGACCTGAACAGACTGTCCCTACACTTGGGCCACGCAGGGTGGTGAGGGTCACGTGTGCACCTTCAACCACGACAGGCTCAGAGTCTGGAAACAGAGGCGCTGGGGCCCGCCGCACGGCGGGTGAGGCACAGCTTGCCGCCCCGAGCAAAGCGGCTCACGGGCCCGTGTGCGGTGTGTCCCAGGCCGTGACACAGCCGCCCAAGCTCCTCGCGTCAAAGGCCACCAAGGCCACGAGCTCAGGCACAGCGATGCCTCCGGGCACAGTGGTGCCCTCCTGGGGGCAGAGGTTAACTCTGGCCCTGCCAGAGGAACTCTGGGGAAATCCCGAGGCCAGACTCAAACAGAACCGCCGTGCCCCGACCCCCACGATCCACACCATGCAGGACAACCGCTCGGGGCAGACGCGACCACAGTTCCAAACTGGACATTCACTCATTTCACGTAAAGCTGACGCCCAGGTGCCCACTCACCAGCGTGCGAGGATGACTGATTTAAACTGCTGCTTAATACTAAACGGGAAGAGGTCATAGGAATTAAAGGCCCTGCTTTACAGAAGCGGGAGGGACTCTGGGCAAACCGCCGTCCCCTGCAGCCACGCTGGCCCCTGGCTGCCCGCCCCGCCTGCCCCCCTCTTACTGGGGTCACAGAAAAGCTCCTCTCTAGCTTCTGCAGCCGCTGGAAAAGCCTCAGTTCTCTGAGGCACAGTTGCAGCTGGGGCCTCGGGCCCTTCCGTCAGGGGCCTCTCCCCACCTCTTCCTGCTGAGGCTGGAGCACTGGACTCCTGGTGGTTCAGCCCCTCCCCACGGCCCACAGCGCTGTGACCGCAGATGCGCTCAAGCGTGTCCCATCTCAGAACCTTCCTGGAAGCTCCCGCTTCAAGCCCAGCATCCCCCGTCTCAGCCACAGGCCCTCCGCCGTCCCATTCTCCCGGCAACCCAGCGCCCAGGCTGGCCACCCCTCAGGCGCTTGCCTGGGGGGCACTGGCCGCTGTTGCTGTTTAGGGGAATTTGGGCCAGAAGGCTGAGCACAGCCATCCCCTGGCAGGAGTGGAGACTCACCGTAATCCAGGTGGAAGAAGGCAAACCCGCTCCCGGGGAAGAAGGACCCCCTCTCAGCCGTGGAGAAACACTGCATCCTGGCATTCGCCTTGACCGTGTCCTGGACGGCGGTGTCCTCCCCATCCAGCCAGTGCCAGCTCCTCAGGCAGCCGTCCAGACGCGGGTTCATCTGCAGAGACAGAGACCCCGGTGGCTCCCTGGTGCCGCCCGTCCTACGGTGCCCTGCTGGTCACGCACATGGCAATCCACCACCCGTGGGCATGGACTCTGCTGAGGGCAGTCGGTCTGCCCTGGACCCATTCAGGGCTGCCCCCACCCCTGCCTGCACCCGGTCCCCCTCAGCTGGCAGGCACGGGGTGCCCAGTCCCCCTCAGCTGGCAGGCGTGGGGCGCCCGGTGCCCCCTCGGCTGGCAGGCACGGGGCGCCAGGTCCCCCCTCGGCTGGCAGGCACGGGGCGCCCGGTCCCCCCTCGGCTGACAGATGCGGGGCGCCCGGTCCCCCCCATCGGCTGGCAGGCGCGGGGTGCCCAGTCCCCCCTCAGCTGGCAGGTGCGGGGCACCCGGTCGCCCCCTCGGCTGACAGGTGCGGGGCGCCCAGTCCCCCCTCGGGTGGCAGGCTCGGGGCACCCGGTCCCCCCTCGTCTGACAGGTGCGGGGCGCCCGGTCCCCCCTTGGGTGGCAGGCGCGGGGTGCCGCCTGCTTCCTGGAAGGACGGGCGAGGGGACGCGCACACGCCTGTGCTCACGCCAGGCCCCCGGAGCACGGCTCCAGCCCAGCCGCCCCTGCCATGGCTCTGAGCAGGTCGGGCCAGCCCAGCCTTGGCCGGAAAGCCAGGAGGGCCTCCGGGGTGTGGGGACATGCCGCGGCATCGCCCCCACACGGAGCCTCAGCGTGCGGACTCGTCTCCTGCCCGCTGCGCAAACCCAGCTTGGAGCCAGGGGCTCGCCGGGGGCGAAAAGGGACAGGACTCTGAGAAACGACAACACCGACCTCTCATCAGGTCTCACTTCCCCTATGGGAACCCCCAACAGCGTCAACAACCCAAAATGTTCTTGGGAACTGCCCATAAAAAGTGTTAGAAAGTGAGTTCATTGTTCTTTTTGTGAGAGAATAATTTCATTGTGATTTATCTCCTCTCCAAAATAGACATTTTCATTATCGATTCAGGCGAAACTGCAAATGAGTCTCATAGAAAGAGACAGCAAAGTAGGTGAGATGCTGCACCTGCGGCTCGTTATACCCTAGAGGTGTTCGCCTTTTCCCACACCCTTTGCCAGACCTGGTCAGCGTGGTTAACTGTCCTCCTCACCCACCCAGGGCTCGGACCCCAGGGACTGAGGACGTGGTCTCTGTCCTCCTCAGCCCCCTGGGCTCAGACCCCAGGGATGGAGGGGAGTGCTTACAGGATGCACGAGGTCTTTCTCCTGGAAGGGGATGCCCCCCACGGTCAGGTTCAGGTGGTAGAGTCCTCTGTCCAGCTGGAACAGGTCCCCGGCCACGGCGATCTTCATCACATCGTCCTTGTTCACCTTGATCACCAGGTTCCGCTCGAGCTCCTCAACAGAGATCTGAGGAGCACGGGCACCATGAGGGTGGGCGTGCAGCTTCTGAAGCGGGGCCCAGCCTGGCGTATCAGTTCCCATCACCACGTGGGGCCAGGAGACTCCCAGGTTCACCACCTACACCACCTCCCTGGCATCCACGGTGTGGCTCAGGCCCCGCCAACTCCCCCGGGGGTGGCTCCACCCCCACTCCCCCTTCCCGCGAGGGAGCCTCCCCTCCCTGTCTCTGCCCTGCATCAAGCCTTAGCCAGGGAGCTGCTTCAGGAGCCGGGGGTCACTGCCCCTGCGCATCAGCCTGGGGTTCTCTGCTCCACCCTAGCCCTTCACCTCTCTGCACTCAGCTGAGCATGTTTAGACGGGAGTACACTTTCTACCCTGGCATTTCCTGCAGTGGGGCAGTGTCTGGCACAGACCGGACGCTGAGTGAGCACATGAATTCTCTGTAAAACTCCCCCTCTCCCCTGCTCTCCTTGTAGGAGAGTTTAAAAGCGATCACTCTGTGTTTGGTGCGTCCTCAGCCCCAGTAGCCTCTGGCTTCCTTTTCGGCTCTGGGGAGAAACATCCAGGTGAGGAGGCAAAGTCGGGGGCGGGGGGTCTGGCGGGTGCCAGAGAGCAGGCAGATGGTCGTGGAGCTGGGTGTGTCTCGGTGGGCGGGGTGCTGGGGCCACGCACGCACTGGCCGCGCCTCCCCCAGCCGCGCCTCCCCCAGCCACGCTCCCTGGCAGAGTCCCGGCGGCGCTCAGGCTCCTTGTGTGCCCCTCGAGCTCGGAGCAGCGGGCTCCCACGTGTGGAGCATCCTCAGCCCTGGGGACGGCTTCCCTGCAGAGCGACCATCTTATCTGTCCCTTTGCAGAAGGCCTCCTCCTGCTGTCGTGACGGTGCCGGGGGTTTAAGAGTCTAGGAGTGGAGGAGCTGGACCCACTGATGGGATGGAAACACTAGCAAACGTCTACAACGCTTTCATTCATGGAGGCCAGGGCAACTTTTTCCATTTTACCTTGGCTTCGAAAGGAAAAAAGAATGCTTTTCCCATTTCTCTTTCAAGCACTTCTAGAAGCCCAGTGCTAACAGTGTGGGAGGAAGCCCGCGTGTCACAGGCCACTTCACTCCAGGCATCGTGGCACCGACAGAGCCGACGGCCGGAGGCCAGGCCCTGGGCGGTCCGGGCGCCTCCATCGGGGGGCAGCCAAGGGTGAGCCCTGGAGGTCAGCAGGACGGGAGCGGGCCTGGAGGCAGAGCCCGGGATGGTGGTGTGAGTCACGGCCGGCCCAGAAACCCACTGACAGCATGAGGCGGCGGGGCAGGCACCCAGGCCTCGACCCGTTCTCAGCCTTGGGGCAGCTGGCGGTCTGAACCGGAGGGTCCTTGGGAATGGGAGCGCCGTGTGCTGCAGAGGCCCAGCGGCCTGGAGCCCCCACCCATAGCTGTGACGAACAGAAGCATCTCCAGACACGGCCAGGTGGCCTCAGTGGAGCTGGTCCCCTGAGGACTGCGGTCCTGGCGGGGGAAGCCCAGCTCAGCTTCTGCGATGAGATAACGCCTGTCAGGGCGCAGGCTTCCTGCTGGGGCCGTGCCCGCTGACCGCTGAGAGAGTGTACGTGGGCATCGCGGGGTCCTGGGCAGGGCTGCAGGGGCCCACTCACCGTCTGCCACGAGCCGTGGTTGATGATGGGCCCGCTGCTGGTGACGCGGTCCACGCCCTGGTAGCGGAGCTGCAGCTCCAGCCTGCCAGCCCGCAGGCCCAGCACGATCCAGGTGCTGTCCTGGTGGCCTCCAGCGAAGAACAGGATGCCCTCGGGGTCGAAGGTCCTAAAGTCGAACTCAGCCACCAGTCTGCAGGCCGGCGGGAGCAACAGGGTCACTGTAAGCTGCAGCGTGTGGCCCTTCCCGGCATGGGCTGGCCCAGCCTCAGGAAGTGCCAGGTGGGCAGGCCAGAAGCCATCCGCACGCTGATGCTGGCAGTGAGTCGCTGGGCAAGGGAGGCCGGCACCAGCCTTGAGACCCACGTGGCTGCACTGGGCGGCAGGTGCCCCGACCAGGCAGCCTCGTGCCCATGTCCCCTCGGGGCTAGATCCCCTCCTGCCCTCTCACCTCGTGGGCTGCAGCCGTTTGAAGAGCAGTTTGATCACGGGCATCGCGCTGAACATGCGGCCCAGGTACAGGGAGTTCACGCTCTTGGCCACGTTGAAGGGCACGCAGGGCAGGATGTCCTGTTGGCACGGGGGTTGTGGCTGTCAGACGAGGGTGCCAAAGCCCTGGGCCCCTGCTGCCCCGCCCGCCACCCAGGGCTACCTCGCACGTGTTCATGTCCTGGGACAGCTTCAGGCCCCCGCGCCCGTTGCAGTGGCAGGTGTAGCTCCCAGGGGAGTTGACGCAGACCTGCTCACAGCGCTGCTCCATGCATTCGTCCATGTCTGCGACCACAAGGAAGCCCCTGAGCCCGTGGGGCCGCCAGAGCCTGCCCCCATGATACCTCGGCGGACGCGAGGCCCAGCGTGGAGCCCCGTGTGGCCCAGGCGCATGGCTCCCACCGGGCTCCTTCCTGGGGGCACAGCTGTGCGTTTGGATGGCGGCCATCAGCATGGCCAGGTCGGCACATGCAGGCCGCCAGGCTCCTGGTTCAGGCGTGGGTTTGTGCCCAGGATAGTGGCCAGGCGGGGGAGCCGGGATGGCCTGTGGGGCTGGGGAGGCGGGCTGGGACCACCCACCTCCTTCCTCGTGGAGGGGCAGCCCCAGGCCCCAGGCAGGGAGGTGGTGGGAGGCAGTGTGGCTGTCTTGGCCCTGGACATGGCTGGGCCGGGTGCATTGGGGCAGGAGAGCAGGCAGCTGCCCGAGATCCGGGGCCCCGCCTGTGCCCCCGTCTCTGGGGAGGGGCCAGCGCACAAGAGGCAGGCGTCACATCACGCGCGTGCGGGGGCAGCAGGGGCCATGTCGCGTGTATGGTGAGGCAGGGTCCACGCCACGTGCGTGCAGGTGAGGCAGGGGCCATGTGCGTGCAGATGAGTCGGGCCACGTCGTGTGCATGTAGGTGAGGCAGGGGCCACGCGTGTGCAGGTGAGGCAGGGGCCATGTGTGTGCAGGTGAGGCAGGGGCCACATTGTGTGTGTGCAGGTGAGATGGGCCACGAGCGTGCAGGTGGGGCAGGGGCCACATTGCGTGCGTGCGGGTTCTCAGAGCCTCTGGGGAGCACGCGGCACGCAGCGCT
This sequence comes from Neotragus pygmaeus, assembly GCA_006410875.1. Classification (NCBI taxonomy): domain Eukaryota; kingdom Metazoa; phylum Chordata; class Mammalia; order Artiodactyla; family Bovidae; genus Neotragus; species Neotragus pygmaeus. Next base: position 253,622 of record SJYV01043876.1, read on the forward strand.
GCCTGGAACATGGCCCCTGTGTGTGCGTGTGTGTCCTGTGTGGCCTCAGGTAGTACCTCGGCAGCCCTTCTCCTGCGAGCTGAACACGTAGCCCTCGTCGCAGACGCAGGAGTAGGAGCCCGGCAGGTTCTGGCACCGCGCTGCCCCGCAGGCGCCCGCGTCCACACATTCGTCTACGTCTGCAGGAAGAACCAGCTGTGTCAGGTCCACCAGGCCTACTGGCGGCCGGCCTGGAAGGAGCTGCTGCCCGCTGGCCAGGAACTGCGCAGAGACGGCCAGCTCTGCGGGAGGAGTCCAGCCTCGCCTGGCGGAGTCAGTGCAGCATCCCCCT
>SJYV01043879.1:0-21586 GCA_006410875.1 Neotragus pygmaeus
ACTGAACTGAACTGAGCACCTATCTTGGCTGAGCAATGCGTGCACCACCAGGAAAGGCTCTGAATTAGAATGACTGGCCAAAGACCACCCGGAAACTAATCCCATCACCATAAAACCCGAGACTGCGAGCCACGTGGCAGAGCTGTTCTCTTGGGTTCCCTTACCCTACTGCTCTCCACCCAGGTGCTCTTTCCCAATAAAATCTCTTGCTTTGTCAGTACATGTGTCTCCTGGGACAGTTCATTTCCAAGCGTTTGACAAGAGCCCAGTTTCGGGCCCTGGAAGGGGTTCCCTTTCCTGCAACAAGACTTTGTATACACACTTACCTTTCTTTCTCAAAGTTCTTCTATATGACAGTAAAGAAATACAGTAAAAAAGAAAAGCATAATAACACCAATAACAAGAGAATAGGTATTTAACTAGTTTCTACGAACAAGAGTGAATGGGACAATGTGTGTGTGTGTGCGTGTGTGTGAGAACGGGACAATGTGTGTTTGTGTGTGTGTGTGTGTGTGTGCGTGCGCACACACGTGCACGTAAGTGTTCAGTCCTGTCCGATTCTTTTGTAACCCCATGGACTGTAACGTGTGTGTGTGTGTGTGTGTGTGTGTGCGTGTGTGTGTGCGTGCACATAAGTGCTCAGTCCTGTCCAATTCTTTTGCAACCCCATGGACTGTAACCCGGCAGGCTCCACTGTTCATGGGATTTCCCAGGTAAGAATACTGGAGTGGGTTGCCATTTCCTTCTCCAGGGGATCTTTCCGACCCATGGATGGAACCTGCATCTTCTGCATTGTCAGGTGGGTTTACCACGGAGCCACCAGAAAAGCCCTGGATAGGACAGTATTTACAGATAAGAGCAACAGATTACAACACTGGGAGAACAAAGATGTAGGTAGGACAAGAGTCCGTTCTTACCACAGAATTCCAAAGTGACTACCAAAAGCAAAGGAAATCCCCATTTTAGTGATTACACCTTCATTCATAAATATGTACAGACAATAAAGTTTCATCAAACATTTTAGAAAGCCAAACACTAATTAGAAGGATTTTTTATTTAAAAGGGGAGGTGAGGGGAGTGATCCAGAAGGAAACAGATAATTATAATTCAGAGAACATGGATTAAAAAAAAAAAAATTCTAACTAGTCTTCTCAGACAAGTTCAAGAAGATAAATGCATCTAAAGGGCACAAAAAGGCTGCTTTGGAAAGAAAGCAGAGAATTTTTTTAAATACTAGGAAATTAAAATTAAGATTACCAAAATTAAAACAATTCAGAAGTGAGACTTCCATGCTGGTCCAGTNCTTCTCAGACAAATTCAAGAAGATAGATGCATCTATAGGGCACAAAAAGGCTGCTTTGGAAAGAAAGCAGAGAATTTTTTTAAATACTAGGAAATTAAAATTAAGATTACCAAAATTAAAACAATTCAGAAGTGAGACTCATGCTGGTCCAGTGGCTAAGACTCTGTGTTCCCAATGCAAGGGTCCTGGGTTCCATCTCTGGTCAGGGAACTAGATCCCACCTACTGTAACTAAGTCCCTCCTGTGTGATTAGTCACTCACTTGTGTCCGATTGTTTGCAACCCCATGGACTGTAGCCTGCCAGGCTCCTCTGTCCATGGGGATTCTCCAGTCAAGAATATTGGAGGTGGGAAGGGGGTTCAGGATGAGGAACACATGTACACCCATGGCGGATTCATGTTGATGTGTGGCAAAACCAATACAATATTATAAAGTAATTAACCCCCAATTAAAATAAATAAATTTATATTAAAACAAACAAACAAAAAAGAATATTGGAGTGGGTTGCCATGCCCTCCTCCAGGGGATCTTCCCAACCCAGTGATCCAACCCAGGTCTCCCGCATTGCAGGCAGATTCTTTACCATCTGAGCTACCAGGGAAGCAGTCCCAGCACAGTCAAATAAATAAATACTTTTAAAAAAAGAAATTGGCACATAGGGTATAAAACAAAATGAGTACTGGGCACTAATTTCCTCATCTTATTTGCTGAGGAGTGAAACAACGGCATAGTTTAATTTCTTTACTATATGTCATTTTCTGGTAAAATTCTAAATTATTTTTTTTTAATTTCTGTATCAATAAGAATATGCCTACTTTAAAATTATTGGAGAAAGACATCATTTAATACCTTTATTCTATTGTACACCCATTATGGCAAACCACTGTTCTAGTCTGAGTACGTTGATATTTTGGGCCTTGATCCATGGTTGGTCATGAAACAACAGTGAGTTATAATCAGCAAATGAAATAGAAAATATTAGAGTTCATCATATACAGTGCTACTGCTAAGTCACTTCAGTCGTGACCGACTCTGTGTGACTCCATAGACGGCAGCCCACCAGGCTCCCCCGTCCCTGAGATTCTCCAGGCAAGAACACTGAAGTGGGCTGCCATTTCCTTCGCCAATACATGAAAGGGAAAAGTGAAAGTGAAGTCGTTCAGTCATGTCCGACTCTTCGCGACCACATGGACTGTGGCCTACCAGGCTCCTCCNCTGCAGTCACCATCTGCAGGGATTTTGGAGCCCTCTGGCAACTTGTAATTTCCAAAGATGGCAACCACAATAACTCTCACCTCACATGTTCTTCTTACAACTCAACGTACCTCATTGAGGGATATCTAGGTCCCTCCTCTTGAATCTCGGTGCATGTGTGATTGTTTTGAGTGACGGGGTATGGTGAAAATGTTACCCTGTGATTTCCAGTGGGGCATCAGCATTTTGGCGTGATTGTTGTTCAGTGGCAGAGCCCGGAGCCCTGAGACATCGCGGTCCTTAGCCTTTATCCACGTGTGCGTAATGGTCCTTAGCCTTTATCCACGTGTGCGTAGTGGCCGGATCCTTTGTGGTCCTGTTTGGCAGTCCAGACAAACCAAGTTCTGGCAACATCTGTTGGTAGTCCCCCTGGCAAACATGCCTGGAAGAGCTGTGGCTTTCCAGGATTCTACCATCTGGAAATGGGATAACACTGTCATTTGTGGGTTATCATTGTCATTCCAACACCCAGGAGGGTTTATGTATCAGGAATAGATGACGCACTAGTCATTGTGTGGTCAGGCAGATGAGTCAGGGGCTGTATTTTCCCTTCTGAACACATTTAACTTGTAATATTAATAATGCTTTTTCTGGGAAACTCCCAGACATCAAGGTTTGAAAATCCTGAAACAGCTGTTCATTATGTCTCAGTTTTGCTTAAGTAAAAATGCTAATGAAAGTTTCTTTTGAGTGTTATAATAAGAACCAAAAATAAGAACTCGTGGGTGAGGTAAGCTAGAGGTTCTCAAAAAGGAACAAGAATGCTTATTGTCATCATCCCTTTGTGAGCCAAAGGGCTGTCTATTCAAATGATCTGCAGCTTGAATGAAACAATATGCAAGTCTCACAAGCTATGCATGTGTGTGTTTTAAAAGCTTAGTGATCTTTTTCTTGCATATCATAATGAACGTTTTTAAAATAGGAAAATGAGCATCTAAAAAATATAGCTCCAGTTTTAAAAAGAAAATGGGCTTTCCTTGTGGCTCAGCTGGTCAAGAATCCACTTGCAACGCAGGAGACCTGGGTTCGATCCCTGGGTTGGGAAGATCCCCTGGAGAAAGGAAAGACTCCCCACTCCAGTATTCTGGCCAGGGGAATTCCATGGATTGTATGTCCATGGGGTCACAAAGAGATGGACACAACTGAGCGACTTTCACTTTAAAAAGAATGTAGAGTCACAAAAAATGAGTGCCTCCCCAGACAAAACGCCACCTGACTTCTTGGGCTGAGTTGTGCTTTGTAGTAGGGAACGATGTGGGAAGGTGTGAGGGTGATGCGGAAACTGTTGGGGGGGCGGTTTCCTTCCGGTTATTAACTTTACACTTAAGAAAACAATCTGTATGCCATTGAAATTCCAAGATTTCCATGCGTTCATTGCCCATTTTCTCATATATCTCTACAGCAGCAGGAACTTGGCAGCATGAAGTCTGGAAGGAGGTGGAGGAAAAAGTCTGGTGAGAGGGTCCTGCTCCTGACCCTTTTCTTATGCCTCTTTCTCCCTGACTGTTTTGGTTAGCTACTGCTGCATAACAAATAACCCCCAAACCTGTGACAAAATAACCTTTGGTTTTCATCACGGTTCTTTGGAATAAGGAGCCACAGTCAAGGCCGGGAGGCTCCAGGGGTGTGCGGTGCGGGGCTGACGTGGCCTGGGCCTGGCTGGGCGTCCCTTCCTCACTCTCCGCGCCCTCAGAGCCTCTCTGCGTGCGCTCTCTATCGCTGGTTGGGTTTCCTCACAGCATGGAGGCCTCAGAGCTGTTGCACGACTTGTGTGGGGGCTGCGTGGTTTGTTAGGGGACTTAGCTTCCAGCTACCGAAGTCACAGGGCTTCACCTCTGCCACACTCTACTGGTTACGAGTGTGTCATCAACTGCTCAGAGTAGGAAGAGGGAAATTAGACCCCCGTTTCATGTGGGATGGCAAGGTTCTGGAAGAGAACGAGAGGCAGGGGGTAGTGCTGCAGGCCGTCTTGGGAAAACACAGCTAGCTACACTGCTCAGGCCTGGCTCCTCAGGGCTCTGATGGGCTCTGTGAACTGCCCTAAAACCTTTTTCTGATTTTCTTTTCACTTTAAGGTCATCAGAGCCAAGATATCTGGTGTGCAATAGGAACTCTGCCTGGAACCCTTGCAATGGTTTAAAATGAACTTTACTTGCAGATTCTTGGCTAGAACCTGTAACTGGCTTTTAGAGCAAAGACAGAGCAGACGGGGGTGTAGGAGCCAGAGTTTCTCTCCTCAAGATGATCAGATCTCTATGATGATCTTGAGAGGAGTGGACAGGTGAGAATGGGAGCTTCCCTGTTGTGTCTTGACCCCTGAAGTCTTGTCTGCATGACTTTACTAGCTGTGTTTTTAGGAAGTGATAACACTTGTAAAGTTTGATAATTCCTTAATAATAGCGTTAGCAGAGAAACTAATGCTTGGACAGGAAGGCAGATGTTTGATGCTGGCCTATTGCTGGCCAGCTGTTGCTTAACGAGGCCACAGACCAAAACCAGGATTTACACCAACCGAAACTGCCAGGGCTGTCAACCTGACTTCTGATACTTGGTCTTGGAAGTTCTAGGGCTGAGAAAATAGGTTCAGTGGTGACTAAATAGAGAGCTCTGTTCCAAAACTCCCATCTCAGCTTAGTAGAGAGATGACGGACAATAAGAGGCAGGAAATTGGGCATTTAAACTCTCTACGTGTGCATCCAAAGGGACAGGGAAAACAAAATGAATTAGCAGTAGTAAAAACATGGGCTTTCCAAGAAACTATTAATCCAGCATGTAAGTACCTACTAGCTCCTGGAATGAATGGAGCTGTGGTCTGAAGGTGTGTACCCACTCAGAGTCCTATGTTGAAGCCCTAACCCCCAAGGTGATGGTAATAGAAGGTGGGGACTTTGGGAGGTGATTAGATCATGAGGGTGGAGCCCTCATAAATGGGATTAGTGCCCTTATAAAAGAGGCCCCAGAGGGCTCCCTCATTATTTCCACCATGTGAGGACATATTAAGAAGATGGTTTTTTAGGAAGTGGGCCCTCATCTGACAATGAATTTTGTTGAGGGTGGGGAATGATCAAGGACTTCTCAAGCTTCCTGAACCATAAATCAATGTTGTTTATAAGCTACCCTGTCTATGGTATTTAATTACAGCAGCCTAGATAGACTCAGACAAATGGTATTCATCTGTTTATCCTATTCATTTAGTTTTCCATTCCTTTGCTTATTCATTCACTTATCATATGGTTTCATAAGCCAGAGAACTCCAGGAAATGGAGAAATGACTAGTTAAGAACCAGGAGACCCCTTGTGTGGTTGGGGAAATAGGATAGGAGTAAACGGCTACATATCAGGCAAGGCACTTTTAACAAAACCCCTTTAAAAGAAATCCTATTTGGAAATGTTTTTTAAAAAACATACATCTTGAGAAGCTGTGCTCCACAGCATATAGCCTGAGCCATATCCTAATGGTTAAGAGTTTCTTTCTATACAGCACAGGGAGAAGTCAGAGGAGGACCTTATGTTTGTTTGCTAATCATCAGTGTCAGCCTTCAAGTGTCTAATTCCCCCTCCATATCACACACACTTATATGATCATAGTAGGCATTCAGATATGCTAAAATAAAACTTGAGCTTCTATAACAACATTTCTGGGGGCTGACGTGGTGGAAATTTATTCCAAATCAGTTTCAGAGTTGGCTCAGCTCCCTAGACTTGCCCAGGGGTCCTGGGGGGCTCGCACTGGGCTGAAGCCTGGGCAAGGTTAGTAAACCTGGTCGGTGTCATCTGCTTCCAGAGTGGCTTCTGCTTGGTCACTTTCACATCCTCAGTTGCCTATTGTTTTGTACTGCTCTCTGCTGTATCAGGGCTTCCTGGGCGGTGCTAGCAGTAAAGAACCCGCCTGCTAATGAAGGAGACCTGAGACGTGGCTTCAATCCCTGGATCAGGAAGATCCCCTGGAGGAGGGCACGGTAACCCATTCCAGTATTCTAGCCTGGAGAACCCCATGGACAGGAGTGTGGTAGGCTATGGTCCATAGTGTCAAAAAGAGTTGGATACGACTGAAGCAACTTAGCACAACTTCTGCATTATCCCTAAGATTTGTCGCAAAGCTTCTGTTGGTCCAGGTCTCTCAAATCCTTTCAGTACTTAAAAGCATTTTTGCTGCTTCTGTGACTTCACTTACTGCAGCAATCTTTGTGGAGCTTTTTCATCACTTCTATGCTTCCCTCAGGTCTCAGAGTCATTCTGTTTCTTTCACAGAATGGTATGTTCATGGTTTGCCTCAGATCCATCTGCCCAGACAAACCATGCTGGGTACCACCCTGAGCTCAAGCTGGGGAAGGAGCCATGAGACCCTTCTGTACTGGAGTTCTGCCAAACACAGCTCAGGTTTCTATTATACCACCCACCATTTTTATTTCAGATATTCAGTTTTAGAATTTTCATTCGGTTCCTTTTTGTAGTTTCTATTTCTTTGCTGAGACTGCCTATCTGTTCCTTCATTACAACCACGTTTTCCTTTATATAGTTATAATAGCTGTAGTATACTTGTAATGGGGCTTCCCAGGTAGCACAGTAATAAAGAATCCACCAGCCAACGCAGGAGACACAGGTTTGATCCCTGAGTGAGGAAGATCCCCTGGAGAAGGAAATGGCAACCCGGTTCAGTAGCCTTGCCTGGGAAATTCTAAGGACAGAGGGGCCTGGTGGGCTACGGTCCATGGGTTGGAAAAAGTCGGACATGACGATGTGATGGAGCATACCACACCCACTGGTAGTTATAATAGCTGCTTTCACATCTTATTTCAACACGCGGCTCATCTTCAGGTTGGTATTCATTGATTAACTTTTATCTTGGGTATGGATACTTTTTCCTTTTCTAAAAATGTCTAGTAATTTTGGATTGTGTTGTGGATCTTTGTGAATGATATATTGCCAAGACTCTGGATTCTGCTATATTACTCTCAAGAATATTATTTTTTTTTTAATGTTAGCAAGCAGTTAACTTTGCTGAACTAAAATTCCAAACTCAGTCACCTTTGCAATGAGCACTGCTTTGGGTCAGCCAGGGGTCATGTGCAGTTTGCTGCTCCCCAGCCTGTGGCAGATGCATCATGGGAAACGCTGGACAAGAGGAAGCACAAGCTGGGATCAAGATCCCCGGGAGAAATATCAATAACCTCAGATATGCAGATGACACCGCCCTTATGGCAGAAAGAGAAGAGGAACTAAAGAGCCTCTTGATGAAAGTGAAAGAGGAGACTGAAAAAGTTAGCTTAAAATTCAGCATTCAGAAAACTAAGATCACGGCATCTGGTTCCATCACTTCATGGCAAATAGATGGGGAAACAGTTGAGAGACTTTTTTTGGGGCTCCAAAATCACTGCAGATGGTGATTGCAGCCATGAAATTAAAAGATGCTTGGTCCTTGGAAGAAAAGCTATGACCAACCTAGACAGCATATTAAAAAGCAGAGACATTACTTTGCCAACAAAGGTCCATCTAGTCAAAGCTATGGTTTTTCCAGTAGTCATGTATGGATGTGAGAGTTGGACCATAAAGAAAGCTGAGCACTGAAGAACTGATGCTTTAGAACTGTGGTGTTGGAGAAGACTCTTGAGAGTCCCTTGGACTGCAAGGAGATCCAACCAATCCATCCTAAAGGAAATCAGTCNAGTCATGTATGGATGTGAGAGTTGGACTATAAAGAAAGCTGAGCACCAAAGAATTGATACTTTTGAACTGTGGTGTTAGAGAAGACTCTTGAGAGTTCTTGGACTGCAAGGAGATCAAACCAGTGCATCCTAAAGGAAATAAGTCCTGAATATAAATTGGAAAGACTGACGCTGAAGCTGAAACTTCAGTACTTTGGCCACCTGATGTGAAGAACCAACTCATTGGAAAAGACCCTGATGTTGGGAAAGATTGGAGGCAGGAGGAGAAGGGGACAACAGAGGATGAGATGGTTGAGTGGCATCACCAACTCAATGGACATGAGTTTGAGTAGGCTCCAGGAGTTGGTGATGGACAGGGAGGCCTGGCGTGCTGCAGTCCATGCGGTTGCAAAGAGTCAGACATGACTGAACGACTGAACTGAGATGGATCTTTGATGAGCTGTAAAGGAAGAAATAAATGAAAAAAGGGAGGGAGGAAAGAAGAGAGAGGAAGAGAGTGGGGCAGGAAGAGACAAGAGAAAGAACAAATGAATGAAAGAGAACGAAAGAAAGAGAGGGAGAAAAAAGAAAGGAGGGAAGGAAAACAGGCAGGACTTGGTTTGCTAAATATCATCCTCAACAGAAAGCTGGTCTTGAAAAATCTAGCTGTTCTCAAGTCCCTAAATCCTGGTCTAAAGCTCTGTTTCCCCAACTCATTTCATAATGCTAGCTGCTGTGCAGAAGAACTCTGAAATCTCAGTGTCTTATGGTGTGAATTTATTTTTCAATCACATGAAGCTTGATTGCTATTCAGGGATGCAGGCAAATAAAAGCCCGGACATCTCTCAAGTCTCCACTTCCAAAACTGCCCAGGGCGTGGCCACGCAGCCCCCTGACCCACGTATTGCGAGCCTAGGTATCACGTGGAGTCTGTGTCAGCCGGGGTTGGAGGTGCTGGATGTCACTTTCATCCTTATTCTTCTCACCTGGCTCCTCCTCTCTGTGAGGAGGTGATCCCTGGCTGGGCAGCTTCCTCTAAACAACTCTAAACTAAGGGAAGTGAGCAGGGACCCTTCGCCACTTCCCAAGTTTTGCCACGTTTGGGAACCACTTGGACAATTTACCACTTAATATGTTTCTTCAAACTGGCTCATATTGCCCCTTAAAAATGGATTTAAAAACAGTTCTTTACTTCTCTAAATGGAAAATCCTCTCACCTGCCATAAATTAATGGAGAAGGCAATGGCACCCCACTCCAGTACTCTTGCCTGGAAAATCCCATGGACGGAGGAGCCTGGTAGGCTGTGGTCCATGGGGTCGCTAAGAGTTGGACACAACTGAGAGACTTCACTTTCTTTTTTCACTTTCATCCACTGGAGAGGGCAATGGCAACCCACTCCAGTGTTCTTGCCTGGAGAATCCCAGGGACGGCAGAGCTTGGTGGGCTGTTGTCTATGGGTTCACACAGAGTCGGACACAACTGAAGCGACTTAGCAGCAGCAGCAGCCATAAATTAAAGAGAATTTAAAAAAAGAGTAAAAACAAAGCTAGATTATCTATATTCTGTTACCTACAAAAGTTACTGAGTTTGAGGCCTGCTCTGTTAAAAAAGGCAGGTGTTAAAAAGGGATGGGATGGCAGCCCAAATCAGGGAGGTTGCAGGGAATAAACTAGGCATTGATTTTTTGTTGTTTGTTTTCTTTAATCTCATGCTAAAGCTACGTCAGAGTACAGACAATCTGCAGTTTTGTGCTTGCCAATAGTGTACAACTGCCTGATTCAGTTATCACACACACACACACACACACACACACACACACACNTTTTTTTTTAACTCTTCAAACTTCTAAAGTTAGGAAAACAAAGATTCTGGTCTTTCATAACATACAAAGTTTGTTACCAAATTTTGCAACTCTTGAAGGTCCTCAGTCAGAAAGTTTTCAACTACAAGGGTCTTTCCAAGTCCAGTTCTATAAATAATTTACAAAATAGTAACCACCTTGCCCAAATGCAAAGATAGACAAACTGAATTAGCCTTAATGATTTCTACTTTATTGTGTAAAAATGGAAATATATGGCAAATAATCATGTTCTAAATTTCACTACAAAATACATGTTTTTATAAAGTCAAGAAACTAATACCTATTATAGCTTTGACAGAAAGATGAATAAAGAATGGTATTGAAGTCATCTTAAGTAATTGATCTTACTAATAAAGTATTTCCAGTTTTTTTGAATAATAAAATATTTCAATATGAACATGTTTTAAAAATTCAACAAAATACATTTAGGGCTATACAGACTATTAGAGGGCTTAGTTGAGAGTAACAGAGTTTTCACAGAGTGTACCCTGACACTAAAATATNCCTATCTTTTTCATCCTATAACTAAGTACATGGCAAAGTATGGGCCACAGTAGGGTTCAATATGGGCTTCCCTGGTGGCTCAGAGGTAAAGCCTGATGGCTCCTTCAGTGCAGGAGACATGGGTTCAATCCTTGGTCCAGGGAGATCCCCTGGAGAAGGAAACAGCAACCCACACCAGTATTCTTGCTGGAAAAATTCCATGGACAGAGGAGCCTGGCGCGCTACAGTCCATGGGGTCACAAGAATCAGACATGCCTTAGCGACTAAACAACAACAAAATGTTCATGGCAAAGGTCATGAGGTTAAAGAGCCCGACAAGCAAAGGCAAGCCGGGCCTTAAGGGAGCCTCACTGGATCTGCTCATGTATCTGCCAAAACCAGAGTTTGCCTGCCTTGCTGCATTATGCCTTTCACCTATACTTCTGACATTATGGGGGGTTATACCCCACCACCTCTCTCTGAAAAGGAGTTAACTTAGGACTCCAGTTATTAAATCTCCTGGGCATGACAAGGGTGTTTCAGTCCAAAAACCTCTCTGCTGGCAGACTAGCTTGTGTGACAGGATTATAAACACTCTTGCTACTACATACATGATTGTTTACAACCTCTCAACCATAAACAGCACAGAGAGTTTGGAGTATTTTGAAAGTCTTAGCTAGCACAGCATTTTTCTAGAGATAAAAATCATGTTGGTGAAGGGTTTCACTGCTGAGTTAACGATTGCCGCCAGGCCTCCATATCCTTAGGCATCTGGGAGTATGTTAATCGATATAATTGGAATGTAGAAAAAGAAATATAGTAGTTTTGATGTTAGTAATACTAGATTTTTGAGTTAATGAATTTTTTTTTTTTGGTTATAGATCACTGTACTCCTCTTTCTTTGTTTTAAATCATTGCGTCCTTGCTATGAAAAATGTAACTTTATCACTATCTTAAGACTAAACAGATCTTAAGGGGAAACAAGTTTTCTGATCAATTAACCTTTATCAATAGAAAGAAAGGTGGGGCCATAAAATGTTAATAGGTCTCCAGACCAGAAGATATTGTAAAACAAATGTAAGACCCTTGTAAGAACAAAGATATGCTGAGAACACATTTATCTCTATGTATAACTAAAAGTATAAAAGTGGACCTGGAAAATAAAGAAACGGACCAGTTCCTGGAAAGACTGGTTTCCCCTGTGTGGTCTTTTCTCATTCTCTTCTTTTCTGGCTGAATTCCCATCTGGAGCGTGGAGGCTTGCCATATATACTTACTTGCCCTGGCTTCTAAGACCCACGCTAGAGGGAGCCCAAGGTGGGGCACCCTCCGCTATTCAAGCGGGAGCTGGTGGCCTACGTAGGGTGCAAACTCCTTGTCTTGGAGTTTTATTGGTTTTCCATGTAAACCAAGTTATTTAGAATCTTCTCCCCATTAATTTTCCTACTACACTATTTCTTTCTAATCTGCCTCCATATCTTCAATTAAGCAATTAATTCCTCAGACGCCACCGCTGTCCCCACTTCGAATTCCCTGGATCCACCGGGGCTGGACCCCGACAGGGTTCAGTATATGTGAATTAGCTAAATTTTAAGCACCTAGAGAGTAAGGATAAGATGATATGCGTCTCTACATTCACTAAAGCAACCAATGCCTTCCTCATAATCGCTTAAAATACTGAGTTTGAATAAACTAACATCTGCATAGACATCATCCGCATAGACCCCACCACCACCACCTCATGCACACCCATATACACAAAGAGTGGAATGAAATGCTTATATTTGCTTTACTGTTTTAACCCATAGGAATTTTGAGAAACTAATGGATGGTATATTAGTGAAGGGTAATTAAGAAATTTTTATGGCACGTCTAATTTCAAGGCACATCAAGGAAAAGAAGTTAATTCCAAATATAACATTGGTATATAACAACCTGATAAGATCCAAATATAACATCCAGATGTTGAGGAAGACGGATCACTAGTTTGATACAGAATCACTAAGATTTAGTTATTCACAGGACACTCATTTTTCACCTCTCTGGTGACCAACAAAAACCAATCTCACAGACACCTTTGGCACATGCCTCTGGGACAGGATCTGTCGACTGTTTTACTGACAAGAGAAACTGGTATCATCACATGAACAAAGTATTAATACATAGCAAGTTAATCTGCGAAAGTAACAAACTGGAGGCATCATAACCAAGAGACAGGAAACCAGACTCAGTTCCCTCATCTCTCCTGCTTCCTATCTTCTTGAGCAGGCTGAGTATGAGAATCAGGTCTTTCTGTCATTAACTCAAAAATGTACTTAACGTTCACCTCCTGCGTGATACAAGGATAGGCCCGAGGCCACAGAGATAGGGCCCAACCCTCCACAGGTTCCAAAGGGCTTCCATCCTTGACCATCTCTGCACCCTATTTTGCAGGCTCTCCTCTGAAGTAATCGTATCTTTCTCTGGTCATTTTACTGCTGGGGACTCTTTTTCATAACTTTTTTTTTCCAGCCACATCACGAAGCATGAAGGATATTAGTTCTCCAAGACCAGAGATCAAACCCGTGGCCCCTGCTTTGGGAGGCCGCAGTCTGAAACATCCGAAGTCCCTATAATTCTTTAAGAGTGCACAAGCTGGAATCGAGATTGCTGGGAGAAATATCAATAACCTCAGATATGCAGATGACACCACCCTTATGGCAGAAAGTGAAGAGGAACTAAAAAGCCTCTTGATGAAAGTGAAAGAGGAGAGTGAAAAAGTTGGCTTAAAGCTTAGCATTCAGAAAACTAAGATCATGGCATCTGGTCCCATCACTTCATGGGAAATAGATGGGGAAACAGTGGAAATAGTGTCAGACTTTATTTGGGGGGGCTCCAAAATCACTGCAGATGATGAAATCAGCCATGAAATTAAAAGATGCTTACTCCTTGGAAGGAAAGTTATGACCAACCTAAATAGCAAATTCAAAAGCAGAGACATTTACTTTGCCAACAAAGGTCCATCTAGTCAAGGCTATGGTTTTTCCTGTGGTCATAGATGGATGTGAAGTTGGACTGTGAAGAAAGCTAAGCGCTGAAGAATTGATGCTTTTGAACTGTGGTGTTGGTGAAGACTCTTGAGAGTCCCTTGGACTGCAAGGAGATCCAACCAGTCCTAAAGGAGATCAGTCCTGGGTGTTCTTTGGAAGTGTCACGCGAGTGTATGTTCCTCAATTCTTTGTCTCGTCACAACAAAGATTTGGCGTGATGGACATTAAAGCCCCCTCGGCGTGTCACAGCTGTCAGGTCTTGGCTAGACCGTGTTATAACTCTCAGGTCTCGAATGGACCATGTTATAGCTCTTAGACAAATCAGTGTTACAGCTCAGTGTTACAGCTCTATTTTATTTAGAAGATAGCAGGTCCATCTTCGAGGCGTGAGGGCACGTCAATCAAAAGACACGAGGAGAAGAGCACCCTAGCCCGCAGGACAGAGAGACAGACAGAGCTAGCTCTGGCCCCTCTATGTTTTTCTCTCCCTGGGCCTGTCCTATGTAAATTGGGCCAGCCTGGAGTGTTGTTTTACCTGAGGTCCTCACTCTGGTCCTTGGACCTTCTTTTGTTCTATTTTCACGGGCTTTTCCCTTCCTTGTCTTGTAACCACCGCCATTTTGGACTCCTTTTCCCTATTCTACCTACCTAACAGAAGGACTGATGCTAAAGCTGAAACTCCAATACTTTGGCCACCTCATGCGAACATTTGACTCAATGGAAGACTCTGATGCTGGGAGGGGTTGGGGGCAGGAGGAGAAGGGGACGACAGAGGATGAGATGGCTGGATGGCATCACCGACTGGATGGACATAAGTCTGAGTGAACTCTGCGAGTTGGTGATGGACGGGGAGGCCTGGCGTGCTGCAATTCATGGGGTCGCAAAGAGTCGGACACGACTGAGTGACTGAACTGAACTGAAGGCACCTTGGACCCAGGTGGTCCCGACCTCCATATCTTTCTGTTCTCACGCTGCTCTTGCCTCAGCACCCTGTCACTCACCTCCATCCTCTCCCTCACAAGGCCCATAACACTCCACGTTGCACTGATTCCCTCCACACTGTGCCCAACTGCATCCCACACCCGTCGTTCGACTCGCGCGCGCTCACGGGGAGCCGGCATGAGCGCGCTCAGCAGACGTGCGCGCGGCGGGCGGACGTGCGCGCGCCCAAAGGGCCGCGCCTGCGCAGATCCGCAGGTCTGGCGTGGTATAGCTGCAGCCCCGGCGCTGCGGTGTCTGTTGTCGCGGTCTCTCACCTTCTGGGCCAAGAGGTGGGACTGGCGCAGCCGCTCCTCAGCGCTCAGCGCCCGCAGACGCTGCTTCAGCTCGGCCCGCAGGCTCCGCTTGGCGCCGCTCACAGCCACCGCTGCCGCCATCTCCTGGTGCGATCCGGCCCCTGTCCGCACTCCGCGAGGTCCGCCGGCCCAAGGGAGGGTCCGGGCGCGCCCCCACCCCCTCCGCTTCCGGCCGCAGGCGCACCACGCCTCCCGCCCTNGCGCCGCTCACAGCCACCGCTGCCGCCATCTCCTGGTGCGATCCGGCCCCTGTCCGCACTCCGCGAGGTCCGCCGGCCCAAGGGAGGGTCCGGGCGCGCCCCCACGCCCTCCGCTTCCGGCCGCAGGCGCACCACGCCTCCCGCCCTTGCGACCGGGCATCTTGCAGCCTTCGCGATCGATGCGCGCCCCACCCCCAGCAGATGAAGGGAGGGTTTCCCTGCGGCTCGCTGGCTCTGCACCGGTGACAGCTCTACATGGCTGACCTCTCGGCCTGGGGTACTGCTGAAAGCACTATAGGGCCCCACTGTACACACACGCGCGCGCGCGCGCTCTCGATTCCCTGGGTGCCATGGCCCCTGCAGTACTGGGGCCTGAAAAAGAAAAGGCAGGTGGAGTTGAGAAATTCACATGACATGGCAGTCCTAGTAGCTAAAGGGAAAATGACCGTTTTTGTTTGTAATAACTCTGAAACTGTGTAACTCAGATCAGGACCGGAAACCATGATCTGTTAACTGAGATGTTAAACCTAGCCTCTGGTGTTAAAGAAGTTCAAGTTCTTGATGTCTCATTGTGGAAAGAATTAAAAGAGAGAGAGGAAGTGAAAGTTAAGAAGTGGATTTATTTGAAGACAGTCCACAGAGTGTGAGCCCGCTCAGAAAGCAAGAGCAGCCTCAGGGTTCAGGGGTTACCGGGTTGTCACTTTTTATAGGAGTGGGTAAGACTAATGAGTAGGAGGCCTATTCCAGCTATTGTGGGAAAGGGGTGGGGATTTCCAGAAAGTGGGCCACTACCCACTTTTTGACCTTTGTGGTCAGCCTTGGAACTGTCTTGATGTTGGTGGGTGTGTTATCTACTTTCTGATGTGTTGTAATGAGCCTATACTGAGGCTCAAGATCTCTTGAGATATGCCATCTTGGATCTATTTGGTTCTCATCTAATCAGTTTATGTTGTGTTCCTGAGCTGTGTCATTTTGTTCAAGGTTATGCCCTGCTTCCTTTTGCTACTGTTTCAGTGCCTTCCTCTTTTTCTTTTCCAGAAGCTGGAAGGATGAGGTGGTTGGATAGCATCATTGACTCAACAGATTCTATTGAGTGTGCTCAGTGGCTAAGTCGTATCTGAATCTGCAACCCCATGGATTGCAGCATGCCAGGCTTCCCTGTCCTTCATTTTCTCCCAGAGTTTGCTCAAACTCATGTCCATTGAGTCAGAGATGCTCCTGTCTTATCTTCTGCCTCCCCCTTGTCCTTTTGTCTTCAATCTTTCCCAACATCAGGGTTTTTTCCAATGAGTCAGCTCTTTGCATCAGGTGGTCAAAGTTTTGGAGCTTTAGTTTCAGTATCAGTCCTTCCAATTAATATTCAGGATTGATTTCCTTTAGGATTGACTGGTTTGATCTTGCTGTCCAAGAGACTCTGAAGATTCTTCTCCAGCATCACAATTTGAAAGCGTCAGTTCTTTCGTTCTCAGCCTTCCTTATGGTCCAACTCTCACATCTATGACTACTGAAAAAACCATAGTGTATATATACATATATATATTTATATATATACACACATCAAAAGATAATAGATACATTATTAAGTATATATAATAAAATATAAGGCCTGGTATTGCAGNCAGGCAAGAACACTGGAGTGGGTTGCCATTTCCTTCTCCAAAGCATAAAAGTGAAAAATGAAAGTGAAGGCACTCAGTCGTGTCCAACTCAGTGTGACCCCATAGATGGCAGCCCAGCAGGCTCCTCCATCCATGGAATTTCCCAGGCAAGAGTACTGGAATGGGGTGTCATTGCCTTCTCTGGATGCTGAAGTTGAAACTCCAATAATTTGGCCACCTGATTCGAAGAACTGACTCATTGGAAAAGACCCCGATGCTCGGAAAGATGGAGGGCAGGAGGAGAAGGGGACGACAGAGGATGAGATGGTTGGATGGCATCACTGACTCGATGGACATGAGTTTGAGTGAACTCTGGGAGTTGGTGATGGACAGGGCGGCCTGGTGTGCTGCGATTCATTGGGTCACAAAGAGTTGGAGCCGACTGAGCGACTGGACTGAGCTGAACCTGTTGCTCTCTTATTTCTGCGATTCTGCCTCTCACACTGCAGCTCTCTGATCGCTCTGAACTCTGTCCTGATCCCTTAGCTGATGAAGAGTAGATGTCTGTCCCAGTTTTGACTGCCTTGTAGGGGGAGCCTGGCTCTGGTGAAAAGCCAAAAAAGAATGGAAAACCCCCCCATGGGTGTCTGCCTATTTTCAGTTGCTTTCTACTGCCTCCAGGGTTACTTTTTGAGTTTATTTAGAGTTTCTATAGGAGAGTTGTTTCAGTACAAGTTACTATACCATGCTGGAGTAGAATTTGCTGCCTTCCTTTTGAATAAACGGTGAGAAGTGGAAGCGAAAATTGCTAAGTCCTGGCTGACTCTTTGTGATCCCATGACTATAGCTTGTCAAGCTCCTCTGTCCATGAAATTCCCATGAAGAATGCTGGGGTGGGTAGCCATTCCCTTCTCCTGGGGATCTTCTCAACCCAGGGATCAAACCCGGTCTCCTACACTGTAAGCAGATTCTTTACTGTCTGAGCCACCAGGGAACCCAAATAAACTGCAGGGGCAGGATATTTGGTCTCCCTTTCTCAGGGACTTACAATGTCCATTCATTCCCACTTTTCCTCACATTTTTTGTCCCTGCCTGCAGCCTAGGGTTATGGTATATAGTTTAAGAAGTTGGGGAGATTTTATTCTGCCTAAATTTTCCCCCCTAAATTTTGAGTCCCTTTGGATAACTGAAACTTAAAATTTTCAAGACCTCAAAAGGTTTTCTTTGCCACTTTGGTAAAACCACCATTCCCTGGCCACCACAGATGCCTTATAATATATATACTAAATGGTGTGTGTCCTCAGTCGCTGAGTCGTGTCCAGCTCCTTGTGATGCTATAGACCGTATCTGCCAGGCTCCTCTGTGCATGGGATTTTTCAGGCAGGAGGACTGGCGTGGGTTGCCATTTCTTTCTCCAGGGGATCTTCCCAACCCAGGGATCAAACCCACGTCTCCTGCGTCTCCTGCTTGGCAGGGGAATTCTTTACCACCGAGACACGTGGGAAGCCCATATCATACAGCATCTATATGTAAACATATAAAAATACAAATATATATAAATAAAGAAGAGATAACAGGAAGTATTGGTATTGAAAAGAGCGTCAATATTTTGAAAACCATGATTCCTCCACATCAGGAAGGCCACGTATGCTTGGTGGTGCTTAGTACACATGAGACTGAGTGTACCTGATATTTAAATCAATAGTTGTAAGTATTTAAGCCCTCTTAGTTGACTTATTCATTAAAACATGCTTCACACACACACGTACAAAAACATTTGAGAGCCTATTATTGTTAGGCTTTGTGCTAGATAGTAATTATGCAATAAAAAGTTGTATTTATTTAAAAAGATTCAGATCTCAGCTAACATTCTGAGGGAGGCATAAGGCAGCCTAGAATTAAATCTCACCTGCTCTATCAAGCAGACGTGAAGCAATACAGATGCTGTTACTTTAAAGTCATTTGGGATAATTAAGATAGCACAAAATTTGGATTAAAACAGCCTAAGTTTAAGTCCCAGTTCACCGTTTATTAACTACTACCTTGGGCCAATCTCTCAGCTGCTGTGGGCTCTACTTTCATTTTCAATGATTATTAACTGTTGAACGTTGCTAGACTGAAAGCTTTCTGAGAATAGGATCTGTTCCTTCCCCACTGTATCCTAGCCTAGTGTTGGCACATACTAGGTTCTCAAAAAGTGCTTTAACATTACATGAACAAGTAAAGAAGAGCTCTTATTGCTTTTTCAATATGGACCTTTCTAGCTGGACATCTTGAGAATTACCAGGATTCCAGGTTAATATAGGAAACAGTCCTCTAATTGGATTCTGCCTTTGTTCTTTCAGCTCCCAGATATACCCGTGATGCCTTCCAGAGCATCTGATGGATTCTAATAGGTAATGATTAGGATACTGTGTGGTATAAACAAAGGACTTGTAGTCCATTTGTGGACTAGACTGCGGAGCAGCCACCACATGGAATGGGTTGCCAGTGGCCTCGTGAGACAGAGGCGAGAGCTCTGGAAAGTCTCTTCCTGACCATTAAGTAATTGCTGTGGAGTGACACACGTCACCTCTGCTCACAACTCATCTGTTAGAACTAGCCACATAGCCTCTCCCAGCCTCAAGGATCCAGGAAAAGCAATTCTACCGCGAGAGCCGAAGAAGAGGACCAGAACCATTTGGGGGAACGGCACTGATGGTGGTCATAGTCCTGCTTGGAGGGAAAACCCTGAGCTGGTCCACTCATGTCCACCGAAGTGCAGGTCTGACGGGAGGCTGGCAGGAGCATCTTCACTCTCTTGGATCTCCCAGCTCCCTGCAGGGGTGGGGCGGGCGGAGCCCCACTCTCCATCTCAAGGGCTTCATGGCATCCTAGGCCTTCAAGTGAGGACTGAACTGAACTCAAGGAATAAGAGTCGCGCCCCTGGATGACTGTGCTCTGGCTGTCGGTGGAAGCTCACCGCCGGATGTCCGGTTCTAAGGGTGACTCTCTGGTTGTATGCAGGGTTCTCAAGTGGCTGTGGACGGATGATTCTCCTTTGAGCGGAGGAGCTGGGTTTCTGACTTCTGACTCTGATCGGTCCACGAGTCCCACAATCTGCCATCCTATGGACACAGCCCCTCTATTTCTGCTCTCTCTGCTCCAGCCTGACCACTTCAGTCTGTTCCTGTGTGTGTATGGGGTAGTGATGGGTAGTGGGGAAGGAGAGGAGATACGATAGGGAGCAATAGTTCTATCTGGTTTCATATTTTTCCAGAGTTTTTCATTTCATGTTTGGACCTTGACTTTGGAAACCCCAAACCCAATAATCTGGCTTTTTTCCCCTGGTGTTTTCATGATAACTTTCCTTGGTGGGGAAAGCATCTAAATGATGCTTTCTTTGAGCTTCTCTGGTGGCTGAGACGGTGAAGAATCCACCGCAATGCAGGAGACCCAGGTTCAACCCCTGGGCTGAGAAGATCCCCTGGAGGAGGGANTTCCCCTGGTGTTTTCATGATAACTTTCCTTGGTGGGGAAAGCATCTAAATGATGCTTTCTTTGAGCTTCTCTGGTGGCTGAGACGGTGAAGAATCCACCGCAATGCAGGAGACCCAGGTTCAACCCCTGGGCTGAGAAGATCCCCTGGAGGAGGGAATGGCCACCCACCCCAGTATTGTTGCCTGGAAAATTCCACGGACAGAGGAGCCTAGTGGACTACGGTCCATGGGGCAACAGAGTCGGACTTGGGTGAGTGACTGACACTCACTTTCTTTCTAGCTGTCTAAATCAGTAAGAATAAGGTTGGTAAAGTGTAAACAAAAAAATACAGTGCANTCATGTCAATGTATGGCAAAACCAATACAATATTGTAAAGTAATTAGCCTCCAATTAAAATAAATAAATTTTAAAATAAAGAAACAAACAGTATGAATTTATTCACTTGCAGGTCTGCAGCCCAGATCACCAAAATCAGTTTCACTTTGTTATAATTAAGATGTCAGCAGAGAGACTCCCCTGACAGTCCAGTGGTTAGGACTTCTTCCAGTGCAGGGGTTGTGGGTTTGATCCCTGGTCAGGAAGCTAAGATCCCACATGCCTCAGGGACAAAAATAAAAATAAAAATTTAAAACAGAAGCGAAATTGTAACAGATTCAATATAGACTTTAAAAATGGCCCATGTCAAAAAAAAAAAAAAAAGATGTCATCAGAACTGCTTCCTTCTGAAGGTTCTAAATAGAATCTCTCCCACCTTTTCTAGCTTCTAGACACCACTTTGTTCCTTGCCTTGTGGCCGTCCCACCATCTTCAGAGTTCGTCATTCTAACTTCTGCTTTGTCATCCTGTCTTCTGCTTTGATCTTCTTGCCTCCCTCTTCAAAGGACCTCTGTGATGACACTGGATGCACCTGAATAATTCAGGATCATCTTCCCCTCTCAGAGCCCTTAACTTCATCACATCTGCAGAGCTCCTCACTTCCCACACACAGGAAAGCCAGTCTACTGACACCAGGTCGTGACGAAGGAAGATTTAGTGTCTACTGCAGGCACCAAGCAAGGAGAACCTGTCATTAAGGCCCCAACTTCCTGATGGCTTTCAGGAAAGGAGTTTGATGGCTGTGTGAGGGAGAGTGTAGCCAGGGGTTTGATCACAATTTGATTGGCATCAAGATGATGTTATGAGCATCATCAGCCTTCTGGTTTCAACCAGTGTAGGGTCTCTGTGCCTGTGGTCAGCAATTTTCATCTAGCAGGGGTCTGCTTCCCATAAGAACAACTTGGGATTGTGTTGCTGGGCCTTTATCTGTATCTTTCTGGGAACTGGGAGTTGGGTGATTGACTATGCAGCAGATTTATACTCTCAGTTCAGTTCAGTTCAGTTCAGTCACTCAGTCGTTTCCAACTCTTTGTGACCCCATGAATCACAGCACGCCAGGCC
>SJYV01043880.1:0-11126 GCA_006410875.1 Neotragus pygmaeus
AGGGAGGGAGGGCATGTGTGTATAATTACGGTTGATTCATGTTGTTGTATGGCAGAAACCAACACAGTGTTGTGAAAATTTAAAAATATATATTTAAATCTAAAAACCAGAAAAAAAAATTTTAATTTAATTAAAGAAATAATTATAATCTGAATTCCTGTTCCTCCGTGTTACAGACAATCAAACTGGAGGCCCAGAAGTTTCCATGGCTCATGTTTGCACACATGGTACAAAAGTTTAGAGTCAGAGGCAAAGCCCAAACGTAAACCAGGTGATGTACTTTTCTTCATAAACCTTCACCAGTCTCCCAGCCCACCTGGAATAAACCAGCTTCTCACCGTGATCTATAAGGCCCTATAAGGTCTGGTCCCTCTTACCACCCACTCTGGTACCAAGGAAGAGCCTGGCTGGTTTTCGCTGATACCTCTGGTGGATGACTGGACATCTCCCAGCCCCAGTTCCTTGCATCTTGGAGAGATCAGCTATCTGAGTTCTTACCAATGAAATGTGAGTGGAGTCAATCCTGTTCCTAGAAACTACTGCACAATTCCCCACCATCTCTCTCTTCCCTTGGGTACCAGTTAGGTGCAAGCATCCCATGGAGGGTTCCCAGGCACTAGGCAGGGAGTAGACAGAGTTACACAGCATCAGGAGCCTGGATTCCTCAAAGACAGGGTGAGAGTCTGCCCTACTTCCACACAGAGCCAAGAAGTGAGCCAGAAACAGCCCTTTACTGCACCCTCAAGCCTCCGAGTGCGGGGAGTTATCTGTTATTGCAGCTAGTGTTAACTTACCCTGGCTAACGCAAGCCTCCTCTTTTTGCACATTCTGCTGGCTATGCATCACCTGCTTTGGCGCCTACCCTCGTATGCTGTACCCTCACCGTGCTGACCTTCTGTATGGCTCTCATTATAATCCCGGCCCCAAGGGGGGCCTGTTCACCTGCTCCTCCCCTTGCCTGCAAAGCTCCCCTCCCTGACTTGATGGCTACTTCCTTCTCAGCTTCAGCATCATCTTCTTGAAGAGCGTCATCTTCTCCTGATCAAACGTAGTTCCTATAGTCACACCTTATTTCTCTTTTCTTAGGCTCAGCTGGTAAAGAATCCACCTGTAATGTGGGAGAGCTGGGTTCAATCCCGGGTTGGGAAGATCCCCTGGAGAAGGGAAAGGCTACCCACTCCAGTATTCTGGCCTGGAGAATTTCATGGACTATATAGTCCTTGGGGTCGCAAAGAGACACAACTAGCAACTTTCACTTTCCCTTTTCACTATACTCCTATTATCTAGAATTATCTTGTCTTTCTGTTTGCTTATTTCATTTTAATCTCCTCCCTCTAGAATGTAAACTTCGTGAGGTCAGAAATTAGCCTGTTTGATTCACTGCTATGTCCCCAGCACTTAGAATATACTAAGTGTTTAAAAAATATTTGTAAATGAATGAGTAGTGAATGATCTAATGTGCAAACATTAGTCCCATGAGCTCCGGGATAAACCCATTGGGTCATACCCCATGACTTGCTCAGTTGCCAAATGTTTCAGAGCAGAGGGGTTTTCCCATCAATTGAAAAGGGTGGGGCTGGTCTAAGGTTCAAGGTCGGTTGGTCTATTTAGCCAGTTAGAGAAGGGCCCAGATATCTCAGGAGCCTCCCCAGAGCAGAGAGGTTTATGGCCCTTGGCTATGACCCATGACTGCTGGAGGCTGCTGAGTTTGGCACAAGGGTCTGTAATAAGTCGGAAGTATTTTTCCATCTTGATGGAAAGAACCAGTAATTTGCCCTTCAGTGATTTGTGGGAGGTTGGAGAGCACGAGAGAAAAGTCCAGAATGGCATCTTGAGATAGTTACTGTTGTTGTTCAGTTGCTAAGTCATGTCCAACTCTTTGCGATTATTTACAGCCAAATCTTGCTCAACCCTACCAGGACCAGGGAGAGCGNCCTTCAGTGATTTGTGGGAGGTTGGAGAGCACGAGAGAAAAGTCCAGAATGGCATCTTGAGATAGTTACTGTTGTTGTTCAGTTGCTAAGTCATGTCCAACTCTTTGCGATTATTTACAGCCAAATCTTGCTCAACCCTACCAGGACCAGGGAGAGCGTCTCCCATCATTTTCTCCAGGAACAGTCACTTGGCTCTGCCTTCACTTAGGGAGACAAACAGCCCAGGATGAACTTTCTGGCAAGCTGGTCTTGTCCTACCCATCTGACAGATGAGCAAACCACGGCCCTGAGGGGTTAGGAAGACCACAGCAGCAGCTCTGCCTCTAATGTGAAGAGGAAACAGAATCCTCACTTGTCTGGTTCCAGGATTTCCATCAGGAAAATAGAGAACAGGTGCATTTCTTCCTTCACCCTGTCCACGAGACAGATATTGTACCAGAAGAATCAGCCCTTACCTACAGATGGGGAAACTGAGGCACCAGCAGTTTAGCAATGTGCCCACGTGAGGTCCAAAACTCGGGCTCAGACCCGGCAGTCAGTACTTTTGGCACTGTGCTGCTCACAGTTTGATCCTGGTATCCCTGGAGCCTGCCTCCAGGACCTTGGGGATGAAATGGTGTGAGGGGTGCAGCGGAGGGCTGAGAGCTACAGCTCTCCATACCAACATGAAGGGGGGGGTGGGAAGAAAAGAGAGGGGGTTCCCAAGGGAAGGAGGAGAAATCTGGATTAGTCAGGGTTAGATGTGTATAAGAGACAGCCATCTCTCTCTTCCCTTGGGTACCAGTTAGGTGCAAGCATCCCATGGAGGGTTCCCAGGCACTAGGCAGGGAGTAGACAGAGTTACACAGCATCAGGAGCCTGGATTCCTCAAAGACANCTCTCCCTCTCTCTCTCCCTCTCTCCCCCTCTCCCTCTCTCCCTCTCTCTCCCTCTCTCTCTCTCTCCCCCACACGCTGGGGCACTCTTCCCGTCTCTGGGTAGACATGTCCTCACGCCTCGAGGATGGACTTTCCTGCTATTTTCTATAGACCTGTAACACTGATTTGTCTAAGAGCTGTAACACGGTCCGTTCAAGACCTGAGAGCTATAACACTGTCTGTCTAAGACCCGAGAGCTGTGACACGCTGAGGGCTTTAATGTCCCTCACTCCACATCTTTGTTGCCAGAGACAGCACCGAGGGGCATACACCTGCCTGACAACAGGCCGATCCCGTCGTCGCTGCATTTGGGAAGCGAGAGCCCTGTTGCTGTCATGCTTCACCGATTCACAGATGTACAGGAATTTTGCCCTGAGGTTTTGACCTGTTGCTGATTTAGACGATCTAGATTTTATTGTTGAGTGTTCTGCAATTCACACTCATAATGTTCCACTGTTATTATTTAACATAGATTCTGAGACAAACTGTGACACTTTTAGGCTCCTGATATACACTACCTTCCAATCTGTGCTCACACCTGTTTCATAATGAGTTTCTATAAATGACAGTATTTAAAATACTTTATCTAATTTGATACTTCTGTGCAGAAATGATACAGAGGCTGACAAACCAGATGTGTGTGTGCTCAGTCATGTCTGACTCTTTTGAGACCCCATGAACTGTAGTTCACTAGGCTCCTCTGTGCATGGAATTTTCCAGGCAAGAATACTGGAGTGGGCTGTTCATCTCTCGCAGTCTTGACCACACGTGGGCTGCATGGACACAGCTCCCCTGTCTCAGGAACAGCCTTGACTCCGCTCCTCCACTTCCAACAAGGAACATGGTACCCCACCCAAATGCTCATTACCCCATCAAGCTACGCCTACTCTAACCACTCACACTACAGAGTCTCCTCTCTCTGAGCTCCAAGGAGATCAGTGTCTAAACAGCAGGCTGAGAAGCTGCGCTGTGACCTCCTGCAGTTCCCTCCTCCTCCTCCCTTTCTGCCACTCAGCAAACATTCGCTGAGCGCCTGGGGCAGGTCAGGCTCTAAGGCAGGCATCGGGGATGGGAAGACCACTGAGGCTGCTGCNGCTGAGAAGCTGCGCTGTGACCTCCTGCAGTTCCCTCCTCCTCCTCCCTTTCTGCCACTCAGCAAACATTCGCTGAGCGCCTGGGGCAGGTCAGGCTCTACGGCAGGCATCGGGGATGGGAAGACCACTGAGGCTGCTGCCTCCAGATGGAGATCCTAATTTCCCCCCAACACCGAAGGACCCTCCACGATCCCACCTCCTTCCCACACTGACCTTTTGTGCGGGCCGGAACGTCGCCCTGCTCTCTCTAGAACACACTCTGCACTCTCCCTCTTAGGTCTAGATCGCTTTTCCTCTGCACCCGCCTCCTCACTCCAGTCCACCTCTCCCTGTCTGGAACTTGCCTCGCTCCCCTGCCCTCCTCCCCAGTAACGGTCACTCTTGACCACGTGCTGTGTGCTCCTGGTGTCCACATGGCCCTCTTCTTTTCAGGTTAAAGCCTGACCACTCCCGGGGCGCCCCGGGGAACTGTCCCAGCACGTGCCTCAGACTCCTGGAGCTGGCCGGCTGGGCTTGAGAGCCAGCNAAATCTGGATTAGTCAGGGTTCTCCAGAGAAGCAGGCCCAATAGAATATACAGAGAAAGTTCTATTTTAAGGGATTGGCTTACACAGTTACAAAGGCTAGTGATCCAAAACCTACAGCTCTACACTGGTTCCAAGCTGCCGGCCTACCCTGACCTTGCCCACCCTCCCAGCTAAACCCTCCTTCTTCCAGCAGGAGCTTAAGCGTCGCTTCCATGGGAGCAGTTCCCTGTCACATACCACTGAGGTGGCTAATTTATCATTTATGAAATTGCGTATTTGATATCTAGGTCCCCAAACTCTAGGTCCCCCAGAAAAGGAGTGTCGGAGCCTGCTCTGTCTTCACAGGACCCCCAAGGCCAGTGACCGGCCACGTTGGAGGTCAGCACACAATTTAAAGGGCTGACTATGTGAAAGTCTATGGTGGTCCAAATTGTATTTCCAGTTGTCTACAACAGTAATCAGGCTTCCCTGGTGGCTCAGTGGTAAAGAATATGCCTGCCAGTGCAAGAGATATGGATTCATCCCTGGGTCAGAAAGATCCGCTGGAGAAGGAAATGGCAACCCACTGCAGTATTCTTGCCTAGGAAATCCCATGGACAGAGAAACCTGGTGGGCTACAGCCCATGGGGTCGCAAAGAGTTGGACATGACTTAATGACAAAAAACAACAACAATAATCTTGCTTTCTCATCCCTGGTCACATATTGTTTGCCTGGTTGACAAAGGCACACTCGAAAATTTCTCCATTATTGCCCCACCCGGCGTTATACACTGATTGATTAAAGTATGAGGCAACCCCAGCAGATGCCTCTCACCCACACAGCTGACTCTCCACCCCAGCCTCTCCCTGCTTTTCCTGTCCCATCCCTGTCATCCAGCTGAGCATTCCTTTCTCAGGTCTCATCCCAGCTTCCACCTTTCCTTTCTAGGGGGAGAGCCTAGTGGAAAATTCAGATTCAAGATCCTCTTTGTAAGCCGGGGCAAGTTACTGAAGCTCTCTGGCCAGGTGCCTCCTCTGCAAAATGAGAAGCTGAGTCAGAGGACCTGGAGCCCCTCAGCTCTGACCCTGTGCCACCCAGTTATCAGTTTTCTTCTGCATCTTGGCCCGACTTCCCTCTTCTCATTGCCAAGACTTCCTGTGCCTGGGAGCAAAATCTGCCCCTCACATTCCACCCCAATAACCCTTAAGCCACAGATAGTGCCACATCAACCCCGCCGGCCATGGGGTAAAACTGGAACCAAAAAGAGAAACAAGGCTTATCCTCCTGTCCAATATCTGTCATCGCAGAAGCTGAGTCAGCCCTTTGCAGTGGGTCTTACACACTCACCCCCACAACCCTTACACATGCACCCTTACTCTCACACATACATGCTCACACACTCCTGCACATTCACACCATATTTCCTTTGTTATCAGCAACAGAAACCAATTCTGGTACATGCAGTGGGGAGACAGGGAGGATGAGGATGAGGAAGAGTCAGAGGACTTGGAAAAATCTCCCAGAATCACAGAAGCTTACAGCCGGGTCTTGGAAAGGACACAAAGTAACCAGGTCAGGCGGAGAGAAGCAAGAACCAGCAAGGGGTCTCTTCCAAGTTCTCCAAGCAGGAAAGATCAGCCTACCACCACTTCCTTATTTTTATTATTGAATTATAGCCTACATAAAACATTGCATTCATTCAAAATACATGTAAATCAAGCCATCATGCTGCATGCCTTAAACTTTACAGTGATGCATGACAATCATTTCTTAATAAGACTAGGGAGAAAATTATGTTAGTAATGTATCAGTTTGTGGTCAAGAATATAGTAAAGGGGAGAGGGATAAATTAGGAGTTTGGGATTAACAGAGACACACTTCTATGAATAAAATAGATAACCAATAAGGACCAACTATATACATTCAGGCTTATAATAGCCTATAATGGCAAAGAATCTAAAAAACAATATGTATATATATTCTTCATATGAATCACTTTGCTCTACACCTAAAACTAACACAGCATTGTAAATCAACTGTAGTCCAATAAAAATATTTTTAAAATAAGGATGGGCTTTGATGATGCTGCAAGGGACAGCAGAGGGTAACTTCTAAGAAGTGTGGGGGGAAAAGAGAAGCAGAAGAAAAGGACACGGAAGGAGAAAGTGTGAAGCTCAGACAGAAAACAAGCATGAAATCAACTTGAAAGGGACATCTCAGATTCAAAGACATAAAGAGAGCGAACCCAAGAGGATGAGCAAGGAGAGGCTGGCGGGAGGGAGCACGTTCACCACCCCAGAGGCCCCGATCTCCATCTGCGCCCTGGGCCCAAGTTTTATCATCACCCAGATGAAAACCATCTGGCCATCTGCATGTCACCCTCCAACTCAGTGTTTTTCCATCTGTCCTGCCACGTGAGGAGTTTCGTGCGTGAGTCAGAGGCGAGACGTCAGTGGAGCCTCGATCATCTCTCCGGCTGGCCTTTTCTCTGGGTGGGAAGGCTGGGTTCTGAGGCTGTGGTCCACCAGGGCCTCTCTCCAGTGTGGAGTCCTTGCCACCTGTGGGGCATTCAATCTTGACTAAATGCTTCCACAACTCAGTGTGTTCAGTCTCAACAGCTCGGTGGTACGGCCTGGGGAGAAGAGAGACGGCTCAGAGCAGGGATAGGACGTGCTTAAGCCCCCCACTCCAGGGCCGGGCCACCAGCTAGAGAGCAGCCCCACCCTCTGCCATTGCTCCCACCCAGCTGTGAAGATGGTGGTGGGCATCGGACCTCATCACTGACAGCCAGCCCTCCTTCCTGCTGCCAGCCTGCGGATATAGAGGTCTGTGTTTGGCCAGCTTCATGGGCAGGTAGGAGGGGCCAGATGGGCAGGCTGCTCTGATGGCTTCAAAGCCTGACCAACTGGGCCGGGTCATTAGACAGCCTTGGCAAGCCACGGGGAGAAGCTTGGCTCGCATCAGCCTTGCAAAAGGTGAAGACAGAAGGGTGCCCCATTACCCTTCAGCTCCCTGGATCACTATATTAATTCCCTTGAATTTTCCAGCTTCTAGAGACTGCCTGCATTCCTTGACTTGCGGCCCCTTCCATCCTCAAAGCCAGCAATGGTGGTAGAGTCCTTCTCACTTTGCATAGCTCCGACACTGGCTCTTCTACCTCCTTCTTCCATGTCTAAGGGCCCACAGGATTACCCTGTGGTAATCCAGGTAATCCCCAGGTAATCCAAGCCAATCTCTTTATTTTAAGGTCAACTGACTGGCAACCTTGATTCCATCTATAAGTTAATCCTCTCTTTGCCATTTGAGATAACCCAGGACATGTCCATCCCTGAGGGAGCCATTATTCTCTCTACAACATCACCCTTTGGGGATGATGGACCCAGCTGCTGGTGTACCCAGAAGGTTTGGCACACCTCAAGCTCCACAACAGACAAGCAAAGGCCGTCTCTCTCTCTCTCTCTCTCCTAGGATCAAGAAAGGGTAGGCGAGAGGACTGAGCAGATGACTTCCTAACATCAGATTCTTTGGGAGGTAAAATAGTTTCCATGATCCTGAAGAGTGCATCTGACCCAGAGGTTCATGGACAGATTGGCCTCAGGCCTGTAGGGTACCTGGGAGGGGGTGGGGCCTGCTTGTACTCATTGGATGCAGACTCAAGTTTGGACTTCAGTTTCAGAAAAGTCAGCTCTTGGCTGTTGGCAAGAACAGAGGCCAAAAGGCTTACAGAGAGAAGGGACACAGACATCACAAGGCACCGAGAGCCATGAGACAGAGGCGCTGGGAGCGGGAGGCTCTGGTCCACTCGGGAAGAGAGTGGCTGAGCCACGGTGATGGCACGTGACAGGAAGGACGTGTTCCTGGATGCTCCACGGCCTCGGCCCTGCTCCAGCCGTGGCTCCATTGACTGGTCCTTCCAGCCTGATCATCTTCAGCCTCTCACCCTCTCCTCCTGACCTGGGGCTTTTCAGATCTATAGCATGTGCTGCCTGGGTGACCCTGCTCCACATTCCTGGAAGCATCCTGGAGGGTGAGGGTACTGAAGTTTCATGGGAAACAATTATAGAAAACTTAGTTCTGTTGAATAGGAGATGCTGAATAATAGTTTATAATCACTCATCAGTATTGGTATATTTCCCCACCCTCCCCAAGTGGGGAAATGCCTCTCTATTGTCCGGGGGCAGAGATTTCTGAGAAACGATCTGACCCATCTTAGAAGGTCCTCGAGGTGACAGGGGCCCAGCATGCACAGTGGCGGCCAGTTCAGGAAAGCATCTCGTGTCACTTCCCCTCCTTAGTAGCACCTCTCCCGCCAGCATCTCCTTCTGGTCCATGTGGTCCAGACAGCACCCGGTCAGAAGCCTGCATCTCAGTCTCTACTCAGAAGGAACCCAGATCAGTGCCGTTCGTGGTGTTGGTGGCCCAGGTGGTGTCCCTTCTGGCCAAGGCCCTTCTAGTCATGCGTCCTGGGGCTGTGGGTGGCCACATCTCAGCTGCGTGGTGTCAGCATTTCACAGCAGCAGCCTGGATACCCGAGGACACTAACCACTGGGCCCCAGCCACTGCCCAGAGGAACGAGGAGGTGAACGGTCCCTGGTGGCTCAGTCCCAGGTCTGGCAGCTGAGAGGTTCAGGACCACCTGTTCTCTCACTCCCAGGAGCATCCCCCTGCCCATCTTTCCAGTGTAACCTAGGCCATGGTTTCTGTCTCTCAAAGCCCAGAGCCTGAGACCGTCTGGAGGATGTGATGGGCTCCTGCATGTGGGTTCTGCATGTTCTCCTGCTTCCCGGGCGCCAAGCCCCTCTCTCATTCCTGCTGCTCCGCTCCTATCTCCCTTCCCTCCATGACGATACCAACAATCTCCCAGCACTTGGGATAACCAGACAGTGCCTCTGGCTCCTAGCTTCTACAAGCCCCCACCCGCTCTCGACAGCCTCCCAGCATCCCGTGGCCCCTGTGCACATGCACAGAGCCTTCGGAGTCCATCATTCAACTGGTTCCTTCCAGCACCGTCTGCTTGGAGCTGCAGACAGAGACTAGGGACCCTTTCAGGCTAATAGGAGGGCAGGGGCGTCCAGAGCCGACATGGGTGCCGAAATCTCAGGCCTGATTTCAAGTGCGACACTTCCATCTCTTAGTTGTGTGACCTGAAGCAACTCACTGCCTCTCTCTGAGCCTCAGTTTCCTTATGTGTAAAATGGGACTAACCATATCTACTGCACAAATGTGCCTTAAGTATTAAATAAAGTAACAATTATAGAAAGCTTAGTTCTGTTGAACAGGAGAAGCTGAATAATAGTTTATAATCACTTATTTGTATTGGTGGTGGGTGAGAAGATAAAACCTTCCAGACTGGCTGGCTGGTTTTCACAGGGTGCATCCTTGGCATCTTCAGGGGGTCCTGGTTTGGGTAGAAGCCCCCACAGCAGATGCTGTGCCTGCACTCCTATGACCTTGAACTGCAGAGGATGAAAGGCCTTGATCTGTCCTGAAGTTGCCCTGTGAGTAAATGAGAATGTCATTAACTGAGAATAGTGAATAGTGAAAGTCGTGTTCGACTCTGTGAGCCCATGGACTATATAGCCCACCAGGCTCCTCTGTCCGTGGAATTCTCCAAAATACTGGAGTGGATAGCCGTTCCCTTCTCCGGGGGATCTTCCCAACCCAGGGATCGAACCCAGGTCTCCCGCATTGCAGGCAGATTCTTTACCAGCTGAGCCACCAGGGGAGCCCGAATTGGCCCAGAGAGTACTGGGGAAATACACTGGGGCCAGAGTGAGCGTGAGGGGTGGGAGGTGGGGAAGGGGGCTCACACCCCAGCAGTGGCTGGACCTGACCTCAGCCTGGGGCGTGGCTGCCTCCACTCACACTCGGCAAGCGTGATGCATTCTCATACGTGATGGACAGAGGAGGGTAGTTCTGGAAGCTTCCTGCTGCCCACAGTCCTGGGGCACCGACCCTGGGCTGAGGATACTTACGAGGAACATGCCAGGCGCCATGCATGTATGGCCCACTAAGTCCTTACACAAGCACATCAGCTCAGTGCTGCTTCCGTCTACATTTGATGGATGAGGAAGCTCGGCCAGGGCAAGATAAGGGCCTTGTTGACAGTCACCACAGAGGTGGGGTGTGGAGCAGGCAGCCCACCACGCAGGCTGCATGCCCACCACTCAGAGTCCATGATCAGGCCTCGCACTGTGGCAGGGAACCGGATGCCATCACTCTGAGTTCAGAGGGTTTTGCTGAGACAGACCCAAGGCAGAGAGCCAGGAGCCAGGTGGGCCACACCCTGGCTTCACAGCCTCTGGGCCGGATGGGGTGAGTGCCCACTGCCTCTGAGGCTCCAAACCACAGACACAGCTGATCTCAGCACCTCTGTGGCTGAGGGTGGAGTCGAGAAGTCCATGCCTACCTGAGGGTCTATTGCTTCACCTCATGGAGCCNCCTGGCTTCACAGCCTCTGGGCCGGATGGGGTGAGTGCCCACTGCCTCTGAGGCTCCAAACCACAGACACAGCTGATCTCAGCACCTCTGTGGCTGAGGGTGGAGTCGAGAAGTCCATGCCTACCTGAGGGTCTATTGCTTCACCTCATGGAGCCTCCATCTGCAATCTCAGATTTTAATTTCTGAGCTGAGAATGGACCATCTTGTCTGTGTGTGTGTGTGTGTGTGTGTGTG
>SJYV01043882.1:11039-46611 GCA_006410875.1 Neotragus pygmaeus
AAAAAAAAAAACAGCAGTAGAAGCTGTTACTGAAAGGAGGGAAGAACAAATATGAATGGATTTGAAATGACACCACTGGGGAAATAGCCAGTGGAGCTCTTTAGTCCAATTTAGACAGATGAGAGGGCTATTTTGGTAGATAAAGTTCTCATTCTTCTAATTCTGGTGTTCACGAGTCTCACTGACAAATTCCTTTAAAGATTTCACATATGTGATTATTAAAACAAGAAAGTAAACCACATAATAGCAATGAATAACTATTCTCATTTTATCTAAAATAGCTTTAAGAATTATTATAACTGTTTATTATTAATTTAGAATGCTAAAGTATATAGCTACTAATTTAGAAATATTAGAAACTGCTATCAGCAACATTTACTGATAGAAAAAAAAAGCAGAGCTTATTGTTTTTAAAGACACTTTAGAATCACTTGTAGACGTAAGTTATCTTAGCCTGAGACTAGCTAGGGATAGATCGACTAGTAATACATTGGCAATAAAAGACTTTGCCAAATTACTGAGTTGGTACTGAAAATAATTCTAAGGTTTGTCATGGCTAACATGTCACCAAGATATCTGCGATGAAGAGCTGAATTATGTTGATAGTTTACAGTATCCACTACTCATATTATGTTTCTATTTATTCATTGTTCATTCTTTATTTATTAAGCTCATATTATTATGTGACTAGCATTCTACCAGACATACAGTTCCTGCCATACATAGTACTAATAATGAGTTTCAAAGATAAGATAGAGTTACATGGATTGACTGACATAACCAGGAAACTTATTACTGCATAACAATCCTTTAGCAAATGTAGAGGGTGTTATGTGTGGGCAATATTGATTACATCACCATGTTATAGAATAAAGTGTTGTCTAACTAGGTGTTTTTAATTGCATCAGCAATGAATTTGGACTGAAGTTATGGAATCCAGAGGCACCTTGCCCTCAGAACAGTGTCAGGGCTTGGGATGGAAGGTGGTACTAGTTTGTCTTGTCCAGTAGATTGCAATTTTGACAAAGTGGTAAATTTGTTTAAATGAGTTTGCTCTCTTTGTAGTAATTATTAAGATTTTTAAAATGGTTTTATTGTGATATAACTGATACACAATATAATTCACATAAAATATACTATTTATTTGGCTTCCCCGGTCACTCAGACAGTAAAGAATCCATCTGCAATGTGGGGAATGTAGGTCCAATCCCCGTGTTGGGAAGATCCCCTGGAGGAGGGCATGGCAACCCATTCCAGTATTCTTGCCTGGAGAATCTCCATGAATAGAGGAGCCAGGTGGGCTACAGTCCATGGGGTTGAAGAGTCAGACACAATTGATTGAACAGCACAGAACATACTACTCAGTAATTTTCTGTTTATTCACAAAGTTGTGTGACCATCACCAAAATCAATTTTAAAGTATTTTCATCAATCCCAAAGGAATCTTGTGCCATATACCAGTTACATCCCTTTCCTTCATCCTCACTAGACCTAGGAAGTGTTAGTCGCTTAGTCGTGCCTGACTCTTTGTGACCCCATGCACTGCAGCCCACCAGGCTCCTCTGTCCATGAGATTTTCCAGGCAAGGATACTGGAGTGGGTTGCCATTTCATTCTCCAGGGGATCTTTCCAACTCAGGAATCTAACCCCTGTCTCCTGCACTGCAGGCTGATTATCAACTGAGCTACAAGGGAAGCCCTAGAAAACCACCAATATATTTTACCTCTTTAGATTTGCCTCTTCTAGATGTTTCACATAAATGAATCATTCAATGTGTAGTCGTATCTAACTGGCTTCCTTCACTCAGCAAAACATTTTTAGGTTAATATTGCATTCAACAGTCCTCTATAATTTATTGACAAATTTTAACTCCATTGAAAGAAAACACTACATTTATAAGTTCATTAGCTGGTAGAAATTTGGATGATTTCCACTTTTTGCTTGCTATAAATAATGCTACCATAAATATTTACATACAAATATTTTTGTGCATATCTATTTTCATTTCTCTTGAGTGTGTACCTAAATGTGGAATTTCCAAGTTATATGGTAATTGTGTTTAAACTTTGGTTGAACTGCTAGACTCTTTTCAAAATGGCTGTACTATTTCACGTGTTCACCAGAAGTATAAAAGGATTCCAATTTGTCCATATTTTTGAAGAACTCCTTATTGTCTTTTAAAATTATAACCATTCTGACAGATGTTAATTCAGGGACGCTATAATGGTGTTGAGAAATGTTTTAACTTTAATATAGTTGGAAATTCAGAGTCCATTAGAACATCATGTGAAATTCTGCATTCTCCCTTCAATAGTTGGTTATATGTGCTTAGTCACTCAGTCATGTCTGACTCTTTGTGGCCCCACGGACTATAGCCTGCCAGGCTTCTCTGTCCATGGGGATTCTCCAGGAAAGAATACTGAAGTGAGTTGCCATGCCCTCCTCCATGGGATTTTCCCAACTCAGGGATCAAATCCAGGTCTCCTGCATCGGAGGAGGATTTTTCACCATCTGAGCCGCCAAGGAATCCTGGTTGTATGGATAAGGCAAATACGATAATTGACTTTGGAGTGATAACAAATTGTTCTTGTAAATTGCATATAAACAGAAATTTAAATTAATCCATATAACTTAATTTCACTTGAAAGAAGAAAAATACTAAGCTTGTAATTAGCAATCAGTGATATGTAAAAGAGGTTCATATTAAAGTAGTAATTATGCCTCAAAATACCGGTCAATTTTATAATAGCTTGTGTTAAAAGTCATCCTAACTTAAAAAAAAAAATCAGGTATATAATGGCTATTATTTTCCTATCATTGTGATAATGTCTCAGACATAAACTAGTCATTGAGTGAGAAAGATTTTGAAAGAAAAATAAATAAATAAAATCATTATAGAGCAACCTCTTATAAGGAAGAATTATATATTGTAATTTGAAAATATTGTGCCTACATTTCAATTGACAGTATTTTCCATTTGCATTTCAAACTCTTAGAATATTGGATATGAAGGAGAAAGCATTTGAGAATATATATAGAAGTTTGCCTTGGAAAAGTATCCAAATTTTATTAGAATATCAAACAGAGCATGAAGATACCTTTCCATACAAGGTAAATATTTTCCCTTTTTCTGTGGCTGCAGTGCTATTCTATGTAAGAAATTCAGTCCTCCAGCCCTTGTTGGCTTCATGGAATTTATTGCATTTTTCCACTCTTCAACTTATAGTCAGTTTTATTGCCTCTTCTCCACCTCCTTCTCATAATTCAACCTGCAGTGTTGTGTAACTGGCCTGTGGAACATTATCCTTCAACACATACAGTGACTGAACACGATTCTATATCCCTGTTGCTTTGATCATCCCAAGCTAAAAGAATGAAATGTCATTATTGGAGATCTTAAATCATGGGTATTCCATCTCTTTTCAGGAGGAATGATTATCTACAGAGTCCAAGAAGGTGAGAAGAACACATAAAATCCCTGCCCACATATGTTCATCTTAAGAAAGTTGCACGATCTCAACACCCATATGACTTTATGCCCATAGATAATGATAACAAATATAGAACATATTATAGATTGAAAAATATGTTCCAGTTGTGTCATTTTATATAGCAAACATCCTCCCCTTTTAAGGAACAAAACCACAGTGTAAAACTTACCCCCAAATGGACACACACCCTGACTCTCATCATTCTAAAAGCTGTTGCTAGACCATTGATTTTGACTTGCCAAAGGATTGTCTAAAATGCTATTCTGCTGTTATTAGTGTATTAGCCATTATATGATACAAAGTAAGAAAATGAGAGTTTATTCTGAGGAAATATCCTTTGGCATTCCATTCATCCATCACCATCCATAGAGATAAGAAGAGGATTTTTTTTAATAACATAAGTCAAGTGACGAAGGGAATTTCAGGAAAACAAAACAAAACATAAAACCATGCGAATAAGATTTCACACCTGGGCTTCAGATGACAATGGGGATGTTATATGTCACAAGGATAAAGTGAGTGTTTCTGTGTGTGTGTGTGTGTGTGTGTGTGTGTGTGTGTGGTAGCAAAACAAAAGAATGGATTTCCCAAGCACTAGATGTAAAAATATGCTGAAATCCTATTATTGTATAAGGCATTTTAATCAGGAAAACCATCAAGAGAGGAAATGTAATCCCAATAGTAGGGAGAGAGGATGTGAAATCTTAAGACTTGCTTCAGATAATCGTTATTGAGAAATCTCAGAAAGGATCTCTGAGTAATTTCTGGAACATCCCATTGGAGGACAAGACTGCTTTCAACACTGTTTCAAAGAACGTTACCACCACCTTGCAGTTGCACTTTACACATAAACCTATGTCCATTACCTTAATACCATCTTACCTGGGTCCTATCCTGCAACGCAGGCAGCAGAGGGCAGGGTAAGTCAAAGGGCAGGAAAGGAAGCCAGTGGACTCTCTTCTTACACTGCAGGCTCCTAGGGCTATGGGCTCAGGCTAGGGGAGGCAAAACACTCAATAGTTGTTTGAAATCTGGATTTCTACACTGGACTAAAATAAAGCTACGGAATGGGTTGGACTTTGCTTGATACCAAATCATGCATGCATACATGCTCAGTCATTTCAGTCATGCCCAGCTCTTTGAAAACCTATGAATTGTAGCCCATCAGGCTCCTCTGTCCATGAGATTCTCCAGGTAAGAATACTGGAGTGGATTGACATGCCTTTCTCCAGGGGATCTTCCAGGCCCAGGGATTGAACCTGAATCTCTAATGTTGCACCTGCTTTGTCAGGAGGGTTCTTTAACGCCACCTGGGAAGCCCCTATACCAAATAATGGGTTTTGATTACTGACCATCTAAGTGTTAGGAGTGGTATGTTCTGCTGGATATTTTACTTAATAAGCTTTTGGTCAAAACAGAGTGAAATGAATACAGTTGATTTCTCCTACATACCAAGTAATCTAGAATGTTTTATTTATGTCTCTAGAAACACTACTTTTACATCCAAGCATTGATAAAGAATGCACCTGCAATGAAGGAGACCTCGGTTCAATTCCTTGGTGGGGAAGATCCGCTGGAGAAGTGATAGGCTACTCACTCTAGTATTCTTGGGCTTCCCTGTGGCTCAGCTGGTAAAGAATCCTCCTGCAATGCAGGACACCTGGGTTCCATCCCTGGGTTGGGAAGATCCCCTGGAGAAGGGAAAGGCTACCCACTCTAGTATTCTGGCCTGGAGAATTCCATGGACTGTGTAGTCCACGGAGTTGCAAAGAGTCGGATGCAACAGAGCGACTTTCACTTTCACATTCAGACAGATTCACATAAACCCANGGAAGATCCCCTGGAGAAGGGAAAGGCTACCCACTCTAGTATTCTGGCCTGGAGAATTCCATGGACTGTGTAGTCCACGGAGTTGCAAAGAGTCGGATGCAACAGAGCGACTTTCACTTTCACATTCAGACAGATTCACATAAACCCATTTCTCACAGTATATATATGTGCGTTTTGGCATTTATAAACACTAGGAGCAGCAATTCCTTACTTCTGTTCTTCATCAGATTTTATGGGCTTATTGATCTATCCCAAATCCATTGATCTATGCTAAATATACCAAGTATGTGCTATCTCAGTTCAGATATACTGCAATCAGATGATTCCACAAGTCAAACACACTGAGAGATGGATATTTAACAACATATGGGACATTTTTATGAAACCCTGCTTTTAGTAATTTTAACAGTAAATGTTACTGAAGATGTAAAGGATTTAAATTTTTATTTTACCCAAAATATTTTTAAACTAAACTTTCATTGTAAATAGTGAAAGGGAAACATATACACAAAAAATCTGTCAATGAAAAGAAATTTTATATGTTATCACAACATGAACACACTTGATAAATTATTGAATACATTGAAAATATTTAATCTTACTGATATGTTATAGCTTGTTTTCAAAGAGTCAAGAAGCTCAAATTGCTGATTTTATCTCCAGCGGGAAGCAGGTATTGGATATTTACAAATTGATTTCTAGTTATTTAATAGAAAAGAAAAAAAAAAAAGCAATATCAGAAACTAACAGGACAAGGCAGCTAAAAACAAAAGCAGTACAGAGTTTTAGTATTTTAGTATCATTATTCAATTCAGAATTGAATTTATATTGCATATTCCTTTTAAGTCTGTTAGTTCCCTAAAAGCAAACATACTCACCCATTTTAGGCTTATCAATCAAAAATATTTATTGAAGACTATCACAGGCCAGGCACTCTATTCAGGCTATAATTCTTTCACTATTTGAAATGAGATTTAACTAGAAAGTTTACATGGAGTTAAAAAATGACCAAATATTTAAAATGACTCAAACTGAATAAGCTCTTGTTTAGTTCAGGCCTGTTAAATATCAAGGGTGGAGATGCCAGCCTTATATAAGCTCAGCACTTAAATCGGTGCTCTATCTCCTACAGATAAATAACACAAAAGCAAAGATAACAGTTTAAACAAAATGGTCCCGAGAAGGTGAAGTCTGGATTTTCTGCAAGTAAATCTGTAAAGACATACAGACACACACACACACAGACACAGATACGCAGCCCTCTGTCTCTTTCTCTATGTGTCTATCTGTCTCTCTGTTGTCAGCGTGCATGTCCAGGCACGCGCGCATGTGCGCGCGCGCACACACAGACACACACACACACACACTCCTCACTTCTCAGAAAATAATTTCTCCCACTATAAAAAGTACACATTTTGGGAAAAGAAACATGAAGGTAGATAAGACAGTCAGTTTTAGGGATAGAAAAATAAAAAAACCCTATGATACTTGGCTCTTCTTAAACAAGATACTTGGGTTGGAAACAAAGATCATGCTGGAAAAGGATTTTAATTATCACCAGCCTTCTGAAAGCAAGACATAAAACAACCTCTGTGGGATTCTAGCTCCATCAGCAATCTCTCTTACAATTTCACTCATCGCAAGGCCCCAGGATTTAAGTAGCACTCAGACTCTAGCACTTCAAAGACCATGGGAAAGCCCACCTCTTCAACAAAAGTCTCTTTGAACCCATGTGGAGTGTTTCTTTCTTTCTTTTTTCCTAACTCTTCATCTTGGAGGTTAATTCCAGAGTTTGCTGATATAATAATCTTCAGCGGTAGGCTTTCCAAACCTAAATACTTCCTGGCTGATCTTCTTTCATTTAAAATAGAGAAAGTTATTTTAATTCAAGTTACATTTTAGGTGTGCTGATTTTTATAAAAGCCTATGATTCAGGAGCTGAAACTGGTTACTTTGGTTCCTTCTGTGACTAACAGAGTAACCTGCAGCAATAGAAAATGAAAATACAGTGTTTGTTAGTAATTGCTTGGGTTTCAAGGATTTGTGATTCATCTGTGTCACATATATCCTAAGAATCCATGGCGTGGGCCTTTTAAATAGATGGACAAAGTATTTATTATCACTTTGAAAATTCTCTTGTATGTGTCTTGAAGGAGAAAACAGACAGAACAGGCTCCATCTCGAAAGCAGGACTCCATCTTGGGCCAGACTGTGGACTTTGAGCTATATGCCCAGTATCTATGGAAACGATATACCAAATGGAAAACCAGGCCCCCAGGATGGAAGAGCCCCAGGGCTCATACCNAAACAGACAGAACAGGCTCCATCTCGAAAGCAGGACTCCATCTTGGGCCAGACTGTGGACTTTGAGCTATATGCCCAGTATCTATGGAAACGATATACCAAATGGAAAACCAGGCCCCCAGGATGGAAGAGCCCCAGGGCTCATACCTAGACTCTCTGTTGCCTAAAAGATTACCGTAATTATCTGTGCAACTGAAGAGAATCATAAATTTTATTATGCTTATTGGGGCATAACCACAGGCCTATTGATAATTGTCCACTGTTAACTACCTAAGCTTAAGGCCTATGAATCATGGATTAACTTTGATTGTATCTTTCTTTTCTTTTATTTAGACAAGCTTCAGGGAGAGGTGGGTTTGGGCACGCACACTCAGGGTATATAAGGTTTTCAGACAAACTGGTCAGGGTCCTTGGCTAAGAGGAGACTCTGCCTTCAGCCTGCTGGTATAATAAATTACACTCCACTATCTGCATTGTCCTTCTGAGTGAGTTTGTCCGGAACACGTGGCTACTTTTGGTGCATGGGCCAGGAAACTCCTCACTTTGAGGAGACAAGTCCCATTTGGGACTACTCCGAGGCCTTGCAGCTCGAATATTCTAGAGGGTGGAAGGCGCCTCACCCTTCTGGAAGGATTCTACTTCTCAATGCCCAGACTGTTCATGTTAGCAGGTAGTGGACGGCAGCAGGGGAACTGAGCCTACCCGGTAGGGTGGAAGAGGCAGCCTGATCACCCCCTGGGAGGGATTAGAAGGGGCACGGACCCACAGGAGTCTGGAATAGGCAAGTGATAGCAATTGCTTGGTACACAGGTTGACGGGTGTGTTAGGGCTTAGGAAGGAAATTTGTGAAGGTAATTTAGGAGGTGGTGTCCATGCCATCTTGGGGAAAATTGTTCACAAGCAATTGCCAGGGGATTTTTAGGAGAAGAAATTTGGTTTTTGTGTGCTCATATTCTGCTTTCCCCAAGGAGGTGTCCCATCTGCTATGAAATTGCTGACCCCCTCGGAATCATCAGGCTAGAAGGAAGTGAGTACACATAGGCTTTTCCGGAGACAGCCAGGGACATGGGATATTTAACCCATCTGTATTTTCATCTGCACTTGATCAAGCCCACCAAGGCAGAATTGCCTTTTAAAGTGAAGGGAGAAACAGTCTTGGGTCACGTGGTTTCTGGTTCGGCTGTGATGACCGGCAGGTGAAGGCACGCGGATCCCCCTTTTCCCTCTGGGATCTGGCAGGTAAGGCTCTTCTCACCCCAATTAGGAAGAAGGCAGAATGGCAATTCAAGTGTCATTGAGTGGAAATATCAAAAGTACATAAGGTAATGAGAACTTCAAAGACAGAATGAAAAGGAAAAGTAGAAGAAGGTCCAAGAAGGTAAGCAAGATGGGGGGAAGTGAATCTAAGGCAAGTGTATTGGAGTGCATGATTTAAACAAGGGATTTAGAGGAGACTATGGGGTGAAGATG
This sequence comes from Neotragus pygmaeus, assembly GCA_006410875.1. NCBI lineage: Eukaryota > Metazoa > Chordata > Mammalia > Artiodactyla > Bovidae > Neotragus > Neotragus pygmaeus. The sequence continues at coordinate 20,135 of SJYV01043882.1, forward strand.
AGGTCTAACCACTCCCACATACTCTGTGAGGTTGAATGGCCCCCTATGGCAGTAGGATGACCACCAGAGAACACCATGAACTTAAAAATAGTAGAAGCAGTCTATATCTATACAGTATTCACAGGAGAGCCGGGACACCTAGATCAATATCCATATATTGACTCATGGCTAGGGTTAGCTCAAGATCCTCCTATTTGGACAAGGTTCTGTATCCAGAAGGGAAAGGGAAAAATATTAATGGCACAAAAATTGACTGATGATAAAAAAGAAAATTCCACAGGATTTGTATGGAGGTGACCTTACCCTTTCCCATACTGGATAATAACATGCCTGCCTCCCAGTGCTCCACCAGGACTGGAGGCCACCTTAATGCCCAATCCAGGGCCAGGTGAAGTTCCTGCAGCAGCCACTGCTTTTCTACCAGCTCTCATGGAGTTCATAGAGCCACAGTTTCAGCAGGTTCCAATCCCAGCAATGGAGACCTCTGGTCAATGCCCCCAGAATTCTACCTCAGCTGGACCTCCTAGATTGTATACACCTCTCTCAGTCTGCACTCTGCCAAGGAACAGGGGGGAAGGAACCGCACTACAGATGCCCCTCAGAGAGCTACAACAGCCTCCATTCAGGACACACAGGGCAGTACCATCAGCCCTCTGTAGCCTATTATTACCAGTCATTTTCCTCTACGGATATACTAAACTGGCAGAGATATGCTCCACCAGACTTGGGGGAACCACAAGTCATGAATAGGCTAATGGAGACTATTTTTTGAACCCACCGCCCTGCATAGGATGACATAATCCAACCACTCATCTCCCTCTTCAGCACTGAGGACAGACACAGGATCCTAACTGAAGCCAGAAAATGGTTCAGAGAAACGGCAAGGGTACAGACGGTACTGCAAACCCACAGTGGTGGGCAGAACTAGCAGCTCCTGATAAATTGGGACTATAACACAGAGGAAGGGAAGAGCCCCCTGGAGAGATATCGAGTGACTATTTTACAAGGTCTCAGGAATGGGGCCCGAAACGCTCTGAGTGTCGCAAAACCCTACGAAGTGATTCAAGGGAAAGTGAATCACCCTCAGAGTTCTGCAAAACACCGTGGGAGGCCTATAGACCTTATATACCAATAGACCCAGTCAGAGGCTGCTGGGTCTCAGATGATGATAAATGTAGCCTATGTGTCTCTAGCCTACCCTGAAAATGTCAGCTGTGGGGACATAAAGTGACTCATGAATTTTTAACATCCCTGAATGCCCAGTGCCTTTGTTAAGAAGAGACTTGCTGTCTAAACTGGGGGCACAAGTAACCTCTCCCCCCACGAAAGACCCACTGTTCGAGTGGGCTCAACCACATATTTACTCTTCCTCTCAGTAACCTCTCAAGATGAATGGAGGTTGCACAATACCCTGGAAAGGAAACCGGATGGGTTAAACAGTCAAAAAGTGAAAGTGAAAGTGAAAGTGAAGTCCCTCAGTCGTGTCCGAATCTTTGAGACCCCATAGGCCCTAACCTACCAGGCTCTTCTGTCCATGGGATTTTCCAGGCAAGAGTACTGGAATGGGTGGCCATTTCCTTCTCCAGGGGATTTTCCCAACCCAGGGATCGAACCTGGATCTCCACATTGCAGGCAGGTGCTTTACTGTCTGAGCCATCAGGGAAGCCTAAACAGTCAAGAGAGAGAGTTAATAATTCCCTGAGGTCTGGGCGGAAGACAACCCCAACCCCTCAGGCTTGCAAAATAAGTCCCACTGGTAATAGAACTCAAACCCAGTACAATTACATCAGCACCCCTCTTGGGCCTGCCAGACCTTGCTAAGCCATTTACTCTTTACGTGACTGAAAAGGACAAGGTGGCTATGGAGGTGTTGCCCCAGATTATGGGGACATGGGACAGACCAGTGACTTATCTCTAATCAGCTCAACAGTGTTGCCACTGGATGGCTGGGATGCTTACGGGCAGTTGCTGCAGTTGCCTTACTGGTCTGGGAGGCAAGAAAGCTGACATTGGGCCAATATTTGTTTGTAAAAGTCCTGCATGAGGTCAACACTCTCCTGCGAGGGGACGCCCATAAATGGCTGTCAACATCCTGAATTACTCAATACCAGGGACTATTATGTGAGAACCCTCATGTTACTACTGAGCCTTGTCAGGCCCTGAATCTGGCCTGTCTCTTTCTTGTGGGAGAAGGTGGGCCGTCACATGATTGCAAGGAAATATGCCAGCAGACCTGACTTGAGAGACCGGCCAAACCCGGACCCAGATTTGGTCCTGTACACCAATGGCGCCAGCCTGGTGAAACAAGGACAATGACTGTTGGGATAGGCAGTAGTCACGGAAGAATCCATCGTTGAGGCTAGCTCTCTGCCATCACATGGTCCACTGAATAGGCCAAACTATATGCTCTAACCCAGGCCCTCCAGCTGTCCCAAGGTAAGAAGACAAGCATTTACACAGACTCCAGATGTGCTTTTGCCACACTCCAGGGCTCTGTATGAGGGGAGAGGCCTGGACAGCTAGTGAAAGGATATTAAAAATAAGGAATAAATTAAAACTCTATTAGATGCTGGCTGGGAACCAGAAATGGTCGCAGTCATACACTGCTGCTGCTGCTAAGTCACTTCAGTCATGTCCGATACTGTGTGACCCCATAGACAGCAGCCCACCAGGCTCCCCCGTCCCTGGGATTCTCCAGGCAAGAACACTGGAGTGGGCTGCCATTTCCTTCTCCAACGCATGAAAGTGAAAAGTGAAAGGGAAATCGTTCAGTCTTGTCTGACTCTTCACGACCCCATGGACCGCAGCCTACCAGGCTCCTCTGCCCATGGGATTTTCCAGGCAAGAGTACTGGAGTGGGGTGCCATCGCCTTCTCTGACAAACACTGCTGAGGACATAAAAAAGTGGACACCCCTTGGGCTCAGGGAACAGACTGGCAGATAAGACCGCTAAATTAGCAGCTGAGGGCCTGGGAGTGACAAACGAAGCTCCTATTAAAGCTCTCATATTAGTGGAGCTACCTGAGCTAAGGCTAGACTCTCCAAAATACACTGAATCCCAAAACCAAATAGCCAAAGCAGAAGGGGCCATCAAGACTGAAAAGCGATGGTGGGAATTACCAAGTGGCAAATTATTGGTACCGGAGGAGCTGGTACCCACTCTGGTAAGCCAAACACATCAAGCGACCCATCTAGGCCATGATAAACTGGAAGAGCTAATTTGAAAATACTTCTTGGTTCCCTGCCTGTCTTCCCTATGCAGGACAAAATCTCAGAACTGCACTGCCTGCTCACAGGTCAATGCTGCCTCTCTGCACAGACAGAAACCTCCAGGGATTCAGGTAAAAGGCACGATGCCTTTTGAACACCTGGGAGTGGACCTCACTGAAACGAAACCTTACCGACACTACAATTACCTGCTGGTCATAGTATGTACATTCTCAGGATGGGTAGAAGCATTTCCTACCTGGACTGGAAGAGTATCAAAAGTATCCTGGTGACTTCTTAGGGAGATGGTTCCCAGATTTGGATTTCCTACCAGAATTACTTCCAATCATTAATTCTAATCCCACAGGAGGCAATGCATTATTCCAATCACAAAGAAAGGCAATGCCAAAGAATGCTCAAACTACTGCACAATTGCACTCATCTCACACGCTAGTAAAGTAATGCTCAAAATTCTCCAAGCCAGGCTTCAGCAATACGTGAACCTTAAACTTCCAGAAGTTCAATCTGGTTTTAGAAAAGGCAGAGGCACTAGAAATCCTACTGCCAACATCTGCTGGATCATGAAAAAAGCAAGAGATTTCCAGAAAATCAGCTACTTCTGCTTTATTGACTATGCCAAAGCCTTTGACTGTGTGGATCACAATAAACTGTGGACAATTCTGAAAGAGATGAGAATACCAAACCACCTGACCTGCCTCTTGAGAAACCTATATGCAGGTCAGGAAGCTTCAGTTAGAACTCTACATGGAACAACATACTAGTTCCACATAGGAAAAGGAGTACGTCAAGGCTGTATATTGTCACTTTGCTGATTTAACTTCTATGCAGAGTACATCATGAGAAACACTGGGCTGAAAGAAGCACACGCAGGAATTAAGATTGCTGGGAGAAATATCAATAACCTCAGATATGCAGATGACACCACCCTTATGGCAGAAAGTGAAGAGGAACTAAAACCCTCTTAATGAAAGTGAAAAGGAGAGTGAAAAAGTTGGCTTAAAGCTCAATTTTCAGAAAAGTAAGATCATGGCATATGGTCTCATCACTTCATGGGAAATAGATGAGAAAACAGTGGAAACAGTAGCAGACTTTTTTTTTTTTTTTTTTTTTTCCAAAATCACTGCAGATGGTGATTGCAGCCACGAAGTTGGAAGACACTTGCTCCTTGGTAGGAAAGTGATGACCAATGTAGATAGTATGTCTAAAAGCAGAGACATTACCAACAATGGTCCGTCTAGTCAAGGCTATGGTTTTTCCTGTGGTCATGTATGGATGGGAGAGTTGGACTGTGAAGAAAGCTGAGCGCCTAAAAATTGATGTTTTTGAACTGTGATGTTGGAGAAGACTCTTGAGAGTCCCTTGGACTGCAAGGAGATCCAACCAGTCCATCCTAAAGGAGATCAGTCCTGGGTATTCATTGGAAGGACTGATGATAAAGCTGAAACTCAAATACTTTGACCACCTCATACGAAGAGTTGTCTCATTGGAAAAGACCCTGTTTCTGGGAGGGATTGGGGGCAGGAGGAGAAGGGGACGACCGAGGATGAGATGGCTGGATGGCATCACCGATTCGATGGACGTGAGTTTGAGTTAACTCTGGGAATTGATGATGGACAGGAAGGCCTGTTGCTGCAATTCATGGGGTTGCAAAGAGTCGGACACGACTGAGTGGCTGAACTGAACTGAACTGAACTGAACCAGCATTGGATTGGATAATGGCCTGGCTTTTGTAGCTGATTTAGTACAACAAGCAAGCAAAACTTATATCAAGTGGAAATTACATACAGCATATTTGCCCCAGAGTTCTGGGAAGGTAGAAGGAACCAAATGGACACTTAAAGAGACACTCTCCAAGTGGTTCTTAGAGACAGACTGTTCCTGGGTGGACTTGTTTCTGATGGCTTTGCTCAGACTCAGGATGACCTCACAGGCCCATGGCTCTTCTCTGTACAAAACTATGAATGGGAGGCCCCCTCCAGTGATAAAACAGGTGTCAACAAATTTGTCTCAGGTAAGGGGAGATGAGATTTCACAGCAGATGGAACAACTGGGTAAGGTAATAAATCGGGTAACTAAGGTTATACAAGAAAGGGTGCCGTTCCCCCTCGGGGAACAGATTCACGAATTTGTGCCCAGGGATCAGGTGTGGTCAAGGACTGGAAACAGGACTCCTTGGCCCCACATTGGAAGGGTCCATATACTGTTTTTCTAACCAGCCCTACTGCAGTTAACGTTGCAGGTGTCACTCTTTGTGTTCACCGCATGAGGGTGAAGAGGGCATACCACACAGACCTGGAGGACGTCGGGAGGACTACAATAAAGGACACCACTGATCCCCATGAAACCGAGATAATCTTAAAGAAGAAACAGAGATGAAGCTCTACAATCAACTGCTGCTACACGGACTTGCTGGTATCATCTTGAGACTAACCATAGTTTCAGTACAAAGAGGGACCTGTGCTATAATCAAAATTGAATGTTGTGTATACATTCCTGATTTATCTGGCTATATATCAGCCACCCTAGATGACATGAAAGGTCAGGTAAAAGTAATGTCTGATGACAATCTTCCTTTTTGGACTTTGGTCCTATCTTGGGTAAAGGGTGACTGGTGGAAAACTATATTTACCATTGTTATAGTTGCCTTGAGAGTTCTGCTTTGTGGACCCTTTATTTCATAATGTATTATGAACTTTGTAACCCAAAAGTTGATGTCATTCTCCCTAATTGGAGGTCAGAAAGTCAGATTGCAATATGTCCCTGTGAATGATACTCATACTCTGAGTTAGGAGCATCAAGAGTGGGGAATGAAGGAGGAAACAGAGAGAACAGGCTCCATCTTGAAAGCAGGACTCCATCTTGGGCCTGACTGTGAACTTTGAGCTATATGCCCAGTATCTATGGAAACCACATGCCAACTGGGAAACCAGGCCCTCTGGATGGAAGAGTCCCAGGGCTCATACCTAGACTCTCTGTTGCCTAAAAGAATGCCTTAATTATCTGTGTAACCAAATAGAATGATAAATTCTATTATGCTTACTGGGTTATGACCACAGGCCTATAGATAATTGTCTAGTGTTAACTACCTAGGCTTAAGGTCTATGAATCACGAGTTAATTTGATAGAATCTTTCTTTTCCTTTGTTCAGAGTAGCTTCAGGAAATTGAGGGAGGTGGGTTGGCCAGGTACACTTAGGGTATATAAGATTTTCAGAAAAGCTGGTCAGGGTCCTTGGCTAAGAGGAGACTCTGCCTTGCGCCCACCTGTGTAAGAAACTGCACTCTACTATCTGCATTGTCCTTCAGAGTGAGTTTGTCTGGAACGCGTGGCTACAACATTTGGTGCATGGGCTGGGAAACTCCTCACTTTGAGGAGACAAGTCCCATTTGGGACTACTCTGAGGCCTTGTGGCTCAAATATTCTAGAGGGGGGAAAGCGCCATGCATTTCTGGAAGGATTCTGCTTCTCAATGCCCGGCGCTTCATGTTAGCAGGTAGTGGACGGCAGCAGGCGAACTGAGCACTCAGGTGAAGAGGAGCTCACCCAGTAGGGTGGAAGAGGGTCCTGATCACCCCTCTGGGAAGGATTAGAAGGTGCACAGACCCACAGGAGCCTGGGATATGCAGGTGGAAACGATTGCTTGGTACACAGGTTGAGGAGCGTGTTAGGGCTTTGGAAGGAAATTTGTGAAGACCATTTAAGAGATGATGTCCATGCCATCTTGGGGAAAATTATTAACAAGCAATTGCCAAGGGAATTTTAGGAGAAGAACCTCGGTTTTTGTGTGCTCGTATTCTGCCCTCCCCAAGGAGGTGTCCCATCTGCTATGAAATTCTTGACCCCCTCGGAATTGTCAGGTTAGAAGTAGGAGGATACATAAGTGAGTACACATTGGCTTTTCTGGAAACAGCCTGGGACGTGAGATATTTAATCCATCTGTATTTTCATCTACACCTGATCAAGCCCGTCAAGGCAGAAGGGACTTTAAAAGTGAAGGGAGAAACAGTCTTNTAGAAGTAGGAGGATACATAAGTGAGTACACATTGGCTTTTCTGGAAACAGCCTGGGACGTGAGATATTTAATCCATCTGTATTTTCATCTACACCTGATCAAGCCCGTCAAGGCAGAAGGGACTTTAAAAGTGAAGGGAGAAACAGTCTTGGATCATGTGATGTTTTGATTTTGGCTGTGTTGACCTGCAGGTGAAGATACGCAGATCCCATTTCTCCCTCTGGGAACTGGCAGGTAACGTTCTTGTCTCTCCTACTAGGAGGGAGGCCGAATGGCAATTTAAGTGTCATTGAGTGGAAATTGAAGAAAGTAGGCAAAACCACTAGACCATTCAGGTATGACCTAAATCAAATCCCTAATGCTTATACAGTGGAAGTGAGAAATAGATTTAAGGGACTCTATCTGATAGACAGAGTGCCTGAAGAACTCTGGAAGTAAGTTCATGACATTGTACAGGAGATAGGGATCAAGACCATCCCCATGGAAAAGAAATGCAAAAAAGCAAAATGGCTGTCTGGGGATGGCTTCCAAAAAGCTGTGAAAAGAATAGAAGTGAAAAGCAAGGGAGAAAAGGAAAGATATAAGCATCTGAATGCAGAGTTCCAAANTTTTTTTTTTTTTTTTTGGTTCCAAAATCACTGCAGATGGTGATTGCAGCCACGAAGTTGGAAGACACTTGCTCCTTGGTAGGAAAGTGATGACCAATGTAGATAGTATGTCTAAAAGCAGAGACATTACCAACAATGGTCCGTCTAGTCAAGGCTATGGTTTTTCCTGTGGTCATGTATGGATGGGAGAGTTGGACTGTGAAGAAAGCTGAGCGCCTAAAAATTGATGTTTTTGAACTGTGATGTTGGAGAAGACTCTTGAGAGTCCCTTGGACTGCAAGGAGATCCAACCAGTCCATCCTAAAGGAGATCAGTCCTGGGTATTCATTGGAAGGACTGATGATAAAGCTGAAACTCAAATACTTTGACCACCTCATACGAAGAGTTGTCTCATTGGAAAAGACCCTGTTTCTGGGAGGGATTGGGGGCAGGAGGAGAAGGGGACGACCGAGGATGAGATGGCTGGATGGCATCACCGATTCGATGGACGTGAGTTTGAGTTAACTCTGGGAATTGATGATGGACAGGAAGGCCTGTTGCTGCAATTCATGGGGTTGCAAAGAGTCGGACACGACTGAGTGGCTGAACTGAACTGAACTGAACTGAACCAGCATTGGATTGGATAATGGCCTGGCTTTTGTAGCTGATTTAGTACAACAAGCAAGCAAAACTTATATCAAGTGGAAATTACATACAGCATATTTGCCCCAGAGTTCTGGGAAGGTAGAAGGAACCAAATGGACACTTAAAGAGACACTCTCCAAGTGGTTCTTAGAGACAGACTGTTCCTGGGTGGACTTGTTTCTGATGGCTTTGCTCAGACTCAGGATGACCTCACAGGCCCATGGCTCTTCTCTGTACAAAACTATGAATGGGAGGCCCCCTCCAGTGATAAAACAGGTGTCAACAAATTTGTCTCAGGTAAGGGGAGATGAGATTTCACAGCAGATGGAACAACTGGGTAAGGTAATAAATCGGGTAACTAAGGTTATACAAGAAAGGGTGCCGTTCCCCCTCGGGGAACAGATTCACGAATCTGTGCCCAGGGATCAGGTGTGGTCAAGGACTGGAAACAGGACTCCTTGGCCCCACATTGGAAGGGTCCATATACTGTTTTTCTAACCAGCCCTACTGCAGTTAACGTTGCAGGTGTCACTCTTTGTGTTCACCGCATGAGGGTGAAGAGGGCATACCACACAGACCTGGAGGACGTCGGGAGGACTACAATAAAGGACACCACTGATCCCCATGAAACCGAGATAATCTTAAAGAAGAAACAGAGATGAAGCTCTACAATCAACTGCTGCTACACGGACTTGCTGGTATCATCTTGAGACTAACCATAGTTTCAGTACAAAGAGGGACCTGTGCTATAATCAAAATTGAATGTTGTGTATACATTCCTGATTTATCTGGCTATATATCAGCCACCCTAGATGACATGAAAGGTCAGGTAAAAGTAATGTCTGATGACAATCTTCCTTTTTGGACTTTGGTCCTATCTTGGGTAAAGGGTGACTGGTGGAAAACTATATTTACCATTGTTATAGTTGCCTTGAGAGTTCTGCTTTGTGGACCCTTTATTTCACAATGTATTATGAACTTTGTAACCCAAAGGTCAATGTCGTTCTCCCTAATTGGAGGTCAGAGAGTCAGGTTGCAATATGTCCCTGTGAATGATGCTCATATTCTGAGTTAAGAGCATCAAGAGTGGGGAATGAAGGAGGAAACAGAGAGAACAGGCTCCATCTTGAAAGCAGGACTCCATTTTGGGCCTGACTGTGAACTTTGAGCTATATGCCCAGTATCTATGGAAATGACATGCCAACTGGGAAACCAGGCCCCCTGGATGGAAGAGCCCCACAGCTCATACCTAGACTCTCTGTTGCCTAAAAGAATGCCTTAATTATCTGTGTAACCAAATAGAATGATAAATTCTATTATGCTTACTGGGTTATGACCACAGGCTTATTGATAATTGTCCAGTGTTAACTACCTAGGCTTAAGGCCAATGAATCACGGGTTAACTTTGATTGTATCTTTCTTTTCCTTTGTTCAGACTAGTTTCAGGGAGTTGGGGGAGGGTAAACGTTTTCAGAAAAGCTGGTCAGGGTCCTTGGCTAAGAGGAGACTCTACTTCGTGTCCACCGGTGTAAGAAACTGCACTGCATTATCTGCATTGTCCTTCTGAGTAAATTTGTTTCCAAGAACGCGTGGCTACAACATTCTTGGTGTCAGGAATGTAATATTTATTTACTTCCACTTATTTTTCTCCTGGCCAATTTCTTTTGTATATTCTCATAAAATGACATTGGATTTGAAGACTCTCTTTTTTAGTGTTGGAAGCCACTAGGCTTCCTTGATGGGTGAGGCAGTAAAAAAAAAAATCTGCTTGCAAAGTGGGAGACCTGGGTTCGATCCCTAGTTTGGGAAGATCCCCAAGTGAAGGAAATAGCTATGCACTGCCATATTTTGGGGTCTTTTTGGTGACACAGAAGTTAAAAACCTTCCTGCAGTATGGAAGACCTGGGATCTATCCTGGGTCAGGAATATTCTCCTGGGGAAGGGAATTGGCTACCCACTCCAGTATTCTAGCTGGAGAATTCCTTGGACAGAGGAGACTGGCAGACAACAGTCCATGGGGTCAGAAAAAGTTGGAGACGACACAACAACTGGCACTTTTAAAATATATGTATAATAAAAGGGCTGATGATTCACCACCTATGGACACTGTACAAATTAATCTTCACCACATAAAAAAGGTGCTGTTATACTCTAACTTTATTTATATAAACTTATATAAATCTGAATTATGATGAATTGGGTCACAATGCTTTTCAGGTCTACTATATCCTTCTACTTCTCTGTTTAGCTGGACTTCCCTCGTGGTTTAGGTGGTAAGGAGTCTGCCTGCAATGCAAGAGAGACCCAGGCTTGATTCCTGGGTTGGGAAGATTTCCTGGAGAAGGAAATGGCAACCCACTCCAATATTCTTGGCTGGAGAATTCCATGGATGGAGGAGCCTGATGGGCTACAGGCCATGGGGTGGCAAGTGTTGGACATGAATGAACGACTTCTCTTCTCTGTATATCCATTCTATTAATTTTTTAGAGTTTAGTATTGAATCTCCAACTAAAAATCTTAATTTGTCTACTTATAAAGTAGTTACAGTATATAGTGGAACTACATATAACCTTGTTCTGTATTTTCCAAGTCTCCTACAAATGTGTTATTATATTTTAAAAATAAAATTAAAAGCATTTAGAATTGAAACAACTCTGTAACATTCTTCCTTTGATATTAGAAATAAAGATTCTAGACGAAGATGAATTTCCTCGCTGCCCCCACCCCCACCTATTAATCATAATTTTCTCAAAAATTTCCATTTCCAACCACTAGATGTCATACAGAGACCATGAAGTAGAATATCTTGGACTTCTTCCACGTTACTCATTACCAATTTCCTCAGCTTCAAGATTTAAGGTGGTTTGGGAAAATTTAGGCACTGGGCATTAGAAATGCAGGTCAGTGCAATTTTTTTCATGGGATGCATGCACACACTTTAGGTCAATACCATATAGAATGTAAAGTGCTACTTCATTCACTAAAAAGCATTTTTCAGGAATCTGGAAAATTAATGAAATGGGCCCATGAGAAAGATTCCACAGCCTTCTTCAAGCAGTAGTCTTGTACTTTACCCTGGGAGGGGAAACCTGGAATTCAAACAACTGGAAAGAAAATATCATATACTAGGGAAAAAATCAAAGGATTTGGACTCAGGACACTTTTGGATTAAATACTAGCTTGGCAATATGCTAATTGAGTAAATCTGGTACAACATTTAACTTCTGTGAGTATCGGTTTTCTGGTCTGTACAGTGAAAATAATACCTAACAAACAGGAATTGTGACAATCTAATAAAACCCTATATGTCTATCATTTAGAAGAGTTCTTGTCATGTTGTTAGTGCTCCATAAATCTTACCCATAGTTTAGATGGAGTGTCTTCTCAGAATTAAAATATGATGAAAATATATTATAATATAATGATAACATTTTAAACCTGTATGGGAACTTATAGTTTAGAAAAGCAGGGGCAAGGATGGTTCACAGATGAAGTGAGTCGTGAATTTAATCTCAGAGGATGGATAGGCGATAAAAGAGGAAGGACATTCCAGGCGATGAGAGTGATAAGGCTTTGGTTCAGGAGAATGCTATTTATATACATATAAATAGCAAGGAGTTTGCTATGCCTGAAATGGGAATAGATGTTAAAAAATCTGCCTGCAGTGCAGGACACCCTGGTTCGATTCCTGGGTCAGGAAGATCCCTTGGAAAAGGGATAGGCTACCCAGTCCAGTATTCTTGGGCTTCCCTTGTGGCTCAGATGGTAAAGAATCTGCCTGCAATAACAGAGACCTTAGTTCCATCCCTCGGTTTGGAAGATCCCCTGGAGGAGGACATGGCAACCCACTCCAGTATTTTGCCTGGAGAATTTCCATGGACAGAGGAGCCAGGGGGGCTGCATTCCATGGGGTCGCAGAGTCGAACATGAATGAGCTACTAAGCACAGCCCAGCACAGTGAGTGAGTAATGCATGTGTGGGTATGAGAATAGGAAGTTTTCATCAGATAGGAGGAAAAATTATAACGTTTTATGTAGCCCAGGGTTTTTTGTTTGTTTGCTTCTGGCTACCTTTTAAGTCTTAAGGTACCTTAGTTCCACAAAGAGAGATCCATGCCCCTTGCAGAGAAAGCTCAGATTCTTAACCACTGGACCACCAGGGAAGTCCCTATTGCAAGCCATTTTAAGGAATCTAGATTTTTCTTTTTCTTTTTTTTTTTCCTTTTTATATTCAGCAGTGTATTTTGGAAGAATTGAAAATTAGAATGAGTCACAGAATTAGATTCAGGTTTAATAAAGATATCCCTGTGTTCAGTGTATAAGTTGTGTTTGAGGGGTCTAACATTAAGTGGTTGCAGCAATGATTTAGGGTCTACAAGGAGGAAATGTTCATGTGATAGAAATGGAGTGAATTTGGAAGATTCGGNTAGATTCAGGTTTAATAAAGATATCCCTGTGTTCAGTGTATAAGTTGTGTTTGAGGGGTCTAACATTAAGTGGTTGCAGCAATGATTTAGGGTCTACAAGGAGGAAATGTTCATGTGATAGAAATGGAGTGAATTTGGAAGATTCGGATGTATCAAAGTTTATGGAAAGTGAAGAGAAGAATTTGACTCAGAGTTCAAGGTTTGGGCTTGGGGAGGAAGTGAGAGAAATATTAACTGAGATGGTGATAAAAGGAGACTCTACCAGTTTAAAGGTGAGGACATGGGATGACTTGCTCCATGACATAATTGTCAATATGTATCTGGATTGCAGAAGAGAGTTATAGGTCTGATAAGTGAGAGCTGAAGCCACTGGAAAAGATTAGGTTGCTCAAAAAGATGGCTTTAGATGGAAAATAACATGTGGTTTTAGGCACAGAAACAGCTTAGAAATAAGCTAGTGATAGAAGAGAAAGCGTCCGCAAAGAAAACTGAGTGTATAAGCAAAAAGAAAATTTCAAGATTAGTTCTTGCTTGTTTAGAATTCAAAAGGCCTGCATTAGTGGGAAGGGAGAGAAAGAATATAGGATAAAAGGGAAATTGACCAATAAAAATTCCCCAAGAGGCACAAGGAGATGAGATCCAAACCCAGACAGACCTGATTGGCAAGATAAAGGATCCTTCCTAACATATAATTTAAAATATAAACAATAATAAACCAAAATAAGTGTAAGGAAGGCCAGTGAAAGTTGTGGAAAAAAAATAAAACATCCCACCCACCATTCCACAAAACAAATTTTGAGTCAAGAAAGAATTTATAAAATAGAAATCATGACCTTTCTTACTAAGAATCATACTAGGCATAAAAAGCTCTCTGTAGTACATGAGATATACAAATATATATATGNGAGCGTTGAGTAAACACGGGCCCGGCCAGACAGGAAAGGGAGCGATATCTTGAGCAAACTTCTTCCCACGCCCTGTAAATTTGCTTTTCAGTTGGTCATAGAGACATGCTGACGGTAGTCTGTCCTGAGGGCTGGGTCGCCTTGCCCACGGTGTGGCCCCCAGACGTCACTGGGTGCCCCTACCTGGCAGCTGTCCACACCACCTTTCAGGTAGCCAGCGCAGAGCATGGACGGGGAGATGATGCCACCATATAAGATGTGTATAAGAGACAGACCCCACCCACAGGTCCCTTCTCCCCCATCCCCCATGTGGCTCTCAACCTCTTTAGTCCTGTTCACAGGCTGTCTGCAGCCACTGCGGTGAGGAGGCTGCACTTTCAAATGTCTGTCTTCTGAAGGAGTGATGGGTTTGGGCTGAATTTTGTGCTGAAGAGCACCGCATGGCCCGCAGCACTGGGCCAGGCAGCCAGCTAACAGCCAAAGCGCCCCAGCAGGTTCCCCCGCAGCCTGTCTGCTGCCTTGCCCTGCAGTGGGCTGATAGCACACAGCTACGCAACAGTAGGGCTGAAATTCTAACCAGGCCCAGGCCCAGGGCCTCAACCCTGCCCCCCTGATTTAAGGCAAATATTCAAGGAAGAAGGAGTGGAAATTGACATCAAGGCACTTGAGCAGTTTGGTGCCCGTCTTAGCTAGCTGCTTTAAATGAAAAGGAAGTAAAGGTCACTCAGTCATGTCTGACTGTTTGAGACCCCATGGATAGTCCATGGAATTCTCCAGGTCAGAATACTGGAGTGGGTAGCCTTTCCCTTCTCCAGGGGATCTTCCTGACCCAGGGATTGAACCGGGGTCTCCTGCATTGCGGGTGGATTCTTTACCAGCTGAGCTATCAGGGAGCATTTTAAAAGGTCTTGATGCCCCAAGACCAAAAGTAGATTACTGGCTGCCAGAGGACAAGATCCTGGTAACATGGAGTGACTGCTTCGTGGAGTCTCATTTCCAGGAAATGAAAATGTTCTGGGTACAGGTTAGGCAGCAGCAACGCAACATCCGGAATGGGCTGAATGCTGCCAGATTTGCGCGTTAGGATGGTCAGCTTCACACTGCGTGTATTTTGCCTCATCAACGACAACAAAAAAAAGTCCCAACAAAACCAAAAAACCAGAGTTCTTTAAAAGTGGTCCAAGGCCTGACATGGGGCTCAGCCTGGCGATCGAGTAGGTAAACGCTTGCTGCGTGCCCGTGGGGGGAAGGGCAGGCTGTCGAGCTTCCTGCTCCTGGGGAGGGTGTCACCCCGCGCTCGCTGAGCCGTCACGGCAGCACCTGGAGTCAGCCGGGCGCTTTCTGACCCTGGAGGCTCTGTTCTTCCTCCTGCCATCTCCAGGGCTCTTCCGGCCCGCCCTGGTCCCGCCAAGCCAACCTCACTGGCCCATCTCCCTCCTCCGACCCCCACTGCAGGGAGGGCCCCCAGGCACAGAGCCACCCAGGCCCCTCCTGATGCCAGACGCTCCGTCCCACCCTGGTTCTCCCAAAGTCAAACTCCCCAGCGGGCACTGAGGGCTTCCAGTCCAGACCTCTCCCACCTGTCTCCATGCCCGCGCGTGCCCACCTGACTGGTCTCCACCCCCAGGGCTCGTCTTCAGTCACCCCTCCTCTTTCCCCAGTTGGCAGAAGTACATGGTCCTCCACGTCCCAGCCAGACTCGCCCTGTGTGTGTCCAGCCCACCAGGCCCACCCTGCCAGGGCTTTGCTGGTGGGGTTAGCCATGCCTAGTTCACACCCAGGAGCTCAAAGTCTCTGCTTAACAAATGAATAACGAATTAGTCACTTCCTGGCTCCAGAGAGCAGGACTGGGGGCCCACAGAAAGGACGCTAGAGCTAGAATGATAGGCACCAACATGAGCTGCAGGGGTCATGGGGGCTGCCACCCACCTCCATCTGCTCGTGAATCCAGTCCAGGAAGGAAGTGATGCGTGTGTAGACTCCAGGCTTATTCACCTCGGCGCAGCCGATGCCAAAGCTGGTGGCTCCCACCAGCTTCCACACCCTCCGCTCCTGACACACCAGGGGACCCCCGCTGTCTCCCTGGATGGCAAGGAAAGAGCAAAGGGCAAGGGCATGGAGCAGACATTGCTCCCCTGTGTCCCCTGTCCTGGTGACAGGACCCTGCTTCACCGTCTCACAAAATACAGCACGTGGACAGAGTGCATCCACCCCCACCCCCACTGCCCTTCTGGAAATGACTTGCCCTCCTGAGGGTGGGGTCCTCGTCCTTTGGAGATGGTCCCCCTCCAGCTATCCCCCTGCCAGGGCTCAGTGTCCCAAACCCACAAAGTCAAGGCAGCATGGGGAGCAGAGGGGTGCTTTCAGAGGGAGGATCTGCCTGGCCAGGGGCTTCAGCTGAACCAGGCAGTGTTGGAATCTCATCCACTGTGGCTGTGCAGGCTAGATTCACTGGTTTCCCCTGCCCTCTGCCCTTTTGGACCCCCTGGAAACTCTGAGAGCCTCCTCGTCACCTCCGCCCAGCACCCAGGCAGAGGGGAGCGTTGAGTAAACACGGGCCCGGCCAGACAGGAAAGGGAGCGATATCTTGAGCAAACTTCTTCCCACGCCCTGTAAATTTGCTTTTCAGTTGGTCATAGAGACATGCTGACGGTAGTCTGTCCTGAGGGCTGGGTCGCCTTGCCCACGGTGTGGCCCCCAGACGTCACTGGGTGCCCCTACCTGGCAGCTGTCCACACCACCTTTCAGGTAGCCAGCGCAGAGCATGGACGGGGAGATGATGCCACCATATACATCCCTGTGGTTGCAGACCTTGTTGGAGATGAGAGGCACGGCCGCATGGTTGAGGACCGGGGAGGCGTCACCTGGGTCAGAGCAAGGGGGTGGGGGCTCTGTGCGGTGAGGGGGCCCCACCGGGAGCTCAGATGACTGCCTAGGGGTGGGGCGGCCTGAAGGTAGACAGCCTTAGAGCTCTGCCCCTAGTGAGTGGGCTGGGGGGCGGGGGCACCTGCTCCATCCCAGGGCCACTCATTTCCCTAAGTCACCAGTGTGGGAGGATGGGCAACCACAGCCAGCAGGCGCCCCTCCCCCAGGGCCCTTCCTAGACCAAGCACTCGACCAACACCAGCCCATTTAGCTCCCTGAACCCAGGCAACAGAAGGAAACTGAGGCTCGGGAAGGTCCCACACACAGCCTTGGGATAGAGCCTGGGCGTGGTCAGCAGAAACGTGTCCTCCAGGCCCCAACCCTCGGAACCGGGGGCCCTGCCACCTTCCACAGCAGAAGGGCCTTGGTGGATGTGACCAGACCTTGAGATGGGGACACCTGCGTGGGTGGACCTTAAATGTAATCCCAAGGGTCCTTCAAAGGGCTGGAGAAGGAGATGCAATGATGGAAGAAGCAGAGGTCAGAGAGGAGAGAGTGACTGGGGGACACTGTGCGGCTGGCTGCAAAGGGGGAGGAGGAGCAGGAGAAAGAGACACGGGGGCCCAGAGGCTGGAAAGAGGGGCACAGACCTTCCCCCAGAGCCTCGGGGAGGATGGCAGCCCCCACCCTGACACACTGATTTACAGCTTCCAACGGCCATGACTGTGAGGTGGTCCCCGAGTGTTGCCTTAAGCCTCTAAGTCTGGGGGCGTGTGTTGTAGCAGCGACCAGAAAGTAACAGCATCTTTGCCGTGGTTCAGCCTCGCCCCTCTCACCCAGTGGGACGGAGCCCCCCTAACTCCACCTGCTTGTAGACTGTGACCTTCACGTCTGACGGGCTCCCCGCAGAGCACACCCTGCCTCTCACTCCTCTCAGGCCTCAGCATCCGGCTGAGGGTTTGTGCTCCCCCCTGACCATGACATGTCAGGGGGACGTTACACGGGGACACCAGAAGGGAGCAGGCCCCAGGGCCTCTTGGTTCTGGGCACACTGGACGCAGAATCTTGATCTCGGACCACTGACCTCCATCCTCTGTGGCCCCCCAGCCTGATGTCCAGCACAATTTTCCATCAGGAAAGTTCTCTTCGGAGTTGGGCAAACAGACTGGTTGGGTCATCTCTATTTGGAGAGGAAACAAGAGAGCTTAGGCCACGGAAGCTGCCATCTGAGAAAGCCACCACTTGGTGTCTGCCTCTCGGGGCTGGCGGTGGGCGTGTCTCCCAGAGAAAGGCCAGGCCCCTGGTCATTTGCTGAGATCGGGGCCCTCTCCCCTACCAGAGCCCCAAACAACCCTAGACCGTGGCAACATGGATGAAGCTAGACCACAGGTCAAGTCCATGGCAACACGGGTGAGTCTAGACCAGAGGTCAACATATTTTCTGTAGAGAGGAAAATAGTACATACTTTAGGCTTTGCAAGCCATGTGGCCTCCTTATCTCTGCCACTGTAGCATGAAAGCAGCCACAGGCAGTGGTGAGCAGCGTGGGCTGTGTGCCAATAAAACTTTATTTAAAAGGAGGCAGAAGGTCCAATTCAACCCATGGGCCCTAGTCTGCCCACTCCTGGTCTAGACTGTGGGCACACTGCTTTATGGAACGTCGCTCTGTGCATCTTCCCATCCCTCCTGACACATCTGGAGGCAATGAGCTCATGCGGGCTGTTATCACATAAGCCCTCCACCAGAAGCTGTCACAGGGCCTTCACACGACTACATTCCGAGATATGAACTAAGCTTTCCAAGTAGGACAAAAATGGAAAGGTGGAGAAAGGACACGGGCACTCATTTTCAGTTTTATCGAAGTGCAAGTGTTGGCACCTCATTTTTTTTATAACCAAGGATCATTAATCATAATTAGCAAAGGAACACCACCATTACAACTTCTCTTTGTTTTTCTAGAAATATTTGTCTCAGAGTGTGACGCATAGAGAATTCCGTGTGCTGTGTGATAAATGCGTTGATGACTCTACCAGCTCCAACCTGCCGTTGGTCCTGGGCCAGCTTTCTGCTCCAGCAAGGGCCGTGTTTGTTATGCTCTACCTGATCTCCAAGCTGCTCTAGTCCTTGGGAAGAAGTAGGGGGCTTTTACTGATTTAGGCGGAGCCTCATGTGCTCTGTCATAACGGCAAGCAGCTGGAGAACTCTGTCCTGCGTGACTTTTCTGGTGTTTTTGAAACCTCCAATCATTAGGACTTGACATTTCCATGGGTAAACAGAGCTGCTGGACTCGGCAGCTGGCTGTGAGAGAATATTTCTGAGTATTTCCAGGAGTTGGAGATGCCCAGTATCTTCCAGCTTGTAAAGACAGGGCCACAGAGAAGATCACACCCCAGCCAGCTGGCCAGCCTGGGAGGCCTTCTCTTCCTCAGCCAAGGTCAAGATACCAGGCGTCTGGGTGGCACTGGCAGAGCACCTCACCAGAATAGGCATCAAACCAGGACAAGCTCTTTGTCCCCGGGGACCTAGGCCCCCCTTCCACCACCCACAGGCACCAGGGGGCCTGGTCTGGGGAAACCCCTTTAATCTCCAAGAGGCACTAACTGAAAGAAAGCTGAGGTGAGACCTCAGTGGCCCCAGGCAAACCAAGTTGGCCAAACTAGAACCACAAAGACTCTGAAATCAAGTCGTCCTCAGAACCAGAACCCACTAAAGTAGACAAAGATCTGCACAGTAAACTTGAACAGGGTGACCATCTGTTAAAACTGAAGCTGTCTCTCTCCTAACACGCTGGCCCAGATGTCCAGGATGTGACTGAAAATCTCTTCTCCCACCAAGAACCAGGAAAATCACAACTTTAATGCAAAGAGACAATCAGCTGAGAACAATCAACACTGAAATGAATCTAGACATAGGACTAGACATTGGAATTACTTAGTGGAGAAGGCAATGGCACCCCACTCCAGTACTCTTGCCTGGAAAATCCCGTGGACGGAGGAGCCTGGTAGGCTGCAGTCCACGGGGTCGCTAAGAGTCGGGCACGACTGAGCAACTTCACTTTCGCTTTTCACTTTCATGCATTGGAGAAGGAAATGGCAACCCACTCCAGTGTTCTTGCCTGGAGAATCTCAGAGACAGTGGGCCCCCGTCTATGAGGTTGCACAGAGTCGGACACGACTGAAGCGACTTAGCAGTAGCAACAGCAGTGGAAATTGTAAGGCAGCCTTCATCAACATGCTTCAACAAGCAATTCAAATTCTCCTGAAACAAATGATAGCAGGAAAATAATAGATCCCTGGACGTACCATTGAAAGTGACAGGCCCAGCCAGCTTCATGAGAGCGATGTCATTGCCCAGTCTCTTCGGCTTGTACTTGCTGTGGTAGATGATTTTTTCCACCAGATGGGAGGGAGCTGGACTGTCCAGCAGGGACACAAGGCCCACCTGGACGGTCCAGGACTTGGGAAGGTAGAGACTGAAATGAGACAGCCCCAAGCACTTTCATCCACAGATCACAAGTCTCCCGAGAGCCAGTGCTAAGGAGATGGCAGGAGATGCCCCCACAAGCCCTGCAGAAGCGCAGATCCACCCATGTCCCCTAGACAGGCCTTGATCTCTGCACCTCTGGGCATTTGAGAAATGAGCTCACCTTTCCATAATGGCCTATTCTCCATCAGAAATCGAAATAGGGGCAGGTGGAAATAACATGGACACTTGCTACTGTGTTTGGAAGTATTTTCTGTGGTTTTCTTCCATGCCAGACCCCCTAACAAAGGTTGCTCTGGGGAGCCCCCGCCCACCCTGCACCATTCCTCTCTCTCTCAGTCACAACATGGTCCATGGGAATGAGCTACAAGGAGGTCTATGGGATTTGCATTGCTCGGTTTCCTATACTTGAGAGTTTCTTTCCCCTCTTTCTATCTTTTCTGTAAGAGCTGAAGGTCCTTAAAATGATCCTGGGGTCACCAATCTCACCTAGCTGATGGAGCCGTATCCACAGTGAGGAGGGTCTGTGGACATTACCTTGTGACGATACAGTCCGTTTTCATGCTTTCTTGACCCGCCTTGCTCCTGACCACCCAAATCAGCCTTGTCCCCATGTAGCCTGTACTGGACAGGGGTCTGTGGGAGATGAGGATGCCTCCCCACCAGGAGGTCAGGAGAACTCACTCATAAACACAGTGGGCAGCGGTGACAACCCACAGCGGGGTGATGACGGACCCTCCGCACAAGTGGTAGCCCTGGAACTGCAGGCTGGCCTGCCAGGGCCACTGCGTCAGCGAGGATGTGTTTCCACCCACGATGCGGGGGCTGGAGCCGGTCCTCAGGCCGCAGGCTGCAGAGGGAGAGGGCGCGGTGGGGCAGGGGCCTCGGTGGAGGGGAGGGGGCAGGTCACCTGAGACAGGGGATGGGCAGGGTGNAAAAAAAAAAAAAAGTCATTTCCCCAGATGGTTTAAGTCTGTGGATAAAGTGGTTTTCTTGCTCTATGACTAGAGCTACCAAGGACTCTTTCTTGACTCTTCAATGTGAGAACAAAGTGACACTCGTATCAATCTTCCTAAGACTCCTTAGGAATTTCTCATTCATCCCATACCCAGATTTCAGCAATTTATCAAAAGTATTATTTAGACTTTCACACCAGTTTATGGCTCCAGTGGCTTCTGTTCCATGTAAGTAGATCTCTGCTATTGATTCTCAGCATTTGTCTCTCTCTCTAGATGCCAGGGATAATTTGATGACTCCCCAAAAAAGTAATTTGTTTTCAGATTGTCCAACTTTTTGTTTTCATAATGGGGGAAGTGAACAGAAATGAAATGTTTCAGAATATAGATCAGACTGGCATTGATATATTTAAATAATTAGAGTACAGGCTGTAATGGATTTAGTAATTTGAAAATGTACTCTAGGGGGAAATTTTTATTGTTTATATCTTTCTCTAGGGAAAAATAAATAATTCTTTGGCAGAATTTTGGTCTAAGTTCATTTGTCAGGCAGTTCTCAGTGGGAGGATTTTTAATGTGTTTTTATATATTTGATGCATATTTTGATAAATATTCCTGAAGGAAATGGAAAGAGAGAGAGAGGGAGGAAGAGAGAGATCCTAATTAGTAGAAAGGAAGTCTCTCTCAGAAATGTTGGCAATTAAACTAATGTGTAAGTGAGCTGTTATAGCATTGATCACTAGGTATCCAGGAATATTTTCTTCACCTTGACCATAGTCCAAATTCTCAACTGAAGACACTGCTATCTCCCGTTAGGTGTTCCTCTTATTCTACAGGCTTTTTAAGCTACAGGAGTGTGGCTAAAATAGCCACTGTTATTCCTTAAATGACTTATTAAGGAGATGTCTAACATGGCTTAGATAAGTTGGAAAAAGTATGAGCAAAAATGTGTCTATCTTATTCAAAGCAACTAAAATGCCTTAAGAAAGACCACATTAAATATGGACTAAGCATGGAAAGTATGCCAAACTAGCAGAGCAAAAATAAAGACAGGAATAAAATACAGAAAAGACAGAAGAATTCCTTCTAGAAGAAAATACAAGTGAAAAAGAAGAAAGTTTCCCACAGATGTTTCAGGCAATAGAAAAACTTAAAGAGCATAAGTTTTTAATGAGAGAAGACATAAAATATGAGATAATTAAAAGTGTGAATGAGCTGAAAAGAGAGATTGTAAATTAAGTGTATAGAAGATCAAATTATACCATTACAGGGCTAGTAAAATAGAAATTCCAGGGAACAGATTAGACAGTGTGGGAAAATAAAATTAGCAACAGAAGAAAGCCGTGAAATATTCCGAGTAAATGAAGGACAAAAAGATAAAATAATTAAAAAGAAGTTAATATCCATGGTGTATAGGAAATATTCATCCAAAATAGAGACAAATGGTGAGACCAGAGTGAAAACCTATCAAATTAAAATTTAAAATTATATATAATAGTAGAATACATTTCTGAAATTAAAAGAAATACTCCCAGATAAAAAGCACACTCTTTTCAAAAAGTTTATTAGAAGAACAATTTCATGACATTCTGGTAAAGTTATTGAGTATCAAGGGTAAAGAAAGAATTCATTAGGCATCCAAGAACTTACACAGGGAATAGATCTGGTTGGACTCAAATACATCAGTGGAAAAATGAAGTGCCAGAAGATAATAGAACAATATTTACAAAATTCCAAGGGAAAAGTCTGTCTTGAAAATCTTTTAACCAAGGAAGTCTGGACTCTCAGTCATGTCCGACTCTTTGCGACCCGATGGACTGCAGCGCACCAGGCTTTCCTGTCCATCACCAACTCCCGGAGACCACCCAAGGCCATGCCCATTGTGTCGGTGATGCCATCCAATCATCTCATCTTCTGTTGTCCTCTTCTCTTCTTGCCCTCAATCTTTCTGAGCATCAGGGCTTTTCCAAGGAGTCAGCTCTTTGTATCAGGTGGCCAAATTATTGGAGTTTCAGCTTCAACATCAGTCTTTCCAATGTATATTCAGGACTGATTTCCTTTCAGATGGACTGGTTGGATCTCCTTGCAGTCCAAGGGACTCAAGAGTCTTCTCCAACACCACAGTTCAAAAGCATCAATTCTTCTGCACCTAGCTTTGTTTATAGTCTACTTCTTATATCCATACATGACTATTGGAAAACCCATAGCTTTGACTATCTTAACAGAGNTCCTTGCAGTCCAAGGGACTCAAGAGTCTTCTCCAACACCACAGTTCAAAAGCATCAATTCTTCTGCACCTAGCTTTGTTTATAGTCTACTTCTTATATCCATACATGACTATTGGAAAACCCATAGCTATGACTAGGTGGATTTTTGTTGGCACAGTAATGTCTCTGCCTTTTAATATGCTGTCTAGGTTGGTCACAGCTTTTCTTCCAAGAAACAAGTGTCTTTTATTTTCATGGCTGCAGTCACCATCTGCAGTGATTTGGAGCCCCCCAAAATAATGACTGTAGCTTGTAGGGTTTCTCTGTCTACAAGATCCCCCAGGCAAGAATACTGGAGTGGGTTGCCATTCCCTCCTCCAGGGGATGTTCCCAACTGAGGAACTGAACCTTCATCTTTAAAAAATGGTAAAACTGGCATAATTAATTATGCAAAAATGCTCAGAGAATATCTTATCCCTCAGCCATCTTAGAATGAAATTATGTAGGAGACAAATGAAAAAAACATTGCAAAAGAATTGAATAATGAATGAGAAGGAAATTCAGAAATGAGGGGATATATGTATGTGTATAACTGATTCAATTTTCTGTATGGTAGAAATCAACACAACTTTGTAAAGAAACTATATTCCAATAAAAAATAAGATAGGAAAAAACCTGGAAGAAAAAAAAAAGAACTGAATGGTGAACATTGCATCCATGTATACAAAATATGGAGTAAATAGTGTGAGAAATATTTTTTTAATAGCAATTTAATCAATCAGCAAAAAAGTAATATATTAAAAAAGAATAATAGTTGTTAACTTTTAGATTAACATTCTATAATACAGTTGGTAAATTTTCTTAATGCATAGTTTGTAATATGATAAAATTTTAAAATAATTCAATTTTTTGTTTAAAATACAGGGATTTATTATCTGAAGAAAGGCAATTTCATAATATGAACATCACTTAATTTTATGAAATATAGAATGTTAATGAAACTTATTAGTGCATCTTACTGTTTAGAAAAAACATCTTGCATATACTAACCCTGTATAAAGACTGTAAGTTTCTTAGATGGTTTAGAAAAAGCCAGAGACAAAGCTCTTAAAAATACTGAAAGTTATTTGGCAAGCATCTTACCCACAGGGCTAGGCATTAATTTAGTGGTTATTTATTTAGAGCTTCNCTGTCTCTTATACACATCTAGCTCTTAAAAATACTGAAAGTTATTTGGCAAGCATCTTACCCACAGGGCTAGGCATTAATTTAGTGGTTATTTATTTAGAGCTTCAAAGATGCAAGGTGCTATGCTAAGCATTTTGACATTCTGTCCTTAAATCCTGAAGTTCACTTTGGACTATAGGACTTCTTACATAAATAGTTTCAAACCAAGGCATTTTGTCCAGTTTCTTAAAGTTAGCCTAGGTAGCAGTTATAGTGAAATGCCTGCAGTGTCTGAAATGACTTTTTTGGTGTAGTGGTTTGGCCAAACATTGTATAAAAGTGGAACTTGAGTTGCACTTGGATGAATTGTTGGATTTGGAGAGGCAGAAATGAGGGTGGAGTATTAGAAATTTGGAAGACAGTATAGTAAAGGCACAATGGAAGAAAAATAACTAAGTTCATTGGAGGACTAGAGTAGAACAGTGGAAAAGTAGGTGGAATTGGGTCCAATTGTCAAGAGCCTTGAGAGATTTTGAAATAATTTGGACTTTCTAGAATTGGCAGTATGGTCTTTGCATAGTTTAAGTGTGTATAAAGGATCAAAAGAAGATAATGATTTTGTTAAGATTAACCTACTGGTAGTGGAAGCAGCTGTTAAATAACTTTATTGATTAATTCACAATCTGATTGTAACCGTTTCTATGAAAGAAGGATTGTCTTCCGCCATTCACTGGATTCCCCATGAAAGAAACACAGACTTGATTTTTCTTTCTTTCTTTCTTTCATTATTCTGAGGGGGTACATAAATGTTTAAATTTTATTGTCAAATTATTGAGAATTTATTTATTTATTTATTTATTGGCCATGTGGTTGGTGGGGATCCCAGTTCTCTGAACCTGAGCCACAACAGTGAAAGCACCAAATTCTAACCGTTATACCACCAGGGAGCTCTCCCCATTATTTTTATAACTCAGAAGTCCTTTTCCATCTTTGAATTAGTTGAGTATTCACTTACAGTTTTTCTGTTTCTGGTTATTTCTAATTAAACTAATAGTTCTCTAATTTATTAGGAATATGCTCTGTTAAAAGCTTTCAGATGAGGATATATTTTCATAGCTACTGTAACATACTTCGGAGAAGGCAATGGCATCCCACTCCACTCCCATGGATGGAGGAGCCTGGTAGGCTGCAGTCCATGGGGTCTCTGAGTCAGACACGACTGAGCGACTTCACTTTCACTTTTCACTTTTATGCATTGGAGAAGGAAATGGCAACCCACTCCTGTGTTCTTGCCTGGAGAATCCCAGGGATGACGGAGCCCAGTGGGCTGCCGTCTGTAGGATTGCACAGGGTCGGACACGACTGAAGTGACTTAGCAGCAGCAGCAGCAGCACTGTAACATACTTAGTGAATATTTCTACTTTTTCATATATATGTATGATCTATCTGTATTATTTATAACAAATATTTACATGGAAAGATGTATTTCAGGGACATATCTTTCTTTCCATCTATCTTCTTGACCTTTCTATGTTGTATATTCTATTTCTCCACCATGTTCAGTTCAGTTCAGTCGCTCTGTCATGTCCAACTCTTTGTGACCCTGTGAATCGCAGCATGCCAGGCCTCCCTGTCCATCACCAACTCCTGGAGTTCACTCACACTCACGTCCATCAAGTTGGTGATGCCATCTAGCCATCTCATCCTCGTTGTCCCCTTCTCCTCCTGCCCCCAATCCCTCCTCCAGCATCAGGGTGATTTCCAATGAGTCAACTCTTCACATGAGGTGGCCAAAGTACTGGAGTTTCAGCTTTAGCATCATTCCTTCCAAAGAAATCCCAGGACTAATGTCCTTTAGGATGGACTGGTTGGATCTCTTTGCAGTCCAAGGGACTCTCAAGAGTCTTCTCCAACACCTCAGTTCAAAAGCATCAATTCTTCAGTGCTCAGCTTTCTTCACAGTCCAACTCTCACATCCATACATGACTACTGGAAAA
>SJYV01043882.1:61321-72046 GCA_006410875.1 Neotragus pygmaeus
AGAAGGCTGTCTTTTCACCTTACTTATAGTTTCCTTTGTTGTGCAGAAGCTTTTAATTTTAATTAGATCCCATTTGTTTATTTTTGCTTTTATTTCCAGTATTCTGGGAGGTGGATCATAGAGGATCTTGCTGTGATTTATGTCAGAGAGTGTTTTGCTTATGTTCTCTTCTAGGAGTTTTATAGTTTCTGGTCTTACATTTAGATCTTTAATCCATTTTGAGTTTATTTTTGTGTATGTTGTTAGAAAGTGTTCTAGTTTCATTCTTTTACAAGTGGTTGACCACTTTTCCCAGCACCACTTGTTAAAGAATTGTCTTTTCTCCATTGTATATTCTTGCCTTTGTCGAAGATAAGGTGTCCATAGGTGTATGGATTTATGTATATATATTTTTGTATACTTATATTTAATGTTAAGCTCTTGATGGCAACTGAATTAGGTTCATATTTTGACTCTCTGCATTAAAGTAGGTCAGACTTGCTCATCCAACTTACTAGTCATCTCTAGTAATATTTGACAGTCTTCTGATTTTCATTATTCAAGTTAGTTAACTACTAAATTCAGCTGAATAGATAAGTCAAAAGGGCAGGAGTGTATGAAAATTTTATAGTGACTTGGAAAGAGCATTGAATTAGTCATGAGACTTGGATCTCTATTGTGTTTCTGCAGCAACACATTGGGTTTTATTTCCTTAGGCTTTAAGTAAGAAGTTAATTGATGCTTTTGAACTGTGGTGTTGGAGAAGACTCTTGAAAAATCTCCTTGGACTGCAAGGAGATCCAACCAGTCCATCCTAAAGGAAATCAGTCCTGAATATTCATTGGAAGGACTGATGCTGAAACTCCAGTACTTTGGTTACCTGATGTGGAGAAGGAGATGACAGAGGGTGAGATGTTGGATGGCATCACCGACTCAAAGGACATGAGTTTGAGTAAGCTCCTGGAGTAGGTGATGGACAGGGAGGCTTGGCATGCTGCAGTCCATGGGGTCACAAAGAGTTGGACACAATTGAATGACTGAAGTGAACTGAACTGAGAAGTTAATATGAAGGTCTCTGGTGGTTCTTACAAAATCAAAATTTTAGAGGGGTTACATGAATGTGGGTTGACTAGTGAGGTTGATCTAAAAATGTCTGTTAGTGTGTCATAGGTCCCAAAAAGAGTAGAAAAGAAAGGTTAAGGCTGGGTGTGTCGTGTCTGTGTCTTTATATTTGTGTAGAGAAATGCTCACTCCAGTATTTCTACCTGGAGAATCCCACAGACAGAGGAGCCTGGCAGGCTAATGGAGTCTCAGAGAGTCAGACACAAGTGAGCAACTGAGCATATAGAATGTGCAACCATCACACACACACACACACATACATGCATATATATAACCCAATGCCATTAGCTACATTTTCAACAAAAGGTCAATGCTGAGTAATTTATGAATCATCTTTTTTAGAAGGCAACTGAGAATTCTGAAGAAGTGTGTTACTCCCTCAGGAATAAAACTGAAGCAATAGTCTTTATTCTTATTTTTTCTTTCCTGGCCAAACCCCAAGGTATGTGGGATCTTAGTTCCCCAACCAGGGATTGAACCTGCAACCCTTTCATTAGAAGACAGAGTTTTTAACCATTGGACCACCAAGGAGGTCTTAAGGGTCTCTATTGTTGCCTCAATCTCACTTCACATCCACAGAGCCTTGAAGACAAAGGCAAAGAGGAGGTATGTCCCACCTATGCCTAGAGAAAAATTTACCTCAAGTCACATGTCAACGGAGGGCAAAACCAATACAATATTGTAAAGTAATTAGACTTCAGTTAAAATAAATAAATTTATATTAAAAAGGAAATAAAGAATTTAGTGGAAACTAAATTTCCAATTCTTTTTGTTTTGCATGATACACTTGCATGTGATTCAAGTAGTCCAAAGTTAAAGAAATTATTTCAAAAATTCTTTACAGAAAAATATCTCTATTATTTTACATGTCTCTGTTAGTCACTTAGTCATGTCTGACTCTTTGTGACCCCGTGGACTGCAGCCCACCAGCCTCCTCTGTCCATGGGTTTCTCCAGGCAAGAATACTGGAGTGGGGTGCTATTTCCTTCTCCAATTATTTTACACACATTCATGTAAAATATGTTTGTCTTATATTCAATAAGATTAATAATATTAATTTATTAGCATATATTTGAACACTAAGTATATTTTAAAGTCACTGTTTTTATAATGGTAAATTCTGGCATTTAAATAGACCAGAATGTGGAGAATGGTATCTTCTGCTCAAAGGCAAGGGAAACAAAGTCAATGTCAGTGGCTCCGCACAGGGTTCCAGGCTGACTGGCACCCTGCCAACTTCAATATACAGCTTCCTAATCATCCTGGTTGTCAACTTGGACCCAGAAAGCAAGACTTGGAAAAAGCATGGAGGAATATTAGTAGGAGGTTTTAATGGGCTAGGGTCTCAAGTGGTTAATATCATTTTGCTTGACATTCCATTGGCTGGAATGGAATTAATCCCATGGATGCCCTTACTGCATGGAAGCCTGAGAAACATGATTAAGACATATACTCAGGAGGAGGAGACAAATGTGGATCTGGTGAATTACTAACAGCATCTGCCATGAGTATTATATATGGTAAGTTTGATTATCACAAGGAAGACTAATCTCAATGATTTATTAGGAAAAGTTTGACTACTAACAATATTTTAAGGTTTAGTTCAGTTCAGTCACTCAGTCGTGTCTAACTCTTTGCGACCCTGTGAATTGCAGCACACCAGGCCTCCCGGTCCATCATCAACTCCCGGAGTTCACTTAGACTCATGTCCATTGAGTCAGTGATGCCATCCAGCCATTTCACCCTCTGTTGTCCCCTTCTCCTCCTGCCCCCAATCCCTCCCAGCATCAGAGTATTTTCCAATGAGTCAATTCTTCGCATTAGGTGGCCAAAGTACTGAAGTTTCAGCTNTTCTTCCGTGTATTCTTGCCACCTCTTCTTAATATCTTCTGCTTAGAAGACTTTAAAGAATCCAGGTTGTTATTATTATTTTTTAAGCACACTGTGTTTGTGTGTTTGTGTGTGTGTATGTGTGTATAGGGGGTAGCAGTCAATGATGTATGAAGAAGAAATTGGGAAGGAGAGAGTTTATTGATAGGATTTACATTTCAGGGAATTCTTTGGTGTTCCAGAGTTGACTCTGCACTTCAACTTCAGGGGGTGTGAGTTTCATTCCTTGTCTGGGAACTAAGATACCACATGCCTTGGAGGTACACCGAAGGGGAAAAAAATATAGGTTATATTTTGGAAACATTCTTGGATATAGTGGAGAGAATGGCATGGGTAAGAATAGGATAAAACAAAGTAATTTGAAAGTACTTTAATTCAGAACTGATATAGAGATGGAAAGAAAATAATTGTGGAATGGAAGAATTCATCCTAAAAGAAATAACTAAGTAAGAATTACAAGTTGCAACTATAAATGGATTTTTTAAAAGACATAATTTAAGAATACTTTCCTTGAGTGCAAGATTTATTTGAAAAAGTCAAGGAGAAGCAGTCTATCGGGAGCACTAGGTCCTGTGAAACTGCAGAGTAGGTAGGAAATATCCCAGGTGGAGAATATATACATGGGTATTTGACACATAAAAGTCAAGTTTAGCTACTTCACAATTTGGCTTTATGATGGCTCTATTTAAGGAAAATGGGATAAAGAAACTGTCTAACAACTTTCGTGGTTTCAAAAATCACAGAATCAACAGTCAGTAACAGGAAGTATCTTAATTATCTGTTGCTTTGTGACATTACCTCACCTAGACATAAAACCTTAATTTCCTGAAATAAGAACAGTCGTTGATTTTGCTTATGAATCTACAACTTGTGAAAGATTAAGTAAAGACAACTCATATCTGATCCTCAGCTCACCTGACTCACATTCCTAAGAGCTGGAATAACTAAGGCTGTTTGGATATTTTCTCTATCAATCTCTCTTTCTCTTCAGGTCATCTCAGGATTTTTCACATGTTTTTTTCAGCAGCAGATGTCAGTCCAGCTTCTTACAGGGCATCCCAAAATTATGAGAAACATTGTTCAAAGTAATCTGGTAGAAGATTTGAGGTGTCTTCTGACCTAGGTTAACAGGTCTAAGGCAATCACTTCCGCTGCCTTCTACTGGCCAAACAGATCACTAAAGCCAGCCCACATTCAAGAGAAGAATCAGACTCCACCCCTTAAGATAAAGGGTAGAGAAATACTTCCGGATAACCTTTCAGGGAAAGACATTTGCTTCTGCTTCACTGACTATGCTAAAGCCTTTGACTGTGTGGATCACAACACACTGTGGAAAAATTCTTAGAGACCTCTTTAAGAGACCACCTTACCTGCCTCCTGAGAAACCTATATGCAGGTCAAGAAGCAACAGTTAGAACTGGACATGGAACAATGAACTGTTCCAAAATTGGGAAAGGAGTGTGTCAAGGCTGTATATTGTCACCCTGCTTATTTAACCTATAGGCAGAGTGTGTGCTTATTTGCTCAGTCATGTCTCACTCTGTGACCCCATGAACTGGAGCCAGGCTCCTCTGTCCATGGGATTCACCAATCAAGAATACTGAAATGGGTTGCCATTTAGTACATCATATGAAACGCTGGGCTGGACGAAGCACAAGCTGGAGTCAGGATTGTTGGTAGAAATATCAATAACCTCAGATATACAGATGATACTTCCCTTATGGCAGAAAGTGAAGAGGAACTAAGGAGTCTTGATGAAAGTGAAAGAAGAAAGTGAAAAGTTGGCTTAAAATTTAACATTAAAAAACTGAGATCATGGCATCCAGTCCCATCACTTCATGACAAATAGGGGAAACAAGGAAACAGTGACAGGCTTTATTTCCTTGGCCTCCAAAATCACTGTGTATGGTGACTACAGTCATTAAATTAAAAGATGCTCCTTGGAAGAAAAGCTATGACAAAACTAGATAGCATATTAAAAAACAGAGACTTTACTTTGCTGGTCAAAGCTTTGGTTCTTCCAGTAGTCATGTATGGATACGAGTGTTGGACCATAAAGAAGGCTAAACACTAAAAAATCGATGCTTTTGAACTGTGGTGTTGGAGAGGACTTTTGAGAATCTCTTAGACTGCAAGGAGAACAAACCAGTCAATCCTAAAGGAAGTCAACCCTGAATATTCATTAGAAGGACTGATGCTGAAACTGAAGCTCCAATACTTTGGCTACCTAATGTGAAGAGCTGACTCATTGGAAAAGACACTGATGCTGGGAAAGATTGAAGGCAGGAAGTGAAGAGAACAACAGAAGAGGAGATGAATGGATGGCATCACCAACTCAAGGGACATAAGTTTGAGCAAGCTCTGGGAGATGGTGAAGAACAGGGAAGTCTGGTGCGCCACAGTCATGGGGTTGCAGAGTCAGACATGACTGGGCAACTGAACAACCACCACCTTTCACTAAGGTGAATCACTGGAAACTTATATTTTTTAACTCTTCTTTGTAAAGGGGAATGGTTTACTAGTGTCAGCTTCGAAAGGTAAGATTATTNGTTGCAGAGTTAGACATGACTGGGCAACTGAACAACCACCACCTTTCACTAAGGTGAATCACTGGAAACTTATATTTTTTAACTCTTCTTTGTAAAGGGGAATGGTTTACTAGTGTCAGCTTCGAAAGGTAAGATTATTATAACACAGTTACAATGTTTTAGATAATTTATTTATTATAAGCTATGAACAAGAAATTGACCTGGCTGGCTTTACTAAGGGCATAGAGAAAGTTTTTTATAAACAATGACTAATTCCTTCTCTTGAAAAGTGAGAGAATATGAGGAAACAACGATTATCAGTACTTGCTATAGGAAAATAATCATTTGTTGTTGTTTAGTTGCTAAGTAGTATCTGACTCTTTGGTGCTCCAAGGACTGTAGCCCACCAGGCTCCTCTGTCCATGGAATTTCTTAGGCAAGAATACTGAAGTAGATTGTCATTTCCTTCTCTATGAGATCTTCCTGAGCCAGGGACTGAACAGGAGTCTCTTGCACTGCAGGTGCATTCTTATCTCTGAGCCACCAGGGTAGCCACAAATGATCATTTATTTACATGGCAAGAAATGTAAACATTCTCTTAGTCACTTTAAAGTGACTCCTAGAGATAGGTATCCAAGATGTGAGGAGAAATATGCGATGAAGTTAAACATCCAAGAAGCTGAAGGGCTAAATGATCTTAATCCGATCGCCTCCCTGATAGAATGAGGAACAAAAGGGTACAGTGTCCCTGTAATGGACAAATAGTGGTGATAAGAGAAGGACCTGGGTGCTGAGTAGTTACCTAGAGTCAGTGATGCTCTTTAGTGATGGAATGCAGTTAGTCAGGACCATGTGGTTTTAAAGAGCATGGCAGGGACCAAGTTCCAAGGGAGCACGTAAAGTTTTCACTAGTCCTGAGCCAAGGAGTTGGCAGGAGTTTGGATTGTTGTGCAACCTGGATGTCTTTGCCATGTATGTGTCAGGGCTGAAAGCTTGCTGCACTAGAAAGGAAGGAATTTTCCCAACAGTAAGCAGTATTCAATGATGAATTGTTCTACCAGTAGCCGTTAAATTAAAAAAAAAAAAAAAGTCAACTCTTAGTTGTGATCCTGTTGGAAATTAGAATGAGAGACACTTGATTTTTGTTCTTAAACCACAATTTTAATTTACCCAAACCAAAACAAAACATATTTAGACTTTAGCATCTTGGTTTGGGAAAGTTCAGGTTTATTCACATGGGATAGACAATTTCCAAATATTTATTGAAGTTAAACATGATTGTTCTAGATTACTCATTTTATAAAGTTGAAGACCTCTATAATTCTACTCAATAATATTAATGAGATGTATATATTCTTTTTAATGAAGTCTGTTTCTAGGATCACTCTATGAGAAAGGGATAATGGTTTTGCTTTTATTTCTATTGAAACTAAAATCAGAGTTGTTCTATAAAAACATGCTTTAGAAAATCGTAAAATGTAGATTGGATATTAAAATATGTTCTTCAAATAATCAGAAACATAGTAGATTTAGAATTAGAGAACTATTTCAGCTCCTGAGTTAAATTATTGACATAGGTACAGTGTTGAACTACCCTGAGGTCATATTTAAGCATTTTACTAAATAAACCTCATATAAATCTTTGTGTAGTCTTTCCCTGATTCTTGAAGATTAAGCAAAGAATGTGCCTCAAGTCTAGGCTTAATGTCAACACTGCAAATTAGCAGGAAGAATATATCCAAAAAGTGGAGGAAGTAAGAGCGATAAGGGTATACAGGAAGAGAAGGATGTCAGGAAGGAAAGAGTAAAATTCAAAATGGAAACATTACAAACAACTTACTTTTTTTGGGGTTTGTTTTACCTCACACTTAAGAGCAGATTTATTAGCTATTCATTAACTTCTAATGAACCTGTGAGAATGTCCTTCAGTGAATTACACAGTTTGACTATCTAAGGTTACAGCTTTAACGAAAAAGCAAAGACGAAACTCTGCACCCAATATCATAAAGTAATTTCAACCTTTTGGGTTCATATACAATAAGAACTTAGTGAATAAGAAATGTATTAAAAGAAAAATACATTCAAGCCTTCATGGATACAAATTCAGTTTCTTCTGGCTTGTGGGAAGGCTCAGAGTAACTTATTTTGGCTCACTTAAATCTTATATACATTCAGAAATATTTTCAGTTCACCAATTGGTAAAATATCTCCTTAGATAATAGATAGAAAGTCCAGACAACATCTAATGCACAACATTCCTAAGCCATGGAATATTTTAATCAGTAAGAAAGAGTACAGCCTGTGTCTTTTAATTAAACTGCAAGAGACTTGAAACTAGAAACAGTCTTAGCAAGATCTGTATCCATCTTCCTGATTCAGAGCATATACTGATCACTATTTACTGAATTGGATGAAATCTTTATAAGTTCAGTTTTATGAAAGCATCATCTTATTAAATCATAATCTGAGGGAACATTTACCTTTACAAAAATTAACTGAAGTAGCTGTATTTGTAGAATCTTACACTATAAGACACATGCAGGTACAGAAAATGAAAGGCTAGAAAGGAAATAGCCATTTGGAAAGATTGTGCTGGAATTTTAAATGGTGTGTTTAAGCTTCAGAACTGGCTCAAAAACAGAGATAGAGCCCTAGAAATGATTGATTTCTCAAATGTGATTCCAATCAATCAACCTTGTTTCAGTAAGATAATCTCAACTGAATTATGAATGTCACTATTTGGTGATTTTAATATATTTTTCTTCACAAAGGAGCTCCTTCTGCTAGATACTATGGGATGAAAGAGAAGGGCCAGGGCTGTAAATATGTTTACTTTGCAAGGATCTCCCAAAGCCTGGCTAAAGAAAAATCTGTCTACCCAACTGCCTTTTTTTTAATGGCAAACACTTTTTTTTTTACACTAATTATCCCCAGCTGTACCAGATTCTTCATTTCTTATTTTTAACTTTATATCTGTGTGCTTCTTGTATGGAATATTGGGTCTTAAAATGGAAAATCCTTTGGCGGCGGGGGGGAGGTGAGTACGGTTATGATTGTCTATAAAGAAAAGAAAATATGAAAACTTGAAGCTGAATAACATTCTTTCTATTCTTCCTATCCACTGCCAGTCAACTCCTTAAAGCTGTTATATCAGTATTTATCTACAATAACAAAGGAGAATGCACTTTTCAAATGCTAAGAATTTTGGTATAATTCAATTTTTTTAAAATCTCATATTTCCCTATCCCTTTGTTTTCCTTCAGAGGAAATCAATGTGCAAATCTATAAGTTTAAATGCACCAACAATGTTTAAGTTTCTTCAGAAGATTCTTCACATTCTCTGGTAGAGGAGAGCAGTCAAATTGTAATAAATAAAGTTTTGGGCTTGTCATTATACACTGAGTGACGAGGATAAAAACCCAAAAGAGGTACATAGCCCAATTAGGGTTAAATTGCAGAGATTCCACTACTTTTAGAGATACTACTTTTCCCTGGAAGCACAAAGTACTTTTGTTATAAACAAGAAAGCACCGAATAGACTGTGGAGAGTGGTAATGTGTTAGATACCTGTTTATTTTGTGTTTGCCTGGGTTGACATTATTCTTTTTTTGCTTTTGCAGAAACTTTATCATTTATACTTAAGTAAAAATAATGAGAAGGCTGAGTGCTGAAGAACTGATGCTTTCGAATTGTGGTTCTAGAGAAGATTCTTGAGAGTCCCATGGACTGCAAGGAGATCAAACTACTCAACCCTNGTGTTAGATACCTGTTTATTTTGTGTTTGCCTGGGTTGACATTATTCTTTTTTTGCTTTTGCAGAAACTTTATCATTTATACTTAAGTAAAAATAATGAGAAGGCTGAGTGCTGAAGAACTGATGCTTTCGAATTGTGGTTCTAGAGAAGATTCTTGAGAGTCCCATGGACTGCAAGGAGATCAAACTACTCAACCCTAAAGACAATCAATCCTGAATATTCATTGGAAGGAATGATGCTGAAGCTCCAATACTTTAGCGATCTGACGTGAAGAAACGACTCATTAGAAACGTCCCTGATGCAGGGAAAGATTGAGGGCAAAAGGAGAGGGTGTGGCAGAAAATGAGGTGGTTAAATAGCCTCACTGACTGAATGGACATGAACTTGAGCAAACTCATAGAGATATTGGAGGGCAGAGGAGTCTGGCTTGCTACAGTCCATGGGGTCGCAAAGAGTCATTAATGACTTAGTGACAACAAAAGTAGTGAAAAAAACATAACAGTAATTCCTTTGACTTTTAAGCTGGTGCATTTCCTCTTAATTAAAAAAAAATTGAAAATGGCAATTTAAGTGAATGTTAAAACAATATGCATTCTCATAAGTTGTAATCTAATTCTTTGTAAATAGCAAAAACACATTGACCTTTTAATCAGGAAAACTTGCTAATTTGAATACCATGGAAGCCAGGCAACATTACCTTCTCCAAAATGCTTGATGTGAATACCAATAATAAAATTCAGTCATGTTTGATATTTTGCAGATGTTCTTAGTGCAAAAATGATAGTTTTATTTTTGTAACTTTATCTTGAATGAAACCACTTTGTTGAATTTTCTTATTTGTTTTAAATGGCCTGTCTAGATTCTTTGGGCTTTTTGTGTAGACAAAAATATCTTTGGCCAATTTGACAATTTTTACAAGCCTTCAGTTCAGTTCAATTTAGTCACTCAGTTGTGTCCGACTCTTTGCAACCCCATGCACTGCAACATGCCAGGCCTCCCCGTCCATCACCAACCCCTGGAGTCCACCCAAACCTATGTCCATTGAGTCGGTGATGCCATCCAACCATCTCATCTTCTGTTGTCCCCTTCTCCTCCCACCTTCAATCTTTCCCAGCATCAGGGTCTTTTCAAATGAGTCAGTTCTTCCCATCAGGTGGCCAAAATATTGGAGTTTCAGCTTCAACATCAGTCCTTCCAATGAACACCCAGAACTGATCCTCCTTCAGGATGGACTGGTTGGATCTCCTTGCGGTCCAAGGGACTCTCAAGAGTCTTCTCCAACACCACAGTTCAAAAGCATCAATTCTTTGGCGCTCAGCTTTTTTTCACAGTCCGACTCTCACATCCATACATGACTACTGGAAATACCATAGCCTTGACTAGATGGACCTTTGTTGGCAAAGTAATGTCTCTGCTTTTTAAAATGCTGTCTAGGTTGGCCGTAACTTTCC
>SJYV01043882.1:73175-106626 GCA_006410875.1 Neotragus pygmaeus
GCCATCCCTGGGATTCTCCAGGCAAGAACACTGGAGTGGGTTGCCATTCCTTTCTCCAATGCATGAAAGTGAAAAGTGAAAGTGAAGCCATTCAGTCGTGTTCGACCCTCAGTGACCCCATGGAGTGCAGCCTTCCAGGCTCCTCTGTCCATAGGATTTTCCAGACAAGAGAGGAGTACTGCCATTGCCTTCTCCATAGCCTTGATTAGATGGACCTTTACAAGCCTGGAACTTCTATTTTTCTCCCTTTACTTCCTATATTCCACTGACCGTATTCTATTTTATGTTAAGGTATGACAAGTGATTGAGGAATGCTGTTTCCTTGCTTTTTATATTATTGAATTTTTTCTATTATATGTTTGTTGCAGGTCTACCACTTGGTATATTACATGGGTAAAATTGTATAGTGTTGATTAATTTTTGCATTACTGGGATAAATTTTACCTTAGCTTGGTTTTTTAAAAAATTCCATAATATTTATGTGTCTAGTTTTCCATTTGAGATTTTGTATTTATACTTTTCAACAAATTTTATATTTCATATTTTTTCCCAGTTTTTGAAACAGTTACATCATTGTTTTGAAATAAAAAGCTGGACAGAATTTATGATCTGAACAATATAAGAATAGATTATTGTTTGAGCTGTTGTAGAACTGAGGAGTCAAGCTGTATAATCCTAGGGCACCAAGGAAGGAGCAATTAATTTGGTTTTAAATTATCATTTAAAATTCCTTAATTCTATTTGCTCACTCAAGCTTTCAGGTTTCAAGTGCCATTTTCTCATTTTACAATCAAGCAATGTATTTATTTCTTCTAGGCATACAAACATATTAGTTCGGCACCATGTCTTTTATCATATTCAAAAATTTCTGTTGTTTAGTAAAATACCTCTTCTATTCTATCTCTTTAAAATTCTGTTGATTTATTTATCTTTACTTGGCTGTGCTCTTTGTTGCTTCATGGGCTTTTCTCTAATTGTGGCAAGCGGAGGCTCCTCTCTAGTTGTGGCTTCTCATTTTGGTGGCTTCCCTTGCGGCAGAGCACAGGCTCTAGTGTGGGCTCAGTGATTGCAGTACACAGACTTCGTTGCTCTGAGGCCTGTGGGATCTTCCCGGACCACCAGCGACTGACCTGTGTTTCTTAACTTGCAGGCAGATTCTTTACCACTGGGCCACCAGGGAAGCCTTCTATATTTTTCTTTGCATATCCTCCTGCTTTTTTCACAATCAGTTTGCCAGAATCTATTTTATTACATTCTTTAAATATTTTGGTTTATCTTTGTGTCTTTGCTGTTATTATTTTTAATTCAATTTGAACATTTAGTTCATTCTTACTACACTGACTTTCAAGTGAAAATTTGGCTACACACAAAATTTGTATTCAATATTCTTTTCCTTCAACATGTGAAAAATATTGCTTTATTGACTGTGTATATTCTGGTTTCTTGTAAAACTTCTGTTGTCTACCTGATTCTTCTACCTTTATTGGTAATTTGTTTTTTAGGGAAGTTGTATATTTTCCCTTTTAATTTATGTTCTTAAATTTCTTTATATGTCTAAGTATGGGCTTTTCAATCTGTAGTCTGTTTTTCTATTAATTCCAGGAAATGTGGTATTATTTCCTAAAACATTTTCTTCTTCCCAGTGACATTTCCTTCATCTTTCTAGTACTCTATTGTCCAGATACTGGCATATTTATTGCTGTCTGCAATATTAGGTTAGTTTTTCTCTGTATAGTTTGTTTTAGTGCATGCTTGATCTTTCAGGAAGAGTTTCATTACATGATATTCCAGTGTACTAGTTTGTTCTAAGCTGTATAAATACTGTTACTTATTCCATCTGGTAAGTGTTTATTTAAACACTTATTTAACTCAGATCTAATATATCATCTTTTATTTTATGTAAGTCCTTGTTCTTGATTCATTATTGCTGACATTTTTCATTATCGCTTGAGAATAGTTTATATCTTACAGAAAAATTTTGGACCATTTGGTTCCAAAATTCTACTTTAGATGTTCTATGGTGTACAATTTTGTATGCTTTCTTTCAATAATCGGGAGTTGAAAATTACAGTTCAAAGTCCAAAACTGTATCACCACTTGTATCTATAAAAGAAAAGTGCTATTGGAATACCCCAACACCTGTTCATTCATGCCCTATCTGTGTCTGATTTCACAAACAGCAGAGTTGAGTAGGGTTCCAAGATGGTGCTAGTGGTAAGAATCTGCCTGCTAATGCAGGAGATTCAGGAGACATGGGTTCTATCCACGTGTCAGGAAGATCCCCTGGAGGAGGAAATGGCAACCCACTCCAGTATTCTTCCCTGGGAAATCCCACAGATAGGGGAGCCTGGCAGGCTGCAGTCCATGGGGTTGCAAGGAGTCGGATATGACAGATGATATTTGAAAAAGGAGGAGACGGGTTGAGTAATTGGGACAGAAACTGTATGGCTTACAAGGTCTAAAATATTTACCGCCTGCTACTTTAAGGAAAGATTCTGCCAACCATCAATCTAGTTAATTTCCCCTTAAACTTCTATTTCATGTTGGGATTGGTTTCAGTTCAGTTGTCACTCAGTCATGTCCAACTCTTGCGATCCCATGGACTGTAACACACCAGGCTTCCCTGTCCATCACCAACTCCCAGAGTTACTCAAACTCATGTCCATTGAGTCGGTGATGCCATCCAATGATCTCCTCTGTTGTCCCCTTCTCCTCCTTCCCTCAATCTTTTCCAGCATCAGGGTCTTTTCAAATGAGTCAGTTCTTCACATCAGGTGGGCAAAGTTTTGGAGTTTCAGCTTCAACATCAGTCCTTCCAATGAACAGCCAGGACTGATTTCCTTTAGGATGGACTGATTGGATCTCCTTGCAGTCCAAGGGACTCTCAAGAGTTTTCTCCAACACCACAGTTCAAAAGCATCAATTATTTGATGCTAAGCCTTCTTTATGGTCCAACTATTAATGTGTATTGGGGAAGATTGAAAGCCTGGCCCTAATTTGCAGCATCCTTAAGCATAAAGAATATATGCCTTTACCACCAAGCATATATTCTGGCGAAATACTTACCTTGAATTTCTTTGAAAGGAGTGTCCTGAAGGAACTATAGTAGTTATTAATGAGATGCTACTCATGATCCACCTCAGCTACTGGCAGTTTTTCCTGCATCTCTCTCTAAAATTGCTGTCATCCTAAGGGAGCTGCCCTACCTCACTAACGGTCCCTAGTGACTGATATCCAGTAACTGATCACTGAAGTGTTCAAAGGCCTGAATAACTGATGATATTAAGAGACATCTCTGCAGGGGTACTTCAACTCTAGGATTCCTTGTGACTGACATTGCTGTAACAGTTGCAAAGCAGTTCATTTTTCTTTCTCAGCTTAGCTCTGTTCCCCTTGCTCTTTCCTAGCTGGTGCTCCAGAGAATATTTCCCACATAGAGATTTAAGCTCAATCAGTTTCCTGAGAGTGCCCTGAGATGAGAAATTCTCCTACCTTGTGCAGAGTATATCATGTGAAATGCTGGACTGGATGAATCACAAGCTGGAATCAAGATTGCTGGGAGAAATATCAACAACCTCAGATATGCAGGCGATATCTGCATATCTGATGGCAGAAAGAAAAGAGAAACTAAAAAGCCTCTTGATGAAGGTGAAAAAGGTGGGTGAAAAAGCTGGCTAGAAACTCCACATTCATAAAAATAAGATTATGGTATCTGGTCCCACCGCTTCATGGCAAATAGATGGCGGGGGGGAAGTGGAAACTGTGACAAACCTTATTTTCTTGGGTTCCAAAATCACTGTGGATGGTGAAATTAAAAGATGCTTACTCCTTGGAAGAAAAGTTATGACAAACCTAGACATCATATTAAAAAGTAGAGACAACACTTTTTGTCAACAAAGTTCAGTGTAATCGAAGCTTTCCCCCCACCTCCCCATGTCAGGGCTTCTCGGTAGCTCAGATGGTAAAGAATCCATCCACAAAGCTGAAAACCTGAGTTTGATTCCTGGGTTGGTAAGAACCCCTGGAGAAGGGAATGGCAACCTACTCCAGTATTCTTGCCTGGAGAATCTCATGGACAGAGGAGTTGATGTGCTACAGCCAATGGGGTTTCAAAGAGTCGGACACAACTGAGTGACTATACAACAGTATTATTTTTTCCAGTAGTCACGGACTGATGTGATAATGGGGCCATAGGGAAGGCTGAGGGCTGAAGAATTGATGCTTTCCAATTATAGTGCTATATAAGACTCTCGAGAATCCCTTGGATTGCAAGAAGATCAAATCAGTAACTCCTAAAGGAAGTCAACCCTGTATTTTCTTTGGAAGGACTGTTGCTAAAGTGAAATCTCCAATACTCTGGCCACTTGATACAAAGAGCTGACTCATTGGAAAGTCACTGATGTTGGGGAAGATTGAAAGCAAAAGGAGAAGGGAGTGGCAGAGAATGAGATGGTTAGATAGCATCACTGACTTAAAGGACATGAATCTGAGCAAACTCCAGGAGATAGTGGAGGACAGAAGATCTTGGTATACTGTAGTCCACGAGGTCACGAAAACTCATATAAGACTTAGCAACTGAACAACAACAGCATCCTTGAAGGGATAAGAGTGAGGGGACTGAGAGAAAAAATCATGGAAGGGAAGGCATTCAGTTTAGTGTATTTATCAGCTCCTTATATCATTAATTTCCTATGCATCCCTAAATTTTGATCAGTAACACTGGGGAGCTTGCCATCTTATAGAGATTCCCATAATGTGAGATGGCAATTATCTTTCCAAGGCTACTTCAGGAGATAGGAACGGAAATCCAAAGCTCCTTTATAATCTTTCCTCTAACTGCTATAATCACAAATCTCTTTACCCTCACAGCTGATACCCACTCTTTTACTTTCAACACCTATTACTTCCCATGCATATAAGTCACCTTAAAATAGTTTCAATTTCCCAGATGCTACCATACTTTTCATTTATTTTAATTCCAGGAAATTATGCTTCACTCTCACTCACAAAGTTTATTATATTTTAGGGGGTTCAGTTCAGTTAAGTCATGTCTGACTCTTTGTGACCCCATGAATCGGAGCACGCCAGGCCTCCCTGTCCAGCACCATCTCCCGGAGTTTACTCAGACCCATGTCCATCAAGTTAGTAATGCCATCCAGCCATCTCATCCTCTGTTGTCCCCTTCTTCTCCTGCCCCCAATCCCTCCCAGAATCAGAGTCTTTTCCAATGAGTCAACTCTTCACATGACGTGGCCAAAATACTGGAGTTTCAGCATTAGCATCATTCCTTCCAAAGAAATCCCAGGGTTGATCTTCAGAATGGACTGGTTGGATCTCCTTGCAGTCCAAGGGACTCTCAAGAGTCTTCTCCAACACCACAGTTCAAAAGCATCAATTCTTCGGTGCTCAGCCTTCTTCACAGTCCAACTCTCACATCCATACATGACCACAGGAAAAACCATAGCCTTGACTAGACCGACCTTAGTCAGCAAAGTAATGTCTCTGCTTTTGAATATGCTATCTAGATTGGTCATAACTTTCCTTCCAAGAAGTAAGTGTCTTTTAATTTCATGGCAGCAGTCACCATCTGCAGTTATTTTGGAGCCCAAAAATATAAAGTCTGACACTGTTTCCACTGTTTTCCCATCTATTTGCCATGAAGTGATGAGACTAGATACCATAATCTTCTTTTTCTGAATGTTGAGCTTTAACTCAACTTTTTCTCTCCACTTTCACTTTCATCAAGAGACTTTGTAGTTCCTCTTCATTTTTTGCCATTAGAGTGGTGTCATCTGCATATCTGAGGTTATCGATATTTCTCCCGGCAATCTTTATTTCAGCTTGTGTTTCTTCCAGTCCAGCGTTTCTCATGATGTACTCTGCATAGAAGTTAAATAAGCAGGGTGACAGTATACAGCCTTGATGTACTCCTTTTCCTATTTGGAGCCAGTCTACTGTTCCATGTCCAGTTTTAACTGTTCCTTCCTGGCTGAGGAATGTAATTCAGGTATGATGCCATATTGAAAGTATTCAGATATAAACTTATGTTTTCAATAAACAAGCTTGAGCTAATAATGAAGCAATCTTTCTTTATTGCAAATGTTTAACCATGGAGAACTCTTAAAATCTCAATAATGCAACACTAGTCAATAATACGAGCTCTCTATGTTCCCCAGGAATGGATGCCACCCTTCATTAAAATATTTTGGTTTATAGCCTTCCTCTGAATGGAGGTTGAAAGTTGAAAGCTTCACCTAGCACACTGTTACCCTAAATAATATGCTTTCCCATACTACACAATAACTATTCCCAAACTTATCCATCCCACTCTGACTTTCCACCTCAGACCCTTTGCCTTCACCCTCCAACTTGCAGATAGCTGTGATTTTAACCCTAGAGGAACGATAAACCATTAGAGCATCCTATTACAAATCACTTTCCCATTAGCAAATATAATGTCAGAATATCTTGTCTCAACTCCAGACTGACACAGGTAGTTACTATCTTACATACACTTTGATGTCCCAAAGGTTGTGTTGACTCAGTCTATCTAAACCATAATCATGATCTTCACTGATTCTCTTGATACTCTGTCAGCATTTCTGCTCTTGCTACAAAACACAATAACCTATGTAACTTTTGAGGTTGAAAATCTAACTGTCCATACAATACTCTCATATGCATTTATCAACAAACCATGACAGTTTTACTTATCAATCCCACTTAAATCTTTTCTCTATTGCCAGCATCCAGTTATAAGCAATAAATTCTCTTACCTGTAGCAACGTGACAGCCTTTTCACTGGCCTTCCCACTGACATCTATTTCTACTCTTTTCAATATATATTTCATATATTCTAATTGAAAGAGCATCTTGACTTTTACTTCCTATGCATGAAA
This sequence comes from Neotragus pygmaeus, assembly GCA_006410875.1. Taxonomy (NCBI): domain Eukaryota; kingdom Metazoa; phylum Chordata; class Mammalia; order Artiodactyla; family Bovidae; genus Neotragus; species Neotragus pygmaeus. The sequence continues at coordinate 80,075 of SJYV01043882.1, forward strand.
GAAAGTGAAAGTGTTAGTTGCTCAGCCATGTCTGCCTCTTTGCAACCCCATTGACTATAGCCTACCAGGCTCCTCAATCCATGGAACTCTCCTGGCAAAAATACTGGAGTGGGTTGCAATTTTGGAGTGGGTTTCAATATCCTTCTCTGGGTTTTCTTTCAGAACCAAGGATCGAATGCAGGTCACCTGCAGATTCTTTACCCTGTGAGCCACCAGGGAAGCCCATTAATAAGTTGCATATTTTATACATTTAAAATATATGATTTAAAATTAAGACAAAGGAAGCCACTTGCCACAATCAGAAATTTTGAAGGAGGAAGAAGACCAACATTGCCATTCCTAAAGAAAAAGACACTTTCATTCCAGGGCAACTGGCTGTCACACAAATGCTTGGCACAAAGAGAACAAAGCTAGATTGGGTTTGACCTTGGCATCTGCCCCACTGTCTTCACTCCCCTTCCCTTGATCTTTCTCTAAAAGTTAATAGGATAATCAGACAGGGAAACAGGAAAACAGGATCACAGTGTGTTGGATATTTTGTTCCATTGGATTTTGTAAATATCTGTTATGCTATGGGTCCACCTGAGCATCCGTTGTCCCCCTAGGATAGGTTGCTTTGCAAATTATCAACCAGTCCAAGAAGTCTCTGAAGTCTTTATAACCGCTTCTCTCTCTCACTTGCTCCCTTATTCTTTCTCCATTTCTGCTAACTCCTTTCATTCTCTCTGTCTCTCTTTCTCTCTTCCTTTCTCCCTCACACACTCTTAAATCAAAAGCTATCAGTCCAAAGTGTTTCTTTCCCTATTATGCTTTCCTCTTACAAAATAAAAGAAGATTTGTTTCTCGACAGTTGGATATTTCTCTTTTAAGAGAACATCTGTATGTTTCAAAATTACTTCAATAAGTATATTTTATAAATTAAAAAATCCTACCAGACAATTTCTGCCAATATTGATGAGGTTATAATAAAATGTGCCTAGTCATACTCTGCTGATGAAAGAGCCATTCCAAAAGATCCTTAGGAATGGAAGTTAGAGGCACCATGTGAGACTCAAATTACTTGCTTACTTAGGTCGAGGTCTCTGGGTTCATTTAAGCTTTAGGGTTAGAAATACCACATACCTAAGTAAGAAAAGGCTCCCCTGGTGGCTCAGATGGTAAAGAAATCACCTGCAATGTGGGAGACCTTGGTTCAATTCCTGGGTCAGGAAGATCACCTGGAGGAGGGCATGACAACTCACTCCAGTATTCTTGCCTGGAGAATCCCCATGGACAGAGGAGTCTGGCAGGTTACAGTCCATGGGGTAGTGAAGAGTTGGACACGACTGAGTGACTCAGCACACACATGTAAAAAAATGTGTTGGTGGGTACACAGATTTATTAAAAGAAAATTGGTATATTAAATAAGATCAAAGAGAATATTTTAATAAAAGCACAGTAGGAGTAGAGACTTGGGCTTATGCTTCACAGCTTAAGGAAATGTAATAAGCTTGCCAATGCCTCTCAGTTAATGAACTTTAAAAGCTTAGTTTTAGGCTGTATTAAAAATATACTTCCTATGTTTGTGATACTTTGGCCCATTTGCCCATTTTTTACATGACTCTGCTTTTCCCCAAGTGTTAAAATTTAGAAATGGTATTTTAGTATAATTGAAAAATAATTTCATTTTATAAGAAATGGCAAGATTTTGGCAGCAAAAACAAAAAATGTACATACAACTCCATCACTTAAATGATATAGTATTTTCTATAAATACATGTGCAAGGAGATCCAACCAGTCCATTCTGAAGGAGATCAGCCCTGGGATTTCTTTGGAAAGAATGATGCTAAAGCTGAAACTCCAGTACTTTGGCCACCTCATGCAAAGAGTTGACTCACTGGAAAAGACTCTGATGCTGGGAGGGATTGGGGGCAGGAGAAGAAGAGGATAACAGAGGATGAGATGGCTGGATGGCATCTCTGACTCGATAGACGTGAGTCTGAGTGAACTCTAGGAGTTGGTGATGGACAGGGAGGCCTGGCGTGCTCCGATTCATGGGGTCACAAAGAGTCGGACATGACTGAGCAACTGAACTGAACTGAATATGTATATAAATTAAGTAAATATAATTATCAGTTGCTATATGTGATTATTTTTAAATACTCCACTATTATTCTTCACCTGTGTCTTTAAATATTCTTCTAATGCATGAATTTTCATACTGTATACATCTTATTTTATAAATATTCCATGATTTGTTTCACTATATCTCTACTACTGAAAATTTAAATTATTGGAAATAAATTAATTTATAGATAGAGAACAGACTTGTGGCTGCCAGAGGTGGATTTGGGGTTGCATGCAAATGCATGAAGGGGTTCAAAATGTATGAAATTCCAGCTATAAAATTAAATAAGTCCTGGCGATGTAATATATAACACTGTGACTATAGTCAATACTGTACTATGCATATGAAAGTTGCCAAGACAGTAAACCTTAAAAGCTCTCATACAAGAAAAGAAATGGTAACTGAGTATGGGGACAGATGTGAACTAGACAGCCTGGTGGTCATTTTGCAATAGATGCAAATATTGAATTATTAAGTTGCACATAATATGTTAACTATATCTTATTTTGAAAAAGAAACATTTTTTACAGTAATGTTTTGCCATTATAAATGAGCTGCAATACACAGTATATCCAAAAATGTTTACATTCCTTTCTGATAATGTCTTTACTATAAATTGGTAGAAATGAAAAGCTAGATAAAATGGTGTGAATATTTTCAGACTTTTGAGATGTGCTATCAAACTCTTCTCCACTATGGTAAATACCTACTACTTCATATTCTTATAGCATACTATATATGTATATGTTCATACAGACATATCCTTTAACAACATTGACATATTCACAGAACTCCTTTTTACCTGTTTCTAAACCTGGATCAGAAGCGTGCATCTGGTTCAGACATGCCCAAGCAGGCAGGGGAGTTTCACATGGCGGCTCTGGCTCCTACCTTGACCTCTTCTCCAAAAATTATAGAGGTCTAGTAATCCTCTGGTCATGACCTCCGTGGAAGATTATTACAAAGCTCTACAACTAAAAGGAATTGAGGTTAATTAGCTTTCATTTTTTTCCCTACCCATTGTGTGATGTTTTAAAGAGTTTACTGCTTTAATTTAAAATCGCTTACAAAAGCAACAGGGCATTTGCCATTTTTTTTTTTAATATAGCTTCCAACATTCTGATCCTTTAAACTCTGTCCAACAGCTTTACACAGCACATGATTTTTGTTAGAAGCCAACCACTAATGCTTGATGGCATTACTTTCACCACTGATTATATCAAAATAAATTGGATGCTCTGTACACTTAAAAATGTATTAAAGCTTAAAAATGTTGGTTTATTGGTCTCTTCACATCTTTTCACTGTCATGAGTTATCTATCTTTGGAAGTAACCCTGTGACCTATTCACATATATCTTATAAACTCCTCATAATAACTGAAGTAGTAACTTTATTACCAAAGAAAGTAAAATTTCTAAGATTAACTTAGTCTCTTACAGTAAGGGATCTAAGCCTACACTAGTTCAGTCCTTACCATTTCTCACCAGTACAATGTCAAATGCTCACATGCCTCCTCCTTCTGCCATGTAACGTCTGTGTGTGATCCGTCTCTATTTTAAGTGCTCACATGACTTTTTTAAAATTTGCATAAAAATTTATTTGTCATATATGTGTAAAAATGTATCTACTTGACATGACAGAGGTTTTCTGGAAAAGTAAAGTTTAGCTCGGTAATGTCTCCACTCTAACTTTTCAGTTACACAAACCTGGAAAATTAACTTCGACCCAGTAAGCCTTAGTTAGTGAAGGACAGAGGAACCTGGCATGCTACAGTCCTTGCGTCAGATACAACTTAATGACTGAATAACAAAGCCTTGGTTTCCTCATTTGTGGAATAGAAATGATGATTTGGTTACCTTTTATAATTATTATGGTATTTGATCAGATACTAATGGATTCTAGAAACTCGAACTAGACCAATGTTTCTTTGATTTTCCATCCCAATATAAAGAACATAGAAGAGTAGTTTATTCCCAGAAACTAAGAGGTGAAAAGCTTAGCAGCCTGTTACAAATATCTAATCTAATTAACTTCCCAAGTTAATTTTTCATCTAATCCCTACTGTTTATCTTCATAGGAACGTGATACATTCCCTATTCCCACACCCCTGCTTCCACAACCTAAACAAAAATTGATACTCCAGGAAAGGGCACCTTGTTTTTGTTATTTCAAAAGTAGAACAATTCATGTATGCCAACCATTGATTTCTCAAGTTTTGGCTTTGAACCCCTAATCTTCTCTTTCCTGGCTGCATTCCTGCTCATACTTTATGTATCAGTTAGATCTGAATGTCCACCACTCTCACCACACTTCATCCCATTTCACACTGTTGTCCACAAAGTGCTCTGCAAGATAATTACTTTAGGAAAATTCCTTTTCTTGGAATATTCCTAAGAAGCTCTTGAATATCTTGGATTAACATTTATATTCACAATTTCTCTTTAAAAGCTCAAATATATTTGTAGAATAAAATACATTAATACAAGGTTTTATATCTCAGTGTAAATTAAAAATTTAACTCCTATATAAGTTTAAGAGGTTCGAGCATTTAAGAAGAAATAGTCTTCTTTAGGGAACTTAACATTTTCACCTAATACAGTTTCTGAACCACAAAAGCAAAAAAAAAAAAAATGGAAACAGGAAGGAACAGATTTTTATTAAGAGTGGGTGCTACAAGGGAGTCACTATTGAAGGCAGTCACTCTATACTTTAAACTCTGTCAAATCAAGGAGATAAATGTCAGTTATCAACCAAATATACAGATATTGGCTTTGAACATCAGAAGGATTAATTCATTTTATCAAGATCATAGGGCTAAAGAAGATTAGGGAAAAATCTCTTAAATGTAATAATTAACCTAACTATTTTACATTTCCTTGACCTTTGGTGACACTGCACACTCTGTTTGCGTTTGTTTATCACCAGTATCAGGCAGCATATAAGAGTTACAAAGAGATGATAAGTTGTCTACACATGAAGTTCTTCCACAACCATCTCCTATTTCAACTATGAATCTATTCTTAAAACTGTGGATATTAATAAAGAAGAATATGGAAACATAATAGCAGATAAAGGTATTATATTGAAAAGTTTATTTGATGGAAGTTAGCAATAGTGACACTTGAATGATTTCCATTTAATTACTTAGTTGAGTTAAACCAAGCTATTAATAAACTATCTTCAATCTTATTTTAATCTTCATTCTTATTTTAATCTTCATTCTTAAATGAAGTATTATAGAATATGACTAAATACACCCTATGTAATGGTAACAACCTGAGAAAAAGAAGAACTACACAGACCTTACCAAATTATAAATTGTATGTATTTGCTTTTCTGTGTTTTTTTTTCACAAACATATTGATTGATCTGGCTTGGAACACCTTCTGGATATTCAACTAAAATTGGCTGTAAAGACACAGGGAGGGAAAAAAATGGCATATATATATTTGCAAGTTAATTTTAAATTACTACAAAATACAAAATGTATTTGCAAAAGGCTATCATTAAAACATTTATAAAAAAATGTTTTTTGGTGACTTCACTAAGATGACCCTTAATATTTCTTAAATAGAAACCAAAAACAAAGTCCTTGCTTCTTCCTCTCCTGCTTCCTTCACTTCCTTACTGGTTTCTCTTGGGAGAACTTGCTTATTAAATCGCTGGTTCTCAAATCCTGGGCTCAGAGTCTGCTTCTCAAAGACCTTGACCTAAGATGACGTCAGAAATGCTGACAAGCACATTCAGCACCTTCTATTTTTAAATATTAATCAATCATGTGACAACGATGTCTATAGTAGACCCAATCTGTCAGGGCAAAGAAAACTGATACAATTAAAAATAATTATGTCCTCAACTCAATTCTTGGTTCAAAACCTCTGCAACTACTTTTCTCCTAACGAGAGTATCTTATGCTTCACCATTTATTTATATATCTAGTTGATTTGCTATACTTTATGAGGAAAATATAGTTCACTAATTTCCTGCCTTCACTGAGCCTTGGACACCATAAATCATTGGAAGAGCAAACAACTGGATGGAAATTTGAGCACTATAGTTACTTTAACATGATCACTGTAAATTATCTTAAGATGCATATGTATTTTTCTATAAGTTCCAAATAAAGTATTTTGTACACACAAATAGATTTATATAAAATTAGTGCCTTGAATTTGATGAAACCATGTGGTGAATAGTATGGACACATTTTATTTGACAGAGCTTTTTTTTAAACTTAACTTTTATTTTGCTTTTATAACTTTAGATTTCTAAAATAGATATAACTTTATATTATAGGCAACAACCCTCAGTCACCAAAGTATCAGGTTAAGATATAAGTAATTAAGAAATGCTTTGAAATGATAGACTTACAGACAGTTCAGGTCTATAGAGCATGCCTCTGTACTTTCCTGAAACACACAAGAGCTTGAAATTCACGTGGAAAGTGATTCAATTGGCCAATAGCTCTTACTTACTTTTCCCCTTCTGAACAGGATCTAACAAGGTTTATGCTCTGAAACTCCCTAAGATCTCTAAAGTCAGCGGTGACACTTGAAATAAGACATTTCCTTTGGTGATGACCTTATTTGAAAGGTCAAGTAGCGAATAGGAAATTCTTAGAGACTGAAATGGCATTGCCAAGAGAAGGAAGAAAATCACTTTTGAAGGACTTTTTTGTTAGAAGGTAAGATTAGGGCTTTCCACCCTGGATTTTTTTCCCTCATAGATTCCTATGCCTCGGGTGCATTTTCTCCAAATCAATTTTAAGAAGAGTGACAATAGTTAGTATGCAATGAAAAGAACCTGAAATAGATTACTTAATTGATCATAGCATAGTTTATATATGTGACATCAAATATGCCTTTGTTTTAAAACATAACTCTATTTGATATTATGCAAAGAACATTTCCCCTACATTCTATTTAAAATTTTTTCTTATCTGTTTAAAAAGAGAAGCATTGGTTTTATTTTACCTAAAATTGTGTTCAGTTGTTGTTTAGCTGCTAAGTTGTGTCCAGCTCTTTGCGACCCCATGGACTGTAGCCAGCCAGGTTCCTTCATCCATGGGATTTTCAAGACAAGAATACTGAAGTGGGTTGCTGTTTCCTTCTGCAAGGGATCTTCCTGACCCAGGGATCAAACCAACATCTTCTGTACTGGCAGACAGATTCTTTATTGCTGAGCCACCAGGGACTTCCCTACCAAGCAGAGAATGCACTAAAAGGGAAAAAAAAAATCCAGAATAATAAAAATATAACTTTGAAGCCTCTGACCTTGTCCTGGGTTGGCTGTAGATGCACCACTGACTATATGACAGTTTAACAGGCTGACATTCATTATAAATAGATCACCACTGACATGCAAGATAAGATCTATGTATCTTCCATGATTCATGGCTGCTAAGTTACTTTTGGCAAGAGTTTATTAAAGTAGGATATTTAGTTTCCTGAAGAAAACAAAAATTTTAAGAGTTCTTTCCTATTTCAAGAATCCGGAATCTCCCAAAACAGTATCTTCTATATGTTTACTTCCCCCAAAGTAATGGAAGTATAATCAGTGGGATGAAGAATTAAACTTTTAAAATGATTTTATTTTATTTTCATATAATTTTTACATTATATAATTAAAACATTTAAAAACAAACATTTACTATCATATCTTGGTGGGTAAAATATAACCCAAATTAAAGATATTTCAACAATATATTTTCAAAAGTATTGTATGGTTGTCTATGAATGCAATTGTGTACAAAATGAGGGATATATCTCAGGCCTAAATTCTGTACTTTCAACAATTCAGACATTTCTCAGTAAGTGTAGACTAGGTGCTTGATGAAAGTGGGAAAAAGAAAGAATTTGGGAAGCTGTGACCATCATTAAATCTCTTTCCCAGATCTCACCATTTGGGGGCAAGCTGGAGAAAATGGCATGTTTTCATTAGCTGTTGCTATGTACTAAATAGTTAACATGCATTATGTAATTTAATAGTTTCAACCAGCCTGTGAAGTATATGTTAGAGGAAGTAACAGCATCTATAACAGCAGATAAGAATTCAACTTGGAACTGTTAAATCACTTCCCCAAGGTCGATTATCACATTCTAATACACTAAAATTATATAAGGTATGTGAGTTTGGTACGGGTGCTGAATGGAGTTGAACCAGTTTGTGTGTGCGACTCATCATGTGTGCGTCCTCTGGTTTTTACACATGAAAGTGAGAGAACAAGGCAGTGTTCTTCCTGGTCCAATTCAGAGAACACAGCAGAAAATAAGAGCCTATGTCTGGATTCATTCCAGAGGGACGCAGAGGATGACAGTTTGATCATCCAGGAAACTTAACCATTACAACTAGAGAGAGAGCTTCTCAACGGGTTGACAGTTCCAATGATGCAACTTTAAGTAGCAAGCTAAAGAAAAACCTTTTTACATTATTTCATGTTTGCTAAGTCTTCTCTTACATTGGTATAGGAGGTAATAGTTATGAACAGACTATTTTCTGTTGAAGTCTATATGATTTTCATTTCTCTCTTCATGAAGAGAGGGAAGCAAATGACCTAAATATAATATTAGCATGATGCCTGGAATATGCTAAGTGCTCAGGATATGTTAGCACTTTTTCCCTTTTTGCTTTCTCTTCTGTGAAGCAGCAATGCTAGCTCAGATACTTGTGTGTCATGGGATTGCTTCTTTCCAGTATTATGGGTTTTGGGAAAGCTTAGGCATATGAGTATTACTTGCATGCTAATCAAAATGGTAACTTAATTTAGAGTTCAAGATCAAGGGATTTTAGTATCGAGTTTAAAGCTGAGTTACATTTCATTTTATGCATTTTCTGGGGCATCATGTGTCATTCCAACTTCCCAAAAAGCCAGGTGTCTTTACTGTGAAGTGCACATTTGTGTTTATATTATTTGGTGCACACTTGTTCTATGCACATATCAAAAAAACAGAGCAATAACTGACAACAGATCTGCATCTCGTGATGATCCACTCACCTCCCCTTAAGGAAAGCAAGATGTGCAGGTATTTCACAATACTGGCTCCCCAGACTCTTTCCCCCATGATATCCACATTGAAAAAAAGCTTTCTGATATGTCTTCAAGGATATTTTTCAAAGTGACATTGACTCATTTGGGAGGAAAAGTGACATGCCACTTGTGAGTGTTGATGAAGACAGTGGTATAGAATTATGTAGAGTGAATGGTAAAAAAAAAAAAAAAAAGCAGCAACACCATGCCATGAAAAGTCAGCCTGAAGTTGCCTATTCAATCACTAAGTATTAGAAGCGCCATAACTATGTGTCAAACACTCATTGATCAGGCAGAAACTCCAAGTACTGGGCCCGATTGTTTTATCAAGGAGCTTGAAGAATGCCCAGTCTATAGACATTAAAGTTGATCTCTAATATTATTCCAAGAGCCATTTGTTCAGTTTCAAATGCCGAGCACAAAGTCAACAACAAAAAAAATGAACAGTTTTGAATGAATAAAAGAAAAATTACAAAGCCAATATGTGTACAAATAACTTTTTATGTAAAGTGCCATGATTATAATTATTGCTAGAGCCAGCCACAAATGGCTGTGTACACTCAGAGACAGTGATTTGCTTCTATTTCTGAATTTTTTTAAATATCTAATAAAATTTGGAAAACTCAGCAGTGGCCACAGGACTGGAAAAGGTCAGTTTTCATTCCAATCCCAAAGAAAGACAATGCCAAAGAATGCTCAAACTACTGCACAATTGCACTCATCTCACAAGCTAGTAAAGTAATGCTCAAAATTATCCAAGCCAGCCTTCAGCAATACATGAACTGTGAACTTCCAGATGTTCAAGCTGGTTTTAGAAAAAGCAGAGGAACCAAAAATCAAATTGACAAGATACACTGGATCATCAAAGAGCAAGAGAGTTCCAGAAAAACATCTATTTCTGCTTTATTGACTATGCCAAAGGCTTTGACTGTGTGGATCACAATAAACTGTGGAAAATTCTGAAAGAGATGGGAATACCAGACCACTTGACCTGCCTCTCAATAAATCTGTATGCGGGTCAGGAAGCAACAGTTAAAACTGGACATGGAACAACAGACTGGTNTCTGAAAGAGATGGGAATAGCAGACCACCTGACCTGCCTCTCAATAAATCTGTATGTGGGTCAGGAAGCAACAGTTAAAACTGGACATGGAACAACAGACTGGTTCCAAATAGGAAAAGGGGTATATCAAGGCTGTATATTGCCACCCTGCTTATTTGACTTTTATGCAGAGTACATCATGAGAAATGCTGGGCTGGAGGAAACACAAGCTGGAATCAAGACTGCCAAGAGAAATATCAGTAACCTCAGATATGCAGATGACACCACCCTTATGGCAGAAAGTGAAGAAGAACTAAAGAGCCTCTTGATGAAAGTGAAAGAGGTGAGTGAAAAAGTTGGGTTAAAGCTCGACATTCAGAAAACAAAGATTATGGCATCTGGTCCCATCACTTCATGGTGAACTGATGGGAAAACAGTAGAAACAGTGGCTGACTTTATTTTGGGAGCTCCAAAATCACTGTAGATGATGACTGCAGCCATGAAATGAAAAGATGCTTACCCCTTGGAAGAAAAGTTGCAACCAACCTAGACAACATATTAAAAAGCGGAGACATTACTTTGTCAACAAAGGTATGTCTAATCAAGGCTATGGTTTTTCCAGTGATCATTTGTGGATGTGAGAGTTGGACTATAAAGAAAGCTGAGTGCAGAAGAATTGATGCTTTTCAACTGTGGTGTTGGAGAAGACTGTTGAGAGTCCTTTGGACTGCCAGGAGATCCTACCCGTCTGTCCTAAAGGAGATCAGTCCTGGGTGTTCACTGGAAGGACTGATGTTGAAGTTGAAACTCCAATACTTTGGTCACCTGATGAGAAGAGCTGACTCTTTTGAAAAGTCCCTGATGCTGGGTAAGATTGAGGGCAGGACGAGAAGGGGATGACAGAGGATGAGGTGGTTGGATTTCATCACTGACTTAATGGACATGGGTCTGGGGTGAACTCTGGGAGTTGATGATGGACAGGGAGTCCTGGCGTGCTGTGATTCATAAGGTCGCAAGGGGTCGGACATGACTGAGTGACGAACTAAATTGAACTGAACCTTCCAGTTAAAACTATTGTGATTGAAAATTGTCCTTATGTGATGGTATCCATCTACTTCTTCTATTTTTATTAGGAAATAAGGGAATTGAAATACACTTTGGCTTTAAATTAAGTCCATCCATTTAATTATAATGAAGTATATGTTTGGTAGTAAATCTTTTGTGCCTTTTCAAATTTTGAGCAATCATAGTACTGATATTGTCTCTAGAGAATCTGGGTCTGTAAACAGTATGTTATAGTTTGTGTGACTGTTCTACCAGGAAAAGAAATTTGTTATAAACATATGTACACATGGGTAGGACCTTACCAAGGAATAATTTTGAGCATGGGAAGACTCTGACTCCCCGTTTGTGTGTGCAGGTGTGTAGAAATATTTACTAAAATTGTTACCTATCTGTTATCTAATTTTAGATGAGTGTTCACAATCTTTAGAAGCAAAATATGTATCTTTGTTTAATAATACTAAATAAATATAACCATGACAATGAGATTCAACTTGTAATATGCTCTATTCCCAAGAAAACAACTAGGTTATATAGAGTTAATATTAATGGGCTTCCCTGATGGCTCAGCTGGGAAAGAATCCACCTGCAATGAAGGAGACATAGGATACACTGGTTTGATCCCTGGGTCAGGAAGATCACCTGGAGAGGAAATGACAACCCACTTCAGTATTCTTCCATGAAAAATTCCATGGACAGAGGAGCCTGGTGGGCTACAGTTTATGGGGTTGCAAATTTGGGGCATGACTGAGTTTAATATTACTATAATAATATTAATTATCTGCCTTTTTATTAGAAGACTTTTATCTTATGAATTCTATGAGTTTTGTGAGCTATATGGGGACATTTTTACCATAATTCCTGTTTTGTTTTGTCCAGAGCCTTTGTGCTAAACATGTTTTTCTCAAAACTTTCACATATGTGTCAAAGAAAAGTTAATCCTTATGCTTTTTATTATTTACATTTACTCTTAAGGTCATCAAAATGTTGTTATATAAAAATGTTTTGAATTCCAAGAGAATTTACAGGGCTCCCAACATCCTAAGGAAACACTCTATGAAACTATTTTATCTTCTTCAGTTCACTTCAGTCACTCAGTCACGTCAGACTCTTTGCAACCCCGTGGACTGCAGCATGCCAAGCCTCCCTGTCCATCACCAGCTCCTGGAGTTTACCCAAACTCATGTCTGTAGAGTCGGTGATACCATCCAACTATCTCATCCTTTGTTATCCCCTTCTCCTCTCGCCTTCAATCTTCCCCAGCATCAGGGTCTTTTCAGTTCTTTGCATCAGATATTCATTTTTCTATTTTTAATATATATTCTAAGAAACAAAAATAATATGCAGAATGTATTCTTTTTTCTCTTTTTGACTGGAATAATTTTAAGCTAATATAAATTTTAAATAATTCAAAACAATGTGGATTGTGACTAACCAATTTTGCATCTCATGACTCTGGCTTCAATATTCTCATGGCTATAATTCTGAAAATGTGTGCATAAAACTCACTGCACGTGATGATTAACTATTCATGCACGTTCATCAACCAGTGTTCAGTAATACAAATACAAAAGACAAGAAAAAAAGAAGAGTACATTATCCATTTTTAAAAGATTAAAAAATATGGGAGTAGTGGATAATGAGAACACATAAGAAGCTAAGCAGAGATGGCTAAGGCATCATGTAATAGAGGAATGTAATAGAGGAAAAAACTTCAATGCAGATAGCAGCCATTCTTATTTGACATAAAGTCTCAAAAATCTAAAGAAGTTTAAGAAGTAGTACATATATGTAAAATCATGAAGATTAATTGATGGACTGTGTAAGAAACAATTTCACCATCCCCAGGTCACTTTCTTCCATAGTTGCTGATGACCCAGAGGCATCTTTTTGAGAATTGGGAAAAAAGTAAATAGAGTTTTATGTCTTGATGAGCTGCTATTCACCCCAACAAGTAAATCTGTATAATTAATGAAAACACGCATCAGACTTGACCTCCTACCCTCATGAAGGCAGCTAGAAATTCAAAGGAAAGAGAGCAATCTCTTCCAAAGAAAGTAATAGTGGATAGGAGTACCAAAGATATACAACTTCTTCTCTTAGTCTGCAGATGATGCACACTTAGATTTTCTCTTTAGACTTGCTTTCCAAAAGCAAAAACTCCTAATTAGCAGGCCAAGTGCTGTCAAATAAGCCAGCCAGAGTTTTCATTTAAGGAAGAACTTACTTATACAATAATATCTATCCAGACATGATAAAAAAGTAAAACCTCAGCAAAGATATTCAGGGACATAAAGAGCATCAATATGAAATACTAAGATATAGACTCAGAACAATTAATCCAAATTATACAGAGATATTTCAGTAAACAGAATAAACTTAAATAATTTAAGTACTAAAATGGAAAACAGGGGAGAAATTATTTGCCATATAATGGGAACAGAAAGTTGCAAAAAGTATGATCAAAGTAAAAACTCTTGGAAATTAAAATATAGTTGCTGAAGAGTGGAATCAATAAATAAATAAGGGGAAAAAAAGAAGAGAAAATTTCCCAGGGAAAAAAGAGGTGGGGAGGGAAAGTAAATAAGAGAAAAGTTAAGTAAGAGACATATCATCAATCTAGGGGAGTGTTTTTCAATATTTATTCTTTGGATGAATAATTCTTTGTTAATTGCTGGACATTTATCACTGGTGTACAGACGCTTGGAATGGCATTCATTGTAAACACGTAGAACTTCTCTATATGCTTAAAATTCTTCCTAGTGGGGAGACTTCTCTGTCAGTTGACACCCACAGATCTTGGAGGTCCATACACAAACTTGCTCAAGGTGACACACACACACACACACACACACACACGTATACACATAGAAGGGGCTAGAACAAATATCTGCATCTAGAAACACAATCAAATGGTAATTCTGAAAAACTCTTCTGCTACAAAAGAATAGATTAAAATATAAATACAGGTTTTTAAATGCTTAAATTCTGGTGAGTGAGAAGTTAAGGAAATTCCTAGGAATACAAAATCAATTCCAAAGGCAAGATAGACCTGAAGGTATTTTCCAAACCCAGGAATACAAAAAATAGTTTTAAATGCAGCTTTAATATGCTAAATAGCACACAATATATATGAGTATAATGATGCAATAATTTTAAGACCTAGAAGTTTATATAAAATTCTTGGCTCCAATATTTCTCTTCTATCTATGCTAGAGACCCCTCAAAGACAGAACATTTTTCCTGAATATTGTTTGAAATTCTCTTATATATTAAAAAAAAACCCAACTACCTCTATATCTATGAGATTTATTTATTTATGAGATTTGTAGATATAGTTATATAATGATGCATATGAGTTGACCAAATAAACCTTTCAGATTTTTTGTAAGATAGTATGGAAAATCCTGAACAAAGTATTTGGCCAACCTAATAACACACTGTATAATAGTTCCTGAACTAAATTTTGTGTATTCAAAACTCTTCAGCTTCATCTATTTCACAGCATGAAACTGTCCCTCTCTTGGGTTGTTACAGTGCTCCGTTATGTGTCCTGTGCATTTCCCTTCATCAGCTCAGTTCAGTTCAGTCGCTCAGTTGTGTCCGACTCTTTGCAATCCCATGGACCACAGCACCTCAGGTCTCCCTGTCCATCACCAACTGCCAGAGTTTAGGCAAACTCATGTCCATTGAGTTGGTGATGCCATCCAACCATCTCATCCTCTGTCATCCTCTTCTCCTCCTGCCTTCAATCTTTCCCAGAATCAGGGTCTTTTCAAAAGAGTCAGCTCTTCACATCAGGTGGCCAAAGTATTGGAGATTCAACTTCAACATCAGTCCTTCCAATGAACACCCAGGACTGATCTCCTTTAGAATGGACTGGTTGGATCTCCTTGCAGTCCAAGGGACTCTCAAGAGTTTTCCCCAAGACCACAGTTCAAAAGCATCAATTCTTCAGCACTCAGCTTTCTTCAGAGTCCAACTCTCACATCCATACATGACCACTGGAAAAACCATAGACTTGACTAGACGGACCTTTGTTGGCAAAGTAATATCTTTGCCTTTTTACATGTTGTCTAGGTTGGTCCCAACTTTCCTTCCAAGAGTAAGCATCTCTTAATTTCATGGCTACAATCACCATCTGCAGTGATTTTGGAGCCCAGAAAAATAAAGTCTGACACTGTTTCCACTGTTTCCCCATTTATTTCCCATGAAGTGATGGGACCCAATGCCATGATCTTTGTTTTCTGAATGTTGAGCTTTAAGCCAGCTTTTCCACTCTCCTCTTTCACTTTCATCAAGAGGCTTTTTAGTTCTTGGTTCTTCTTTGCTTTCTGCCATAAGAGTGGTGTCATCTTCATATCTATAGAGGCACATTTAAATTACAATATTGTTGTTATGATCAATGCTGCTATCGACATTCTGTGACTTGAAAATTGCTGTAAATAATTTGGCACTCTTTCCATGAAAGAATGTGGACTATTTTCTCTCTTCTTGAAACTGGGTTATTCTGTGATGCTTTAACCAATGAAATGTGGGGAAAAGCATACCTTGCTAGTTTCAGATCTAGCTCCAAAGAGGACTTACAGTTTCAGCCTTGTATCATCTAGATACATCAGCCATGTATCATCTAGATCTGAGCTGCAGTGTAGTCAGAAAGTAGCTGACTATCCAGCTGAAAAGATCTAGTAGAGAGGTTCTAGGATCTATGAGCAGAGAAGCTGGGGAGCCCACTCCTCCATGGCCAGCCTCCAACTGCCCCTTTCATGACATTAAGCTTTCATGAAAACTCCAGACAGTCATCAGGTCAATGGGACATCACTGGGTCACATCATTGTTTGCACTTGGAGCCAAAGAATCACTAAACTAAGGCCTTACTGATTTTCAACCCAAAGTACTAAGTTCATAATAAAGTAAATGTTGTTTTAAACTATAGTCTAGGAGGTATTTTGTTATGTAGCAATAGGTTATCAAAGCACTGCTGGTATGCTGTGAAAGTGAAAGTGAAGTAGCTCAGTCGTGTCCGACTCTTTGAGACCCCATGGACTGTAGCCAACCAGGTTCCTCCATACATGGGATTCTCCAGGCAAGAACACTGGAGTGGGTTGCCATTTCCTTCTCCAGGGGATCTTCCCGACCTAGGGATCGAACCCTGGTCTCCCACGTTGTAGGCAGATGCTTTACTGTCTGAGCCACCAGGGAGTGGACTGTGAATATGTGTTTTACTAAGAAATATAGTTGATTTTAGAAAAGGCAGAGGAACCAGAGATCAAATTGACAACATCTGCTGGATCATCGAAAAAGCAAGAGAGTTCCAGAAAACATCTATTTCTACTTTATTGACCATACCAAAGCCTTTGACTGTGTGGACCAGAATAAACTGTGGAAAATTCAGAAAGAGATGGAAATACCAGATCACCTGACCAGCTTCTTGAGAAACCTATATGCAGGTCAGGAAGCAAAAGTTAGAACTAGACACGGAACAACAGACTGGTTCCAAATAGGAAAAAGGGTATGTCAAGGCTGTATGTTGACAGCTTATTTAACTTATTTAACTTCTATGCAGAGTACATCATGAGAAATGCTGGGCTGGAAGAAGCACAAGCTACAATCAATACTGCTGAAAGAAATATCAATAACCTCAGATATGCAGATGGCACCCCCCACATTTCATTAGTTAAAGCATCACAGAATAACCCAGTTTCAAGAAGAGAGAAAATAGTCCACATTCTTTCATGGAAAGGGTGCCAAATTATTTACAGTAATTTTCAAGTCACAGAATGTCGATAGCAGCATTGCTCATAACAATAATATTATAATTTAAATGTGCCTCTATAGATATGAAGATGACACCACCCTTATGGCAGAAAGCAAAGAAGAACCAAGAACTAAAAAGCCTCTTGATGAAAGTGAAAGAGGAGAGGCTTAAAGCTCAACATTCAGAAAACAAAGATCATGGCATCTGGTCCCATCACTTCATGGGAAATAGATGGGGAAACAGTGGAAACAGTGTCAGACTTTATTCTTCTGGGCTCTAAAATCACTGCAGATGGTGATTGCAGCCATGAAATTAAAAGATGTTTACTCTTAGAAGGAAAGTTGTGACCAACCTAGACAACATGTAAAAAGGCAGAGACATTACTTTGCCAACAAAGGTCCGTCTAGTCAAGGCTATGGTTTTTCCAGTGGTCATATATGGGTGAGAGTTGGACTATGTAGAAAATTGAGTGCCGAAGAATTGATGCTTTTGAAGTATGGTTTTGGAAAAGACTCTTGAGAGTCCCTTGGACTGCAAGGAGATCCAACCAGTCCATTCTAAAGGAGATCAGTTCTGGGTGTTCTTTGCAAGGAATGATGCTAAAGCTGAAACTCCAGTACTTTGGCCACCTCATGTAAAGAAATGACTCATTGGAAAAGACTCTGTTGCTGAGAGGAATTGGGGGCAGGAGGAGAAGGGGATGACAGAGGATGAGATGGCTGGATGGTATCACTAACTAGATGAACATGAGTTTGAGTGAACTCCAGGAGTTGGTGATGGACAGAGAGGTCTGGCGTGCTGCAATTCATGGGGTCGCAAAGAGTTTGACACGACTCAGTGACTGAACTGAACTGATCTAGGAGTTGGTGATGGACAGGGAGACCTGGGGTTGCAAAGGGTCTCACACGACTGAGTGACTGAACTGAATTGATACTTAGTCAAATTTTTGAGTCATAGACTATGCACATTCTCAAATTTACAAGGTGATAAAATTTTTGTCTTCAAAGTGATTATGCCAAGTTATTGGAAAAGACTCATGCTGGGAGGGATTGGGGGCAGGACAAGAAGGGGATGACTGAGGATGGGATGGCTGGATGGCATCACGGAATCGATGGATGTGAGTCTGAGTGAACTCCGGGAGATGATGATGAACAGGGAGACCTGGCGTGCTGTGACTGAGTGACTGAACTGAACTGACACTCCTACCAGCAGTGTAAGATGGTCAACTTTTCCTATGATTTTTCACATTGTATCATTCCTTTTCAGTACAATGCCTCATTCTGCCTTTTTGCCCATTTTAGGTTTAGTTTATTTTTTACAATTTGTAAAAGTTATAGATTTTAAAAATATATAATCTGTTTATAATAATGTCTTTTTATATATATCTATATATATTTATAAAAGATAGATATAGATATAGATAGATATAGATGTGTGTATGTTTCCAAAATGTTTTGAAGAAGAGAAGTTTTTACTTTAAATCTACTCAAATTCATAAACACTTTCTTTCACTCTTTACATGTCTTGTACATTTTATAATAAATGTATTTCTAATTTAAGGTCAAATATATTTGCCTATATTTTCTTCTAAAGGTTAGTATTTATTTTTCATATTGTCTCTAATTTGTCATCAACCCAATATGTGTGTTTTGAATATATATGCATGTAGCAATTGATGTGGGTATCAAGTCTTATTTTCTTTTGCAGGATCAGTGATACTAGCAGTATTTGCTTCCTTTTCCAATTAGTCATATATCAAGTATCAATATATTCAGTAAGAATATAATCAAGTATCAATATATGCAATATCTGACTTTGGCATCAATATTCTCTTTAGTTTATCTCCTTGTTTACCTATCACCAATACAATACTGTCTCTGCTGTATTAGAGAACACAGGAAATAATAGATAGTCAACAAATATATTTTTGAAGAATGAATTAATACTGATTTACAAGAAGTTCTGAAATGTGGCAACACGAGCCTTCTCACTTCATTCCTCCTTAGGGGAACCTTGCCTGATTTTGGGTCTTTGAGCAATCCTATACATTTCAGATTCAGTTTTTTAAATAACTTGAAGTATAACATTGGCTTTACAATCTTAAATGTGAAAAACTAATCATTAATCTTCAGCATTATAAATATTTTAAAATTATGTTTCATATGTTCTTTTTCCCTAAAATATTTTAAAACAAATCTCAGACACCATTCAGTCTTGTCAATACATATTTTGATAGTCATCTTAAAGAAATCTAGACTTCACCTATAATGCTATTATCAAACAAGATGAAATTAAAGCAATTCCTTAATATGATGTTGGGTTGGCCAAAAATGGTTGGCCATCATTTGAGTTTTTCATAACATCTTATGGAAGAATCTGAAGGAATATCTAAGTCAACCTAATACATACTTCATTTTCAAATTTCCTCAATTGTCTTTTTTTTTTTTTTTTTTTTTATCNATGTTGGGTTGGCCAAAAATGGTTGGCCATCATTTGAGTTTTTCATAACATCTTATGGAAGAATCTGAAGGAATATCTAAGTCAACCTAATACATACTTCATTTTCAAATTTCCTCAATTGTCTTTTTTTTTTTTTTTTACATCCTTGATTATTTCAGTGAAGCCTCAAACACAGACAACACATTGCTTTTGGCTGTTTGGTTTCTTATGTCTCTGTCTCCTCCTCCATTAAAAAATCATTTTCAAGATCAATTTTTGATTTTTACTTTCAGTTAGTCTGAAGTATTGGGTACCTAGAATGTATAAGTAAATAGAGAGTGATAATGAAATTTCAGTTGTTGGACATAGTTGCAAGAACTGAATCAAGATATTGCTAATAATAGGGTTCATCCTCCAGGATCATAGAAGTGATTGACATTTTTTCAAATGAATATAGTGTCTGTTTGATGTCTCATAATTGACAATTCTCATGAATCTATACCTTCTCATTCCCTCAATATCTTCCCTTGCCACCAGCTTCATCTTTTCCTATTAAGGGAATTCTTTCAGTCTCCAGACTATTTGAGCCATAAATATACTGACAAGAGACAGCAGCAATGAATAACCACAAAAGCAACTCAAACTTTCTCCAGCTTAATTTCCAGGATATGTCCTAATCACAACCAAGGACTCAAAATAGATATGCTTCTTTTTGTGTGTGTGTGAAAGTGAAAGTCGCTCAGTCGTGACTGACTCTTTGTGACTCCATGGACTGTCCATGGAATTCTCCAGGCCAGAATGTTGGAGTGGGTAGCCTTTCCCTTCTCCAGGGAATTTTCCCAACCCAGGGATGGAACCTAGGTCTCCCACATTGTAGGCAAGTTCTTTACAAGCTGAGCCACCAGGGAAGCCCAAGAACCCTGGAGTGGGTAGCCTATACCAACTGAACTAACAGGGAAGCCCTTTTTTGTGTGTACTTGTACTATTTTCAAATTTTATGATAAACATTTTAAGCCAATTTAGGAATTAACCATCAAACACCTTCTCTTCAATGAAGCAAAAGGAACAAATTGTTCTTTAAAGAAATGAATTTTTCCAGAATATTCTGCTATTTGCAATGGTTTTTATTTACACCAGAGCCTGATAACTACTTCAACTAGAATTTGCAGGTTGAAGGAATGATAACTTTTTAGATTTCTAGCATCACTGAAATTTGAAAGCTTAAATTGACATCAGCGTGCATTACAATGTTCAATTTCTTAAATGGACATGCATTTGAGAATATATGATGATCTTGATTTACTTTGATTTTGAATTATGATTATTTTGATTTTGGTTTAAAACCCCATGCTCTTGAACTCAAGAGCCACTTGCTTGTTAATGACACTGCTAAAAATACATGCAAGTTTATCAACTCTTAAGACTTCAGGTCATCCTGCACAGGCCCAATCATTTTGCAACAGAGTCATTTATTTCTTTTCAATTTGAATAGCTTTAATCAGATCAAAATGTTCCCTTTAAAGACTTGTATTCAATTCAAGGAAAGAATCCAAACTTTCTTTTAGAGGGTCTTTACAATATACCACATTGTAATTTACTTTGCACGAACAAAGTGCACATAATAAAAATACTCAAATTCTATGTTGAAAGTCTAAACACAGTGAACTAGTCCAGAACCTGATAAGAATTATATATTTCTTACTTTTACTTTGATAATACTGGCAATATGTTTTAAACAGCCCACTATATGATATCTGTTCAAAACTAACAAATTATATAACTAATCTTGGCATACTCCTTTGTTTTGAGTTGGTTCTTGTGGTTTTCTACACTTTGAAAGCAAGAACTTTGACTAAGATAACTATTTGTGCATTGACCATAAGTTTATGATTCCATTTGTGAAATGATTCATTTGAAAAAGAGTGAGAAAAGGCTATTCATAATTTCTCAGGATGTGAGGCACAATCCAGGACTATCCTGAATATACTGGTATGTATGAGCATTCTACTTATAAAGGCATTTTGTAGAATATTAATAAATATTCCAAAAAGACTATTCCAAATTCCAAATTTCCCCTTTGTTAAACACTTGAGCAGTTTTCTCCTAAAAATTCACTTAATGGGTTCTCTCTAATATATATTATTTTTTAAGGTTTAAAAATCTGTTTTTTTTAATGTATATTGTTAACTTTTGGTTTATTTGTTAAACTTAGTTTACCCTCCCTGGAATCACTAAAATGAAAGCCCGTGATGATTAAGCTATAAGGTTCAATGTGTTTTCCCTTTTCCTCCATTGAAAACTATTTTTATTTAAAATAGTTTACATGTAAGAATTAATGGAAGTGAATATCATTCCCTGGCCAGACCATAAGCATTCCACATAATCATGTTAAATAACTGTTGTAAGAAGCTGAACAGTTGTATAGTCCGCATTTTGAGAACTGACAGCAACCACTCAACTTATAATGATGGAAACTACTGTATTCAAGCACAAAAAGAAGTAGATGGAAATAAAATATCCAGCCCCAACCACAAAAATAATTATAATTTTATTGAAGTTGAAGGCATGCTTACAACAACAATAAGAACAGGACCAACAAAGTAATATGAAACAATAGATGAAAATAGAAAAAATAAACACCAGAGAGGAGCTCCCTGTGTGGGTTGGGGTAATCATGGACCTGATGACTTGAAGCTGGTCTTGAAGAATTATAAGGTTTAAAATAGAAGATGTTTTAAAGCATAATTAAAGGTCAAAAGCATAAAAGTTGCAATTTAAAGCGTCAGTAAAACATGATCTTAAAAATACCCAGGCAACGAGTTTGAATCCTTTTGAGTTAATCTCCTGTAAAGAAGAAAACTTGCCTTGCAGCAAGACAGATATACTCGAAAGTTGCTCTGGAAAGAAGTCTCCTCCAATTAAATAAATAAATAAACAAAACTTTAAACAGTGAAAAAACAGAAAGACTTTCCTAGCAGTCCAGTCGTTAAGACAGTATGCTTCCACTTCAGGGAATGCAGGTTTAATCCCTGACTGGGAGCTAAGATTCCATGTGCTGTGGCCAAAAAATTTAAAAATAGCAAATAAAAATTTTAAAGCTAGCAAAAAGAGTTATTGTACCAAAGTGTTTGTGTCATATCATACTTCTCAGCCTTTGTTTACTTGTCTTAGATCATTTTTCCTTTCTATTAAAAAATAAATATTCAGTGTTTGGTATGAATCACTGAAAAGATGGAGTAGTGGGATTACATTTATTGTGTGTACTCATAGTCATTGCTGTTTATTTTCATGCAAAATTATTTCCTACTTTTCATCTTTAATGATACTTGCTTTGGTATTATTAGATATTAAGAAGATGATATGTAGTTACTAATGCAATTGTACCCTGCTGGCGAAATACAATTATGTTAATATGTTATTAATATAAAAATTTATCTCTTATTTACAATATTGTAATCTAACTCAATAGTATATTAACTGCTATGTTGAATACTTATTAGATATTATTACAATTATAAAGCATTATTGTATTAAATAGTATTTAACACCTTTCATTACTATGTAATAATATTACATCTTCTATAATGCTATTTAATTACATCAATATTAATAAATATTATTTTCATTATTAGGTGAAGTGAAAGTCGCTCAGTTGCGTCTGACTCTTTGTGACCCCATGGACTATACAGACTGTGTAATTCTCCAGGCCATAGTACTGGAATGGTAGCCTTTCCCTTCTCCAGGGGATCTTCCCAACCCAGGAATCAAACCCAGGTCTCCCGCATTGGAGGCAAATTCTTTATCAGCTAAACCACAAAGGAAGCTTAAAAATCCTGGAATGAGTACCCTATCCCTTCTCCAGGGGATCTTCCCAGCCCAGGAATCAATGCAGGGTTTCCTGCAATGGAGGTGAATTCTTTACCAACTGAGCTATCAGGGAAACTGGCATTTTAATAAAGTCAGAAAATCAGTTTGTAGCACTTATTCAAGCTTCCAATTTGATCAAATAAGGATATTTAATTTGTACTCATAGCTTCTGCAAAAGGATAAAAACCTGTTGCTTGGGAGCTCTGGTAATGGGTCCCCAAATCAATATGACAGCAACAAAGGTTATGTATATTGACATAAACAGAAAACTTTCAGAGGAAATAGTTTGTATAACCATTCATCGTTGGTATTTATTAGAGGACCTTGGCAAGCTGCAGTCCATAGGGTTTCAGAGTTGGACATGACTGAAGTGACTTAACATTTATTAAAGTATAAATATTTTTTTAAAACTTTTTGAACTCCTGATATATAAACTAAAATATATGTAATGAACTCTGAACATTTATAAACTACTTATATTAATCACATATTCTATATATCAATGTTGGTTCTACAAAGTGTAACAATGAAAAACCTTTGTATTCTATTACAAGTTAATCACTAAAGTGTTGCTGCCTATAAGTTGACTTATACATAATCACCCATCTCTGGGAATCCTGCCTCCCATGTAATGAGTGTTAAGCTAAAGTACATTTGTTTAGGTCACAGGGAACATCCTTACCAGTCCCACCTGTGAATGACTGCAGGAAGAAAGAAATAAACACATCCCCTCTGGGGTCTGACTAGAATCAGGACTTCATTTCCTCCTCTCTAGTATTAAAGAAGCTTGGATTCTAACTCAGGGAAGATGGTTCTTTTAAACATTAGTCCACCATCTTCTTGGTATGCTATGTTTCTGAATAAGGTTTCTATTCTTTTCCCCAACATCTTGTCTCTTTATTATTGGCCTCTCAAGCAGCGAACAGCATGAATTTAAACTCAGTAACAAATATATCATCAGAAGTGTCTATTCTAAAGAAACACAATTTTCTATTTGAGATAGTTCTTTTTATAAATAATCATATAATTGATACCAGATAGAGTAGAATCCAGGACGCCACAACTCATTAAAATATTTTTCCAAAATGTGCAAGATAATGTGGGAGGTTATTAAACTAGAGACAGTGTCTTGCTGTCTCAAAACTAACAAGTAATGGCAGATTCTCCTCTCATTTTGTGCCCAGCATACACCACTTACCTAACGCTACAATCTGCTGTAAAATATGTGAAAGTCAAAGAGGAATAAAATGATGAAAGATCTACTAAGCTACACTTTCTCTACATGACACTTTAAATATTTATCCCAATTACTGCTCACAACCACCTTTAGAATGATACCTTGCAATCCCTGTGGTACAAATAAGAATACTGAGATTCACAGATTCAAGTCACAACCTTAAAATAGCAAAACTGACATTTTAACCAAATGGTCTGATTTTAAGTCTGTCTTGTCCCTACTGAGTCAGAAGTTATACATGACTCTTTAGTAAAGTATTTAGCTTAAGATTCAATACCTTATTATTATTATTATTTTCTTTAGAGAGAGGGATCAATGTCATCCTGTTGAATAGCAAAGTTAATAAAATAAGAATAAAATCAGACCATGTGGTTAAATTCTTATTTTGATGCTTTAACTTTGTAACCTGAATCTGTGAATATCAGTATGTAAGAGAGATTTCTTCCAATCAGGTACAAGATGGCTTCCCTGATGGTCCAGTGGGTAAAGAATCTGACTGCGATGCTGGACACACAAGAGACCCAGGGTTGATTCCTGGGTCAGGAAGATCCCTTGGAGGAAGAAATGGCAACTCAGTCCAGTATTCTTGCCTAAAAGATCCCATGGGCAGAGGCGGCCGGCAAGCTATCGTCCAGACTGTCACAGAGTCGGACATGGCAGAGTGGTTACACATGCTCAGGTAAAGGATTCATATTTGTTTTTAACTTTTTAAAATACTTGAGTTAGGAAATAAATATCACACTCAAGATAATTTTAAGAAAGTTTATGGGCAATGACATTAAACAAAGGTGTGGACTAACTACAGGAGAACCTCAAAGGTAGCTAAGCTCACAGCAGTGAAGTTGTTAGCAAGCCTCCACTAAAAGCAGGGACAGGTTACAGAAACCTGGAGAAGGGTTTCCAAAAGCAAACTGCTTTGAGAGGAGTAGTGACCTGTGTCTGGAGGCAACCCCACAGGAGAGCATCCAAGAGTTTTATCTAGTACTCTAAGCTTGCCCTCTTTCTTCCCTCTGATGGTCCCCTGGTACTCACTTGATCATAAACTCTATGCAAAAATGTTAGGTGATTGAGTGCCAGCAAAGTAATACCCACTTGGTTTGATTATTAGAAAGACAATTTTCAGAACAAAGAGAGTATTGGTACACACTATTCCACATGATATAGCACATTTTTGCTTATTTGTGGGAAATTCATTTTGTGAAAATATTGAAAAAACAATGCAATATATTGAAAGGAAGTCACCACTATGGCAAATAGTCTAGAGTAAGCTAGACACTGAAGGAAAAGTAAAGGAAGAGTATGATAGAGACAAAGACTATAAAAAGCCCATCATGGCTAATGAAGAAACAGAAATATCACTTAAATTACTTTAAGGAAAAAAAAAAGGAGATTTTAATTATTTTAAGAAAGAAGATCAGGAAGGGTCCTGGTTTTATATTGCTATTGCTAGAGGTTATCCAACATTTAAATATGTGAAGCAATCAATAAAAGAACCATTGTATGAAAAACACTAGTGTCTCTACTAGACAATTGTCTTTACTAGAAACGCAGTATATACTCTGATCACTCCAACCACATGCCACTAAGATATAGTCTACCAAAGGCTAAAAAGGAGTAAAAGAAGCAAAGAGAGCTTGAAGAAGGGATGTGTGTAGAGAAAAACAACATATTCACTATATGTTCCTGAAAGATACTTGTGAGAAAACAGTTAGAGTTGGTCTATGTAGGTTCATAGGGCTTAAATTGGGAGCTTTAGAGGGTCCATGATTGACTAAATTATCTGAAGAAATGACGCTTTTAAAATCTGGTGCTGCCAGTCGGAATGGCTGCGATCCAAAAGTCTGCAAGCAATAAATGCTGGAGAGGATGTGGAGAAAAGGGAACCCTCTTACCCTGTTGGTGGGAATGCAAACTAGTACAGCCACTATGGAGAACAGTGTGGAGATTCATTAAAAAATTGCAAATAGAACTGCCTTATGACCCAGCAATCCCACTGCTGGGCATACACACC
>SJYV01043882.1:109171-140337 GCA_006410875.1 Neotragus pygmaeus
ACAGTATTGTAAAGTAAAATAAAGTAAAAATAAAAATAAATAAAATAAAATAAAACCTGGTGCTGGAGAAGACTCTTGAGAGTCCCTTGGAGTGCAAGGAAATCAAACCAGTTAATCCTAAAGGAAATCAAACTTGAATATTTATTGGAAGGACTAATACTGAAACTGAAGCTCCAATATTTTGGCTACCTGAGGTGAAGAGCTGTCTCATTGGAAAAAACCCTGATGCTGGGAAAGATTGAGGGCATGAGAAGGGCGTAAAAGAGGATAAGATGGGTGGAGGTCATCATCCCCTCAATGGACATGAGTTTGAGCAAACTCTGGGAGTTGATGATGGATAGAGAGGCCTGGTGTGCTGCTATCATGGGGTCGCAAAGAGTCGGACACGACTGAGCAACTGAACTGAACTGAACTGAAAAGAAAGCAAACAGATATCATGACCAAAAATATCAAGTGTTCATAAAGGCATATTTTATCTGAGACTAAAAATAATGATGCACTTGAAAGTTAATGATGCTGTACTTTTCTAAGATGAAGTTTATTAAAAGTTATTAATCTTTGATAAGCATGCATGATTATATACTAGTGTTTTTCATACAATGGTTCTTTTATTTATTGCTTCATATCTTTAAATGTTAGATAATCTCTAACAATAGCAGTGTAAATACATTGTGTATTCTTGGGACTTTTTAAAAAGTTTTAAGAGTGACTTAGATTATTTATTTCATACATTTATAAGTTAACCCAAATGAAAATGTGTTTAGTTTTCTACCAAAATGCTCTGTGATGATACTTAACTGTTTATACGTTTCATTTGTCAATTAGTCATGATAAAACTCCTGATGACGCAGATGATAAAGAATCTACCTGCAATCCAGGAGACCTGGGTTCAGTCCCTGGGTTGGGAAGATCCCTTGGAGAAAGGAAGGGCAATACACGCTAGTATTCTTGCCTGGAGAATCCCATGGACAGAGCATATTGGTGGGCCACAGTTCATGGGGTCACAAAAAGTTGGACACAACAGAGCAATTTCCACTTTACTTTAGTGATAAGACGTTTCTCTACTTCACAGGAATCTTCAATTATAGTGATGAAAATTCAGTGACCTTCTCAGAAAAAATTCTTATAAATATTTCTAAGACATTCTTTTTATTATAAAACCACTATTGACTGAATTTCTCTGGGAATAAGATGTTCCAGTTAATTTAATCTAATATTTGGTTGAACTAAGCATTAGTGGGTAAAACTGTTTTATTTCTGTCTACATTGTTAAAATGGTTTATAAAACCTCTTGGGGTATTTTTCTTGCCTAGAC
Organism: Neotragus pygmaeus; assembly: GCA_006410875.1. NCBI lineage: Eukaryota > Metazoa > Chordata > Mammalia > Artiodactyla > Bovidae > Neotragus > Neotragus pygmaeus. The sequence continues at coordinate 110,487 of SJYV01043882.1, forward strand.
TCAGTCCAGTGAACATAAACAGCCATCCAAATTGTAGTTCACAGTTTGATACGTTATACAGCATCTATAATGTCATCAAAAATTCAATTAAGTTTACACTGACAGCAACTGAGTTATGTTGTTGATTGACTATGCTTGAAATAAAGTTGTCTTTGTCAATTTACCCTCTTTTTTATTTTAAGATTATATTCATTTGGATTTTAGTTTGATTGTCATCTATTACATTAAAAGCAATTGTTATGTAGGACTGGCCAAAAAGTTAGTTCGGATTCTTCCACACAATGTAATGGAATATTCTGAACGGACATTTTGGCCAACACTAGTACAACCTCATTGAAAATTTCAGGGAGAAAACACTCTAAAATTTGAAAGAACTACATGGAATATTAAGAAAAATAGTAAATATAAGCAATCTAGCAATTTAAAAAATAATATGGGCAGCAGTAGGGGAACATTCATTATGATCAAATGTCTCTATTCTACCAACAGTTTTACTTAATAGACAAATCTGTTTGAGATCTCACCACTTCTTTGTCACTTCTCTATTTAGTGGCTAATGCTAAACAACCATTTTCCTGTACTTTGAATAGGCAGTGGATTATATGATTTTACTGAAAGTGTAGATTAGAAATCCTATTGTCCACAATGTCTGCCTTTTCCAACATTGCTTAACTTATTTAAATAATTTGGAAATTTTAATTTAAAATTAAATTAGGGAATTAGCAGTAGAAAGCTAGTAAGTGCTAGTTCACTTTCTTAGTTCAGTGTTGTTATTGTTCAGTTGCTAAGTCCTGTCTAGCTCTTTGCAACCTCATGGACAGCAGCATGCCAGGTTTCCCCATTCTTCATCATTTCCTGGAGTTTGCTCAAACTCATGCCCATTGAGTAGATGATGCTATCTAACTATTTCATCCTCTGCCACCCCTTCTCCTTTTGCATTCAATCTTTCCCATCATCAGAGTCTTTTCCAATTAGTTGGCTCTTCACATCAGGTAGCCAAAGTATTGGAGCTTCAGCTTCAGCATCAGTCCTTTCAAAGAATATTCAAGGTTGATTTCCTTTAGGATTGACTGGTTTGATCTCCTTGTAGTACAAGGGACTCTCAAGAGTCTTCTCCAACACCACAATTTGAAAGCATCAATTAGTCAGATCTTAGCCTTCTTCTTTATGATCCAACTCTCAGATCCATACATAATTAGTGGAAAAACCATAGCTTTGACTATACAGATTTTTGCTGCATATTACTTCATTAACTCTTAGATTAAGGGGCTATAGCCAGAGCAAAAATAGATTTCCACTTCTGGCTAGGATGTAAAAAGCTGGGAGGAATGTTGCTTTTATTCTAACTGTAATATAAACTCAAATAAACTTTAAAATAATAGTTTTTCTCAAGTCCATCAGAAATATGAGGTTGTAATCCAACCAAATTGTTTAAATTTCAAAGAGAAAAATGCCACTATGAAAAGGAATGGGACACATCACTCACTCATATGGGTCAAAGCATTGAGAGAAGATGAGATTGATTAGCAGCTGCTATAAAAATAATTGAGGGAACAAGATAGCAGAGTAGGTGGACGTGAAGTACATCTCTCTCCACAGATACATCAGGAATACACCTTCAGACACAGAAGTGCATGCAAAACACCAGCTGAGAGCAGGCAGGAGTGCCTGACCAGCAGAAGAGAATAAATAGACCCACGCAGAACTCTGTAGGATGAAAGAATTAGGAAAAACAGGAGTGTTAGGAGGACTGGACCTGCCCTCAGCAGGTGGGGGAACTGAAGCAGGAGTCTGATCCCTACGTAAGGGATCTGAGTCAGAGGTGAAACACTTAAGACTGAGAATGAAACACCTGATCTGTGGCAGCNAACCCAATAGAGTATTGTAAAGTTAAATTTAAAAATAAATAAATAAATAAATTAAAAAAAAAAAAAGCTAATAGTAATTTGTGCTTTTATGTGTAGAACACTAAGATATAAAACAATAAGGTGGTTCACTGCAGTGGTTTTAATGCTCACTCTCTACGCCTCAAACAGTTTACATTCGCAAATAGAGAGCAGTATGAAAAAAATTAATAAATTTTAGGGCTGATCTTAGAAAAGTCTATAGTCTGGTTGCCTGCCTTTGCCAGGGGTTGTCAGTAAATTTAAATCGTACTAGCTGAAGCTTGTAGGGACAGAATCAGATGATCTCCCAATGCAGGCAGTAATCTGGTGCTTGTCTAACCAATCTTCTCAAATTTTTGGCCCCATATTTATTTGGAAGAGAGTCTGAGTGTTGTGTTGGTGAAGTATGAAATTGAAGTGCCCTGTTGGCTACTCTTAGACTCCTCTGCTGAGTTCCTGCTATAAACTTGAATGGCCCACTAAGCAAAACAAAGGACTCCAGACCTGTTTTTTTAAGGTCCTTTACTGAGGTCTGTTCTTGCCTAATCGTGCCTCTTTTGCCAGTCTCCCAAATTACCTCTCTTGAGAAAAATTCTGGTAAATAGTTTTTCTACCTCCTAAAAGCTCAAATGAGTCCCAGGATAACAGGTGAAAATCAATGGTTTCTGCTCACNTCCTTTACTGAGGTCTGTTCTTGCCTAATCGTGCCTCTTTTGCCAGTCTCCCAAATTACCTCTCTTGAGAAAAATTCTGGTAAATAGTTTTTCTACCTCCTAAAAGCTCAAATGAGTCCCAGGATAACAGGTGAAAATCAATGGTTTCTGCTCACAAGACATGCTACTCCCTTTCCCAAATGAGACAACTTCCTGTTTCGTGTGTTCTAGCTAGCTCCTGTAAGGCTCCCTCCCTGCTCTCCCACCCATCCTGTCAGCAGAGGGGACTTCTGGGAGAAAGATTAAGTAGCAGAAAAGAGCTTTCATCTTTTTTTTTTTTTTTTTTCCTATTGAATGTTGCAAGGATAACACGGGGGACTCACTAGCACATGATTTCAAATGACCAAGTGGTGTGATTGCAGCACTCACCTAACGTGAACAACAAGAGTTCAAGCATGCTGTTATCTTTCTTGGGTATCTACTGATGCCCCTGTAAAGATATCTTTATGGTGGCACTGACTAATGTTTTAAAACTTCATTTTTCAAAGAATTTCTACTCTCAGAAATTTTAATTGAACTTGCTTAATTGAACTAAAATTCCTTTGCTTGTAAGAAGACAGGAAGAAGGCATCTCACTTGTTTATTGTTGTTGTGAAACAAAAATAGGTGGGGGCATTTTGTTCTAATTATACAACTTTTGGTAGTGTGTGTCCTCAGTGGTGTCCAACTCTTTGTGACCCTTTGTACTGCAGCCCACCTGGTGCCTCTATTCATGTGATTTTTCAGGCACGAGTACTGGAGTGGGTTGCCATTTCCTCCTCCAGGGGATCTTCCTGACCCAGGGATCAAACCCAGGTCTTCTGGTGGATCATGCATTGCAAGCAGGTTCTTTACCTCTGAGCCACCAGGGTGCAAGCTGGCTAAGTTTGGTTGCTGGGGGCAATGTTATAGCAACATTGTAGAAAGCATTCCAATCCAAAGCAAGTTCTGCTGAAAGCTGAGAGAAGTGAAACAAGGCTGAGACTAGCTAAAAAAGAAAAAAAAAAAAAACATAGCTAAACATTAAAGTGTAACTGTCCTAGGGAAAAAAATATCTCAATGGCCAGAAGTTAAACAATCAGGAAAAACCCACTACCCACTCTTCAATAGCTATGTACTAGCACAAAATACATCTTTATCATTTATGAATTATTGGCCATATTTTTGTAATTGGGTTTCTTGTTCTCTTTTAAGTTACAGATTTGACTCATTTATGTAATATCTTCTTACAGAATTTCATAATAAGTCCACATGGTAGTGGGCTTCCCAGTTTGCTCAAGTAGGTAAAGAATTTGCCTGCAAGGCAGGAGACATAAGAAACCTGGGTTCAATCCCTGGCTCGGGAAGGTCCCCTAGAAGTCCCCTAGAAGGGCTGAGGCAACCCACTCCAGTAATCTTGCCTGGAGAATCTCATGGACAGAGGAGCCTGGCAGGCTACAATCCACTGCATCGCAGAGTCTGACATGACTGAAGCAACTGAGCATGCATGCATGCACACGGTATTAATAGCTTACACATCTGATATCACAGGAAAAGAAATGTTATGATTAAGATGAAAAAAATCTTTATTTTACATTTTAAAGTATTGCAAAAAAGGGGAGAAATTTCACTCTTTGTTATTTACATTGGGAATCAGAATTATAAAGCTATTAAAGATTTTAGAAATTATTTCAACCTTTTTATAATACAGATAAGAAAAAAAAAAAAATTAAGCTTCAGAGTTGTTTACCCAGGAGGTTAGGAGTAGAAGAGTGACTAGACCCAGAGTGTTCCAATTCCTTGACCGGCAGTGCCATGCTGACTCTAGGCTACAATAAGTGTCTAGAGATTTCTAGAACAAGAGATACTAGTTGGAACAAATTCTTTAGCCATATAAGAGAGGATGAGCAAACCTCAGGGGAAACACCTTGAAGCACCATTTTGGACATTGCATAATAAAAGGATGTGTTAAGTTTCCATCCTGTTTCCCCTCTTTCACTAATCTAATTTTGGAATCCAAATTTTAATAGTTTTCAGCCAGAGCTTCTGTTCATGAAAAAGAGTCTTGGATTCTTCCTTAAGTACAATTCATAAGAAAGTTAATAAGAAACCAAGAGAAATTAGGAAACGATATGAGCAAATAAAATATCTCTATATATTTATGATTAAAAATATATATCTATTGTATGCATGCATGCATACATGCATACTAAGTCATTTCTGTCATGTCCAACTCTTTGTGAGCATATGGACTGCAGCCTGCAGGGCTCCTCTGTCCATGGGGATTCTCCAGGTGAGAATACTGCAGTGGGTTGGCATGCCCTCCTCCAGGGGATCTTGTGGATCCAGGAATCAAACCTGTGCCTCTTATGTCTCCTGCATTGACAGGTGAGTTCTTTATCGCTAGTGCTATCACTAGTGATAAATATAGCAAATTCAGAAATCTGCATTCTGAAACCAGTGATCTAGTTTATGAAATCTTATATTTTGAGTAAACTATTTATGTATATCCTGTTTAATAAAAATGATGGTTGCTACTTCCAACTTACAGTAGTCTTAGGGCATGGGAATGATGAGGGAAACTGTACATGCTGCCTTCATAAAAGATGGCCGGCAAGTTGTATTTTCTTGATTCCAATAAAGAATAAAACCTTTACCATGAAGCATTTTTATATACCTTTTGATAAAGTCAGATGCTTAACTCAGCAAAGTTGAGTGACGTATTATAATCAAGATTCTCTTGCAGAGAATGCCAGGAGCTTAGAGTACCACTGGGGCACAGAAGTCAACTTGGAAGAATCACTGGAGGATGGAGGAGGAGTTACAAAAAATAAAGACTGTGCTGTGACTTAAAGTGAAGCAAAACTTTACTCTTTTTTCCTAAGAAAATAGGGCCAAATGGTATTTCATACATATTCCCTTGCTTTCCACACGGGGTTCCAACACCCTCCACCTCGGCAAGACTGTGTGTCCTCTGCCTGAAGCCGACATAGAGCTGTTCTTTCTTCTAATTGAAACAGACAAGGATATTACTGATTAGAGGTAGAGATGCAGAAAAGGGTTTCATCTTATTCCAAATTAGTTTGAACTCACCCAAGATCAAACCTAACTTAGATTTGGGAAAACAAACAGACCACAAACAAGTCCTTTGTTGACCTGATGCCATTTCTTGGAAGTAAAATAACAGTGACCCTCAGAAAGGCTGACTCAGCAACCATGACACGGGCAAGGGTTCTCCCAGCCATGAACTTCCCTGTCTTCAAAAGTTTGCTATGAAAATTAGGTTTTAATAACACAAAGTCCAATCAGGATATTTTCAAAGGTTCAGGCACAAGTGGATCCACATTGAAATGTCTGCACCATTCACACACACACACATCCTTTGCCCACGTGCAACAGTTTACTTGCCTGGGGCTTTTGTTCATGTAGATTGGATCAAGACATCCCTTAACTAATAGCTCAGACTCTGAGTAAGATGCATGAGTCAAACAACTTCCTTTCAGGTTTACAATATATCTGCTTTTTTACTGTATTTTCAACATCAGGCTGTTTTTGGTAGAATCAATTACTTTCATCAAATACTTTTCCTTCTATTCCGTTTTCAGAGTGATGATAAAAATCTGCTCTTCCAAAGTCCTAAAATTGTCAATTGCTTTTCCTTGAATCCCAGGTGCTGGTTACAAAATAGTTGAACTAAAACAGAAGATAAGAGAGTACAAGAGTAAACAGCTTGAGTTTGGAAATATTGCTAAAGTTTGGATTAACAGTTTATTGATCAGAAATGTATTAATATGTCTTGTGTTATCTGAATGCTATTCACCAGAATGTTTTAATATTCACTTAACAAATAGCCAGGAATAGGAATTAGTTTCCTTAAAAATCTTCCAGCCAATAATATGTTAATATAAGCATGCCCCAAAGCAGATTTACCTGCTGTAATATAAGTACTTTTCTCCCTGATTCTAAATAGAGTCCAGTATATCAGTGTGAGTTTCCCCAGTAGCTTGGTGGTAAAGAATCTGTCTGCCATACAGGAGACCCAAGAGACATGGGTTCGATCCCTGGGTTAAGAAGATCCCCTGGAGCTGGAAATGGCAACACACTCCATTATTCTTGCCTGGAAATTCCATGGACAGAGGAGCCTATATTTACATATTGAATTGGAGGTTTTGATAGCCCCAAAGGGTAGCTTCTTTTCAAAACTTTACTTTGGTTTTCTGGAGGAAGGCATGGCAACTTATTTCAGTATTCCTGTCTAGAGAATCAGCATCCCAAGAACAGAGGACCCTGGCAAGCTATGCTCCATAGGGTCGCAGAGAGTCAGATGTGACTTTTGAAAAATAAACAGCCAGACAAATATGAATAGAGGTTTTCAGAATTTCATAAGATGTTTAAATTTTTTGGTGGTCCCTTAAATCTTCTTTGATGGAGTTTGGAACAGAGTTTCTCTCCCAGAGAATTTTTGAAACTAAGTATGAAATTAATGAATCCTCAATAAATGTTTCAGATGAAATTAATGTATCCTCAATAAATGTTTCAGGCTATTTATTTCATAGCATCTTCTGAACTCCTGACAGATGAAGATCACAAAATAGAAAGAACTGAGAATGACACTTTGTCCAAAATTTTAAATAGTGATTTTAAAGACAATAGTCTGAGACAATCTGTCTTGTGTGATTTATATTTCATCTTTCACATATTATTCAAGAAATGCAACTTAATAGTAAATTTATTTCACTATTAATTTATTTAAAGTTGATGCTTCATTTATTTTTTTTTTTCTGGTTTTTAAAGGCTAGCCTAAGAAGCAATTCAAGTGTATATAAGTTTCCAACTTATTTTCTCTCTTTTTTTCTAAATCTCTGAGTTAAATAATGGACATGTAATTGTTTGCCCTGGCCCTTTATCACTGTGAAGTTTAATACTTAGACTGACAGACCCAAATAAAGTGATATGGAAGCCAGGGCGCCATTGAGGAAGTGTGATGTATTTACTGGTCCTTAGCTTGAAAGAAATCTGATTTTTGGACCACTTAGTGTCCTAGCAAACACATCCAGAACATCTTCCAGAAACTCAAGATGTTTATCAAACTCTTACCCTGAATCCACTAGAGACAACATGCCTTAAGAATTAATGTTTCCTCTCTTATGTCAGAGTACAGCCTGGTGGCTTTTGCATTTATAAGTCCCTGACTGTTTCTCTTCTTTGAAAAACTCTTTAGGTGTCATCCAAATCTATGTCCCCAAATTGTAGTTTTTAAGATCTCCAGCTAAACACTTTTCTTACTTGAAGCCTTCCATGTGTCTTTTGTTTTTGGTTGACAGTAGGATGTCAAAGACTAGTGATAATTTTTTTTAATCACATATTCTTCTGATAATTTAGTATAAAATGTCTCAATGGTAACACACACACACACACACACACATATATATATGAGTAAGCTTAGCAAGTTTTCAATGAACTCAGAGAAAGAGAACTTGTTATGACATCATATTCGTTTTTCATTGCTGCATAATCAATTACCAAAACGTATCACTGACTCGATGGACGTGAGTCTGAGTGAACTCCGGGAGTTGGTGATGGACAGGGAGGCCTAACGTGCTACCATTCATGGGATCGCAAAGAGTCGGACACGACTGAGCAATTGAACTGAACTGAACTGAATGACCGGAATAATGTGAAACAGTGATCAGAAGATCAACACAGGTTTCACCAGGCTAAGGTCAAGGTACTGCAGGCCATGTTCCTCTCTGAAGTCTCTAAGAGAAGATCTACTTTCTTCGTCTGTTTTCTCATTCAGATTATTGGCAGAATTTAATTCCTTACCAATCCTGTAGGGCTGAGTTTCTCATTTTCTTACTAGCTCTAAGGTGAAGGCCATTTCCAGCTTCTCAAGACCATCCATATTCTTCAGCTTCTGGTCCCTTTTCTCCATCTTCAAACCAAACAACATCGGTTCTTGCCACTTTTCATTCTTCAAATGCTTTCTTTTTTTTCTTCCTGTCTCATGTCTTCTAACCTAGGAAAAGTTTCTTGCTTTTTAGGGATCATATTGAAGGGTAGCAGAATATGCCATCCCCAAATATATCTCTTAGCAAAAGGAGGCAAAAATCCTGGGATCCTTTTCCAGGGGATCTTCTGATGACCCTGTGATCAAATCCTCATCTCCTGCTTGGCAGGTAGATTCCTTACCTCCTGGAGAGCCGCATATAGGACATATACACGCCAATAAACTTCTGTTTCTTTCTTAGTCTGTATTTTGCTTGTAGGGTTTCCAGCTAAGAATTTAGAAGAATATTTTGCCTCTTCTTTATATCAAGAAAACACACTTTCATGCAGGGTGGTATATTATCAGATTCTAGTGTTTAAGTCATGGCTATATTTGGGGAAGCTGTTAATCTCCCTAGTATAGTCTGTAAATGATGTTAATTTGTAAAAGAAGTAGATGGATTTGATGAGCACATAGAATTTCTGAGGGAAAATACTTATAGTTTGAGACTATCATTATAATGGAATATCACTGCTATTAGTCTCCCACAAATACAAGCATTAATTTTCCTAGGCAATGAGTTATGTAATGTATAAAGGTTATTTGTCCAGAGTGATGGGTACCAAACAGTACTTAGGAAAGAAGCAATTTGTACAACCTCTAGTTTAAAAGGTCAGGAGGGAATTTTTTAAATTGTATTTCTTTTATTGTATTATATTTTTAGTTTTGGCTGCATTCACTAATTAGCTACCCTAGACTCAGGGTCTACAGAAAATAACAATGTACAAAAATTAGCAGATGCCATGAGAGATAATAAGTGTATTTACAAGGGAATACACAGACTCTCAATCCCCATGGGATCATTTCTCTCTTTAACTCATGTTTGCATGGACTTAAGCTAGGTGATTTGATGATTAAATTCACAATACATTCTTTTAAAACTTTTATTTTTTACCTACTTATCTGTGATTCAGGGTAAATATGAAAGAAATACTGTTACTGAATAGGTAGATGAATTAATCCCTATGCAAAAAACATACACTTGAAAATTTTGTTGTTATTTAGTCACTAAGTTGTGTCCAACTCTTTGAGACCCCATGGACTGTAGCCAGTCAGGCTCTATGTCTGTGAAATTGTCCAGGCAACAATACTGGAATGGGTTATCATTTCCTCTTCTATAGGATCTTCTTGACCCAGGGATCAAACCTGGATCTCTTGCATTGTTAGGCAGATTCTTTACCACTGGGCCACTGAGGAAGCCACTTGAAAATTTAGGGCCACTGAAATGTTTTATGCAAAAAAAAAAATCACCAAATTATTTGTGAGAAAAATTCTGAGTATATTCAGTATGATATGCATTTTACTCAATTCTAGGGATGGATGATATTATAAAAAGCAACAATGTATGTATTATGTATTAACTTTTTTTATGCCTACTCAAGAAAAGTTAAGGAAATGCATGTTTTTGAAGTAGAGTTCAGTGAAGGACACTAATGTAAATATAGTGTAAACTTAAGCCTGAGAGGAATATAACTACAGCTTCATTCTTGTTCCTCAGGGTTTCTTTGCCAATTCTGGGTCTTTTATGGTTCCATATACATTTTAGAATTATTTGTTCTAGTTCTGTGCAAAATGTTGTGGGTAATATGATAGAGATCATGTTAAATCTGTAGATTGCTTTGGGTTATATGGCCATTTTAATAAAATTAATTCTTCCAATTCAAGAACTTGGGACATATATCCATTTCTTTGAATCAGAGTTTTATAGTCCTCATCATATAACAAAAGGGAACCCTCCTAGCCTATTGGTGCAAATGTAAATTGGTGCATCCACCATGGAGAACAGTATGAGGTTTCCTTAAAAACTAAAAATAAAGTTACCATATGATCCAAAGTCCTACTCCTAGGCATAAAACCAGAGAAAACTAATTCAAAAACATACATGCACCCCATGTTCATAACAGCACTGTCTACAATAGTCAAGACATGGAAGCAACCTAAGTGTCCACAGACAGTTGAATGGATAAAGAAGATGTGGTATACGTATATGAGTGCTTAGTTGTTAAGTCATGACCAACTGTTTTGGAACCCCATGGACTATAGACCTGCCAGGCTCCTCTGTCCACGGAATTTCGTAGACAAGGATATTGGACTGGTTTGCCATATCCTTCTCCAGGGAATCTTCCAGACCCAGGGATCAAACTGTATCTCCTGCATTGACAGATGGGTTCTTTACCACTGAGCTGCCTATGAAGCCCATTAGCAGATACAAATTATTAAATATGAAAAAAAAAAAACCAATAAGGACCTAGTGTGTAGCATGGGGAACCCTTTCAACATCTTGTAATGCAAAAGAATCTAATATATCTATATGTAAAATTGAGTCATATTTCTGTACACTAGCAACTAACACAACATTGTAAATCTACCATACTTCAAATAAATAAAGATCAAGTTGTCCTCCCTATTGTGGGCACATGCTTTGAATAGTAGTGTCAAAGAGCTGAATTTTTCAATTTTTCCCTCAAAGTTCAAATATTTCTTTGTGCATCTTTATTCTGTGCCATTTACTGTTCCTTCCATATCTTAACTCATATAATTCAATAGCCTTTTTATCCTCATTTTAGAGATGAAGAAACTATAATATCAACAACTTAATTTGTTAAATCAATGTCACATAGCCAGTAAGTGCTGGAAATAGGATTCCAAATTACTTTTATAAATGAGAAAATAGAAATAAAAAGAAATATTAGTAGAGCCATATAACTTTAGTGTTAGAAAAAACTTTAAAATAATTGATTATTTATTTAATTCAGGTGTAACTTCATTAAAATTCTTTTTGAAAAGTTATTCGGCTTCTTTTGAACACCTCCAGTGATGAGAAATTTACTACCAGCCAAGGAAGTTCATATCATGTTTCTCATGTCCAAGTCCATCCAATTTTTACATGTCTATTAACAATTTCACTCCATTTATCTTAGCTCAACAGCATCCCCAGAGACTACAGACAGCACATACAATGTCTTTTTACATGACACTTTTTCATACGTTTGGAGATATTTGCCTCACTCAATACTGTGATCTCTTTCTTTTGAACATGATTCAAGAGGCCTATACCTCCTTTGAGGTGCTGACTGTAAAATTAATATTACTAACATCATAGGAAGAGAGATGACTGGACCAGCGATTTTCATTAGATTCTATTCATTTTTTCCCAGGAGTCAGACCACATTGTTCATATTATATTTAAATTGTTGTCAAGTGTAACTTCTGAGTCTTTTTCCCTCTATCCCCTTACTCTTTTATATTATTCCTCTCCAATACCATTGAAATTGGTTTTGGAGATCCAGAGGCTTTGTATAATTTCCTCTTGTCAGAGTAATTGTATTGCATTAGTCTACAAAGCAATGCATTGCTATACATATAGTAAGACATTGCTGCATCCCAAGCTGATTACCCAATTGATACGCATTCCATTATGATTTGGAGTCCTCCATACACTTGACATACATGTACATGAGGTCTTCAGCCAAGTCAGTGAAATGAAATCCTGAACAGTATAGGGCCGAATCTTTTGGAGTATCCTTTTATACACTTTGAGTACTGTTACATATCAGACAAATATTCTTCATATAATGATTATGAGCTGAACATAGAACCAGTCACATGAGATATGCCTAAGCAAGACCATAAACATGGCCTCTTTCAACAGGAAATTACAGGATAGCTTCTATTTCCTAAAAACAAAGAATCCCTTTCCAGATTCAAATAGATTTACTACTAATTAATGTTTAGATACAGTCATTAAACTGGTAATAATGTACCCAACACAAGAGACCAGGGTTTGATACCTGGACTGTGAGGATCCCCTAGAGAAAGAAATGGCAACCCACTCCAATGTTCTTGCTTGGAAAAATCCCATGGACAGAGAAGCCTGGCAGGCTACAGTCCACAGTGTGGCAGAGTAGGACATAGTTAAGCCCTTGTCAGCAGATCTACAGCAAGCAGTTAGAATTACCCTAGGGAACACTAAGTTAACAAGTGTCCAAGTCTCTACATGGGGTGTCTCATGGCCCTAACAGCCGCTGTGATCTGAGGAAGTGGCACTGAGTTTCTCAGCTAGCCCTCTTATAGCCAGCCAGGTAACACTNAGCAAGCAGTTAGAATTACCCTAGGGAACACTAAGTTAACAAATGTCCAAGTCTCTACATGGGGTGTCTCATGGCCCTAACAGCCGCTGTGATCTGAGGAAGTGGCACTGAGTTTCTCAGCTAGCCCTCTTATAGCCAGCCAGGTAACACTGACTGCCCTGATGAGTTTCATGGGCCCTGAGGGCCTTCCTAGACATGAAAGGGGCACATAAGTAAGAAGATGGAGTTTTAGAGACTTTTCTGTAGCTCAAATAGTAAAGAATCTGCCCACAATACAGGAGACCAGAGTTCGATCCCTAGGTTGGGAAGATCCTCTAAAGAAGGGAACGGCAACCCACTCCAGTATTCTTGTCTGGAGAATCCCATGGACAGAGGAGCCTGGCAGGTTACAGTCCATGGGATTGCAAAAAGTCGGACACGACTGAGCAACTAACACACAATCTACCCAGCTGCACTATAATTCAGTCTGAACTCTGCACCATGAAGCTTAAAATATAAGACATTGTAATTTACCAGTTACTGAACATGTTATATTTCACATTTTTCCTGAGCTAAAGACCCTCCAAAGAAAAACAAGTTTAATCACATATGGCTTATATTCATTTTGAACCTGTCTTTGCTGAAACACTTCTGCTTTTGAAGCCACATTGGCTTTTCTTCTGCTTTTAGGTAATATTTCATTGCCCAATTCAAGGAAAGACAGTAACTCATCATCTTTGGACCTAGAATACAACTCGAAAGCATTTTTATTCGGTTATAGCATTGTCTTTGTCTGTTTTTTGTAAACCTTTNGCTTTTAGGTAATATTTCATTGCCCAATTCAAGGAAAGACAGTAACTCTTCATCTTTGGACCTAGAATACAACTCAAAAGCATTTTTATTCGGTTATAGCATTGTCTTTGTCTGTTTTTTGTAAACCTTTTGTGTGATATCAGATGTTCAACTTTGTTGCACTTACAAGTACATGCACTTCCTTGAAACATTCAATTAATTTCTGCAGTGTTATTTTGTTGAGACATCTCTTAATTTTACAAGAAAAAAGAAAGAGACTGAGAAAAATTAATCTGCATGTAGTATACCAGGAAATTTTAATTCAGCTTACTCAACATTGAGATATAACCATTCCAGCCTATTCATCTTCAAGGTAGTGAAATGATTCACATCAGGCATGTAAAACAGAAAAAGAGAAAACAAATAAGGAAGAAAAATCAGATAAGCCCAATAGTATATCTACTGCAATATTTTGTAACTGAAGACAATAGCAATGCTTATAAATACAAAAGAGAAAGGATTATAGCCCAATAATTTTATAGCCAGCTAAAATGTTTTTCAAGTATAAATAGACTGTGGGGATATTTGAAAACATGAAAAGCCCAAAGATTTAATGTAGCATATGACTGACATAGAAATAACATATACATATTACAGCAAAGACTAAAACAGATAACAAAGACTACTACATAGCACAATCTGCCCTCTGTCTTTTTTGTTCTTTTCTGCACTGGAACATAACTCCTTCGACTCTATCACGGCTTTCTTACGGTCTGGCATCAGATTGCTGGGTTTGGTCAATGGGATGCGCTGGCAGGAGTATCACAGGACAAGAGGGAAGGCTGGGGTATTTGTTTTCCACTTCCTACCATGTTTAGCAGCATTTTCTATTTGTGTTTGGTACCATCCACAACTGCAGCTCCCATCAGGCCATCCCTACATTAAGCTTCCCATTCTTCTGGGTTTGAATTTGACCTTCCTTTGCTCTTCAGACTGAGGTGATAATGGCTTCCCACTCATGCTAATCTCGGAGTGCCTCAACACTCAGAGATTATCTTGGTGAAGTTATTTTACTATCTGAGCTGCATCTTGTTTACTGAAGGACTAATAGAATAACTAATTAATGATATTTTTTCTGTACTTTTCTAATATTTTAATTGCTTATACACATTTATTGTGGCAGGCTGTAGGTTTTTATTTTAACTTCAGAGTTGTGTAAATATAACTCAGTTCTAGGGAACAAAAATGAGCATTTTTTATAGTAAGTAGCAAAAAAAAATTATATGCACAGATACACTATTTCATAAAACTATGCAAGTACTTTATTGCACAGATTGGAAATATTTATTTGTAGATTTCATTTTAAAGGATTAATACTACTTTTTATCATGTTAGAGTTAAGATAAAGTAAGATAAAATTTTGCTTGGCCAGTTAGACATTCTGTGGTGTCTAATACGTAGTTACATAATTTACACAGAGCTTTATAATGTTTCTCCTAAAAGATTTTCACGTCTACTATCAGGACATTTCATGAATGCTACAGTGAATTGATATATGCTGAAATATTTCATGTAAACTGGCAGGAGATAACATTGAATGGAGGAGATATACACTGGATAGAACATATTAGCCCCCACCCCCCTACCCCCACGACCATCAATTCCTTTTCCCCTTTACCTCTTAAAGTTTTTGCATTCAGTTGGGATTTTAGGTAACTGCTGGGAAGTATTAAAACTTGTTATTTTGTTTGACCAGAATATATGCCCTGTCTTATTTTCCAATAATGCTCTTTGAATGATTTCCTTAATACTTAAAAATAATGTGTGGCAGTGCAGGAGAGTGCTACATAGAACAGGGATTATAGTTATCGTTTCAGATGAGGTGTGTTGAAAGGTTTCAGGATGACGCAATTGGCAGCATTCAGATCTTGCCTCCTTATTGTTACCATCTGTGTCAGCTTGGAACCTTCATTACAGAGAGAACCAAAAAAAAAAAGAAACTATGATTGTGTTTTGGGGAGGTTTTTTTTTTTCTTTTTTTCCATTATGATTGACCCTGGTATACATACTAAGTGGGTGAATGAAACTGAAACATCGTTTCAAGCTTTGCTGGCTATCTTTCATAACTATCTGTGTATAGAATTGATATCTAAAAGCTTTCCCTTGTACACAATCTTTTACATGTATCTCTTTAGAGAAATAGCAATAGTGATGACAAAAATATATCACGTTCTTTGTCGGACCTGATGAAATTTGCAATATAATATTTATAGCAAATACATTATTACTGGCAAAAAAAAAAGTGGCTCATTTTTATAACAATGCACATTGGCAGTGGAAATGAGAAAAGAACAAGTATTGTGCAGCCTATATGAAGTGCTTGGAATACTAAACTATTTGGAAGGAACCTGACTCATTTCAGAGAATTTATGTAGGTCAAAATCAACCAAAAAATGAAGAAAGCAAAGAAAATGCTGAGAGTCAACTTTTAGGTTTCTCATGTTGGATTTATAAGTAGATGACATCATTTAAAGACTTTATTATAAGAGCACATGGAAAAACATCAAATGATATTTAANGGTCAAAATCAACCAAAAAATGAAGAAAGCAAAGAAAATGCTGAGAGTCAACTTTTAGGTTTCTCATGTTGGATTTATAAGTAGATGACATCATTTAAAGACTTTATTATAAGAGCACATGGAAAAACATCAAATGATATTTAAGTCATAGGGATAAGAAAACTAAACTGAGTAGTTAATTCTTCTAAACAATACGCATTAAATTATTTTTATCCAGTAAAACCAGAATAAGACTTGTTTTCCCAGCAACAAATGATAAGAAGTTATATATGAGAAAGGTACAGAATTTAATAGCAGAAACACACTAGAGAAGTTTCTTTATATATAATTATGCTCAATTTAAACAGTTAATAAAAGGATACATTTCTAATTACAGAAAATGGTCCTACTTACCAACTCACATTTTAATTGCTAATAAAATGCCCTGTTGTCTCACATACAGGGTCATCATTACTATCTTTCTAAATTCCATATATATGTGTCAGTATACTGTATTGGTGTTTTTCTTTCTGGCTTACTTCACTCTGTATAATAGGCTCCAGTTTCATCCATCTCATTAGAACTGATTCAAACTTATTCTTTTTAATGGCTGAGTAATACTCCAAGTGGTGGATTCATCTCGATGTATGGCAAAGCCAATAGAGTATTGTAAAGTAAAATAAATAAATAAATAAAAACTAGAAAAAAAAAGCCCTGAATATCAGATGCTAAATATCATTTATTAAAACTAGATTCATCTAAAAAGAGATAGTATTAAAATTCAAATGAATAAACTTGCAAAATTTAATTGGTGTTATTCCTAGTATCATGTATTACATGATAAAATGGTTAACAAAGTGCCCCCTTTCATATATGACAGGATTTGGTATTATGATCAAAACTACAGTTGAAAGACCTCTGAAGAGTCAACATGGTCTCTGTTAGCAGTAGATCCCACTATCACTTATGTTTGAAAATCTTACAATGTTTTATGGCTCTTTAACTTTTTAAATTTAATGTAGTTTAATTTTTAATTGCTATACAGCTGATTTTGTATAATATAAATCTATGTAAATTTGCATAATATAAAATTACATAATTTTAAAATATACATAATTATTTTACAATGTATAGTTGCTTTTACATAGTATAACATAGTGACTCAATATTTTTGAATTACCTTTTGAAAATTTTTATAGATTATACTCCATTTGACATTATTACAGAACAATGGTTATATTCCCCTGTGCTTTACAATATATCCTAGCTGTTTATTTATTTTACACTTAGTGGTTTGTGCCTCTTCCTCTCATACCCCTATCTTGCCCCTTCCCTCTTCCTTCTCCTCACTGGTAATCATTAGTTTGCTCCCTATGTCGATAAAGCTGTTTCTATTTTTTTTAATACAATTAAAAAAATATTTGTTAGACCCTCCCAATATAAGTATTTTAATATTAAAAACATAGAGTCTTTTTGTTCTCTGACTTATTTCACTTAGGATAATACTTTCTAAGTCCATCTATTTATGATTCATTCAATTAAAAAGTCAAATAGAAACATCTCAAAATTCACTCACAAAAATCATCATCATTTTAAAGAAATATTTATCTTGAGCTAGAATAAAAATTCCAACAAGTGTAGGAATAAATACTGGTAGAAATGCTAGTTGAGTTGATGTGATTCAGATAAAACGTTATATGAAGAATATAATCATATATCTCCTTCCTAAGATATCAGTAGATTCATTCATTTTCAATGAATCAATTCAATTCAATGAATCACTTTATTCACTGATTTTTTTAATGAAGCATTTTAATCTATGAGAGATATGAATCCTGTTCTTCTAACATACACTGTCTTCTCAGATGGAAATAAGGGAGTGAATACAATAGGAGACAGCATGGAGGGGGCGGAAATGAGGAATTTCCTAAGAAAACATGAAGGAGAGTCTGGAAATAAAGATGTATGAAAAAGTCTTACATGCAGGTAGAAAACAGTGGTTTGAAGTTACATATATTAAGAATCTTGAAGGTGAAGTTGCTCAGTCATGTCCGACTCTTTGCGACCCCGTGGACTGTAGCCTACCAGGCTCCTCCATCTGTGGGATTCTCCAGGCAAGAATACTGGAGTGGGTTGCCATTTCCTTCTTCAGGGGAATCTTCCCAACCCAGATTAAACCCAGGTCTTCCGCATTGAAGGCAGACGCTTTAACCTCTGAGCCACCAGGGAAGCCCTTTACTTGAGTTCATTCTCAACTACATACATGCCCATAGAAACCCAAATGATGCTTTTAAAATACAACCTATAACAGAAAGATACAACAGGCATTACAGGTTATATGAGTAGATAAAGAATTGCTCAAATAATGTCTGAGATTGAAGATTCCTCACTGCACCAAGTGTTGGCTTGAATACAAGTTGCCAACATGAAGGTTGAGTGCAATTTTAAGTGACAGGAATTGAATGATAAAAATATTTTAATCACCAAATTACAAAATGTATGTGTATGTGTGTGTGGTGCAAGGGAAGAGGTTCTCCACAAGAAAAACAATTCTCCAGATGCCAGCTGTGTGTATTCAACTCAGTTCTAACACCATCTACTTGAAGCCCAGCATCGGATTTCACAAGTTAAAGGCTCAGTCCCACAAGACAACCCACAAGACTACCCTCCACTTCCAGACAGCAGCACAATGCCAGTGTTTCTTATCTGTGCACAACACTGTGTTTTTTATCAGCTGGCTATAAATGGAGGTTTCCACGACCACTTCCTTGGGTTTGATTAGCTTGCTAGCAAGGCTCACAGAAGGCACACTCCCAAGATTACCAGTGTATCATAAAGGGGAGTATATGATACAAATCCACAGGTAGAGGAGGAGACACATGGGGTGAGATAGCCAACAAAGGAGCTTCTGTCCCTGTGGAGTGTGGACCCAGCATAGGGCACACTGAAGTGTTCTGGTTCCCCCGGTTCTCTCTGAACTCCCTCCTTCTGTGTTTTTATGAAGGCTTCATCACATAGACGTGATAGACTAAATAACTGGTCATGGGTATAAAATTCAGTATCTAGACTCTCTTTCCTCCTCAGAATTCAGGGGATGGAACTAAAAGTTCCACCACTCTATTCTTGATTGCTTGCCCTGGCCTCCAGCCCCCATCCTTAGTGGCTTTCCAAAAGTCACCTCATTAATATGAACTCCGCTGTGATGGTTGTTATGAATAACAGCACACCCATTTCACTTTTATGGCTCTGAAGTGATTTCAGGAACTGAGGACAAGAGACCAATTATTATAACAGAAGATGTTCCCATTGCTCTTTTTTGGGTATTATGGAATCTAAATGACCAAACATATATATTCATATAAATTAAAATATTGCAGGTGAAAACTGCAAAACTCCTGATGCAAATGCTTCTGTTCA
Source organism: Neotragus pygmaeus (assembly GCA_006410875.1). NCBI lineage: Eukaryota > Metazoa > Chordata > Mammalia > Artiodactyla > Bovidae > Neotragus > Neotragus pygmaeus. Next base: position 129,930 of record SJYV01043882.1, read on the forward strand.
AATCTCTACATTGAGAAGGGGTGGCAGCCTAGTTTCTTTAATCCAAGATAATGTCCCTAGGATGACCCCATTCTCTTAAAAATGAACTGCTCAAGAGAGCTCAACACTGCAGGAAGAATTGACTATTTGTTCCAGCCAAAATTTAACTATACATTGCTAACCTCCCTTTCTTAAAGCATTTACTTTAGAAAATTTATGATTAAAATCCTTTCTTTGCCCCTTTGAGATATAAATCTCCTACTATTTAGAACTCTTTCCTCAAAGATCTGGGAGTCCTCTCTTTGAAATACAAGCATCTAGAGCTTAACTTCCTAATTGCTTAGATCCTATGGGAGTGTAAGAGTCTAATTTTGATGAACTGCAAAACTACCTCCTGTCATAGATAAAATGGTGGCTACTCCTCTTTGAATAAGTGTCAATTAGCAAATACAGATGGCCTAATCACATTGTCCAAACCGTCCTTTCCAGCATGCTTCAGTGTTTTTCTTCAGTGTTTTTTCTTTAACATACTCCAGTTCTTGAAAAGCCTCCTGACATTTGTTTCAAGCTCAGTTTACACTGAAGTCTCTCTCTCCTACTGCAATAGTCTGAATAAAATATGTCTTGGCATGTCCAGAGCAAAAGTTTCCTCTTATAGAATTAAAAAGTTATGAGTGAGAGTGTGACTGTTTCATTGTGAAAACCCTACTGGTAGTGGACAATTTCCAGAAGGCCTACAGAAGCAACAGCTGGGAATAAGAGATAGATGTGAAAAGCAGCATCAAAAATTATGCGTGCAAACCATTCTCTGATGCTTTTGGCAATTCCCAAAATTCAAGGATAAGTAAATACAGAGGCCTGAAAATAAGTTTGATTCTCTATAAGAATTAACAAATAGGATGTAACGTGACATGCATATTTCAGATGCTCAATAAAATGTATTTGTTTGTGTCTGTCTCAGCCTGCTTAATAGTGATGTCATTGGCTGAAAATGCCTGTAGGCATTCAGTGAGGCCAGGACTATTTGTGGGAACCCTGGAGCTGATGTTGTGACTGGATTGGCCTTTGAGGTTATTATGATTGCAAGATGCAGCTTAGCAAAAACCAACAAGGAATTTTGGAAACAGGTTTATTATTCACAAGTTCTAGAGGGTGAAACTCACACTTTGGGTTAAAACAGAGAGGCTGGGGATAGAAAGAGAGAGAGAGAAGACATAGGGGTCTTTTTATTGACGTCAAAGTTAAGAGTACTCAGGATTTTGCAGGTTCACTTTTTACTGGTGAATTTAAAACATAAGGGCAAGGGAACTTTCAAATCAGTCTTGCAATGCAGGGGACATGGGTTCCATCCCTGTTCAGGGAATGAAGATCCCACATGCCATGTGGCAACTCAGCCCACACACAGGTGCCTTAATGAAAGATCCCACATGATCTAAGGAAGATCACTCAAGCTGCAACTAAGACCTGAGGCATCCAAATAAATAGATATTTTTTAAGAAATTAAAGAAATAAAGTATAAGAGCTGGTGGTAAAGTACAGGAATGTAAAAGCCAGAATTTGACTGCAAATGATCACTTATCTAAGTCAATCAAAGCTGTCATAAAAAAAAGGAACCTTATGTGTAAAATGTTCTGGCTCTTTTTCTAGTTGTGTAGCTGGCAATATGTTTATTCCAGATGGTATATTTGACGTGAATGGATCAACAATCAAAAGCTTAATGTCAAGCACTTACATTGCAATCAAGAGCTAATCATCTGATATGTATACTACAACTACAATTCATGATGGATGGAAAGAGAATATATCCACTTCAATAGTAAGCTTCCATAAATGCAAATAATGATTTTGTGCTACTTTATGAGATTAAATGAACAGACTTGTGTCACATTAACTTTTTAAAATCTTTTTTTCAGGGAAGTTTTAGGTTTACAACAAAAATTGAGAGGAAAGTAACAGAGATTTCCCATAGACTCTCTGACCTCACAGCACATAGCCTCTTCCGTTGTCAACATAGTGACTAGAATGGTGCATTTTCTTTTTCTTTTTTGTTTTAACCAAGGAAAAATTTACAGTGACATATCTTAATTACCCAAAGTCCAGAGTTTATACCTTAGATTTCACTCACAGATTTGTACATTCTATGGGTTTGGACAAATGTATAATAACATTATAATAACACAATATCACCCAGAGTATTTTCACTGACCTGAAAGATCTCTGTGCTCTGCCTATTCATTCCCCACTCCTCACCCCAACAGGAATCACTGATCTTTTTATTTTCTCCATTGTCTTGTCTTTTCCAGAAGTTCATATAGTTAAAATAAGAGGATGTAGACTTTTCTGCTTGGCTTCTTTCACTTAGTAATTATGTACTTAAGGTTCCTCCAAGTCTTTATACAGCTTGACAGCTTATTTAATTTTGTGCTAAATAATTGCAGTGTTGGGATGTACCACATTTTGTCTACTTATTCATGTACTACCTGTTTACTTATTTGCCTTTGCCAACAAAGCTATGGTTTTTCCAGTAGTCATGAATGGATGTGAGAGTGAGTGGCTCAGTCATGTCCCACTCGTTACGATACCATGGTCTGTAGCCCACCAGGCTCTTCCGTCCATGGCATTTTCCAGGCAAGAGTACTGCCGTGGGTTGGTATGAGAGTTGGACAATAAATAAGACTGAGCACCAAAGAATTGATGCTTTTGAACTGTGGTGTTTGAAAAATCTCTTGAGAGTTCCTTGGATGGCAAGGGGATCAAACCAGTCAATCCTAAAGGAAATCAATCCTGAATATTCATTGGAAGGACTGATGCTAAAGTTGAAACTCCAGTACTTCGGCCACCTGATGCAAAGAGCTGACTCATTGGAAAAAACCCTGATGCTGGGAAAGATCTAAGGCAGGAGGAGAAGGGGACAACAGAGGATGAGATGATCAGATGACATCACTGACTCAATGGACATGAGTTTGAATAAACTCTTGAAGATAGTGAAGGACAGGAAAGCCTGGCTCACTGCAGTCCATGGGGCTGGAAACAGTTGGACACGACTGAGCAATTGAACAACAATCACAAATTCACCTACCAAAAAACATCTTGGTTTCCTCCAAGGTTTGGAAATTGTTAATAAAACTTCTGTAGACATCTTGTGCAAATTTTTGTTTTGACATAAGTTTTCAACTCCTTTGGGGCAATATCAAAAAGCATAATTGCTAGATTGTATGGTAAGGGTTTGCTTAGTTTTGTAAGAAGCCATCAAACTGTCCTCTAAATTGTCTGTGCCAGTTTATTAGCTTAATAACAGTGTAGGAGAATTCTTGTTGCTCCACACACCTTCTCTCATTGTTAATATCAGTGTTCCAGATTTTGGTCATTTTAATAAGAATTTAGGTATATAATTACTGTCTTCATTTGTATTTCTTTGATAAAACTATGTGAAACATTTTTTAATATGCTTAGCTTTCATCTGTAGATGCTCTCTGTTGATGTGTCTGTTAAGGTCATTTCTTCAATTTAAAATTTTGAAGTTGTATTTTAAAGGTCATCTAAGTTTTCTCTTGTGTTATATTCTATGAGAATTTTGTAGTTTTGTGCATTTAGCCCTCTGACTCACTTTGAGTTAATCTTTCCTAAAAGGATGCAATATTTATATCTGGATTCTTCTCTTTTTTGGGGGTACACAGATGTCCAGCTGTTCCAGTACCATTTGTTGAAGAGACTATCTTTACTCCATTATGTTGTAATTGCTCTTTGTCAGTTGACTGTATTTATGGGTGTCTGTTTCTGGACTCTTCATTCTGTTCTGCTGATCTCCTTGTCTGTTTGTTCGCCAATACCATACTGTCTTGATTACTGTTAGGCTTATAATAAGTCTTGAAATTAGGCAGCAACAGTTTTCCAACTTTTTTCTTCTATCATGTTAATTTATTACTAACTTTAGTTTAACCAGAAACACTTTTAAAATACAAAATTGCTTACAAACAGCCAACAGATGTATAGAAAGATGAAAGAAAAATAATATATGTACAATAATTCAGGTCATGCCATGTCATAAGTCATGGTGAATTACTAAAGAATTGATTCAAGGTTTTCCTGATTATTACCAGCTGGAAAATAAAAACCAATTTAACCTTCCCCAGTGTTTCCTATCTCAAAAATAGTATGTGATTGATCAATTCTGCAAATTCTGCAAATACTGCAATTCTGCAATTCTTTCTTATATCATCCTTCATATCAAATGTATCACAAAGGCCTGTCAATTTTACCTGTTGTGAGGGTGAACAAGGAGACTAAAAAAAGCTGAGTTGAAACTCAACATTTAAAAAACTAAGATCATGGCATCCAGTCCCATCTCTTCAAGGCAAATAGAAGGGGAAAAACAGAATTGACAGATTTTATTTTCTTAGGCTCCAAAATCACTGTGGATGGTGACTGGAGCCATGAAATTGAAAGACACTTGCTCCTTGGAAGAAATGATATGACAAAGCTAGACAGCATATTAAAAAGTAGAGACATCACTTTGCCAACAAAGGTTCCTATAGTCAAGGCTATGGTTTTTCCAGTAGTCATGTTCTGATGTGAGAGTTGGATAATAAAGAAGGCTGAGTACTGAAGAGATGATGCTTTCAAATTGTGGTGCTGGAGAAGACTTTTGAGAGTCCCTTGGACTACTAAGAGATCTGAATAGTCAGTCCTAAAAGAAATCAATCCTGAATATTATTTGGTAGCACTGATGTTAAAGCTGAAGTTCCAATACTTTGGCAACCTGATATGGTGAGCTGACTCATTGAAAAAGACCCTGATGTTGGGAAAGATCGAGGGTAAGAGGAAAAGGGGGCAACAAAGGATTAGGTGATTAGGTAGCATCACCAACTAACATGAATTTGAGCAAACTCCAGGCAATAGTGGAGGATAGAGGAGTCTGGCATGCTGCAGTCCATGGGGTCTCAAAGAGTCAGAAATGACTTAGCTACTGAACAACATGTCTCTTAAATCTGTTCCCTTTTCCTTATCTCCACCATCACTAGTGGGCCAAGCCATTATCTCTGGTCTGAATTATTGAAAAAGCCTCCTTTTCAGTTTATTTTTCATCTTGCTGTGAGAAATGCATCCATACAAGGCAAAGTAGAGCATGTCATTGNTGTTAATAGCACATGGTCATTATATAATAAACATAATGTCAACACCCATTTCTTCTACACATATTAACTAAGTGTCTACTACACTCCAAAATACTTTTCTAGGTGCTTGGGATACATGACCTGAGCAGAACAGAAAAAAACTTTATCCTTGAGGGACTTACATTGCAACTGGAGAGAAAGACAATAGAAATAGAGATCATAAAAACTAAATTATATAATAGCTTAGGTGGTTCTGTGTGTGTTAAGTCACTTCAGTCATGTCCAACTCTTTGTGACCCTATGGACGGTAGCCCTCGAGGCACTCTGTCCATGAGATTCTCCAGGCAAGAATGCTGGAGTGAGTTATCATGCCATTATGGTTAGTATGAAAAAAACAAAAGACATGAGGGGAAGCAGGATCAGGCATTGTAAGAGGAAAAGGATGAGATGGAGTTTTAGATAGGTCAGTGAGCTGACATGTGAGAAAAATTCCTAAAAGTTGTGTGGAATCAAGCCCTGGGAATCTCTGAGAAGAGTTCTCCACAGAAGGGAACCACCAATGCAAAGGCATTAAGGTGGAAGTGTGACTGATAAGTCTAAGGAAAGCAGGGACAGCGCCACTGGATTAGAATAAGAAAGGAGAAAGTAATAGGAGATGCAGGTAGAAAAGTAAAAGAAAGAGAGAGGGCAGATTACACAAGACTCTAGAGGGCACTTTTAGGATTTTGCTTTTACCTTGAGAGAAAGAGAGCTATTGAAGGCTTTCACTAGAGTGATATGACCTGGCTTATGTTTTTAGAGGATCTCCATTAACTTAAGCACAGTAAGGGATTGCACTGACCCATCTGGGCTTCTCTGGTGGCTCAGAGGGTAAAGAATTTGCCTGCAATGTAGGAAATATGGGTTTGACTTCTGGGTTGGAAAGATCCCTTGAGAAGGGAATGGCAACCCACTTCAGTATTCATGTCCAGAGAATTCCATGGACAGAGGAGCCTGGTAGGGGCTATAGTCCCTGGCATTGCAAAAAGTTGGTCATGATTGAACGATTAACACTTTCACTTCATACATCCAAAACCATTTTGCTAAACCATAAAACAACTATCTGAATATGCAAAATCTGGTTAAAAAGGATATGACATGCTCCAGTTAATCTGTGCTTGTCTTCTTAGATCAGCACACACCAGGGATCAGGTAAACCTGGGTTCTAGTCCTGATATGGCTCCGAAGTGGCTCTTAAATTGATCTATTCTTTTCATTTTTATAGAATGTAGGCCTGTCAAGTTCAACACAAACCTGCAGGGCCAAGTTGCCTCCCAGGAGTTTCTCACTTTGATATCACACTTATAGAATGTAAGTTCCATGAGGGACTGAGTTTGTTGTGTTCTTTGCTGTCCTTCATGGACAGAACCCATTGTTCACCACCTAAAAAGTGCTTCTGCTGTGAGTGCACACTTTCGCTGCATGCTAAGTCTCCAGTCATGTCCAACTCTTTGGGGCCACATGGAGTGTAGCCCACCGGGCTCCTCTGTCCATGGGATTCTCCAGGCAAGAATACTGGGGTGGGGTGCCATTTCCTTCTCCAGGGGATCTTCCCAACCCAGGGATCAAACCCACATCTTTTATGTCTCCTACATTGGCCAGGTGGATTCTTCGCCACTAAGGCCACCTGGGAAACCTGGAATAGTTTTTTTTTCAAGTGAATTCTAGGTTTGGCCAGAAGCATTTCATAAATGAAATGTAAAAGAATTAATAACTCATGCATGTAATTCTTCACCAATGCACAAAATTTTGAAGTAAACACATCTTATGAACTATGTTAGCAGTCATATCTGATCACTGAATTTGAAAGGAGCAGCTATAGAAAAATAAAAAGTTTTTATTTTCCTATTTTTATTCTGGTAATTGTCCAAAGCATGTGATGTATATCCAGGAGAAAAAAGTTGCCCTCTGCACAAATGAAACTAGTTAAAAAAAAAAAAAACCTTCAGTATCTTTTAGAAACTATGAGTATGTTTCTGCATCCAAGTTTAATTGCTTGTTCCCAAAATATAATATTGGCAAATGAAGTTCATTCAGTATACCATCTAGATAGCTTGAATTATTTCAGAAATTAAGCCTAAATGCATGTAATGAGTCTGTGATAAGATTTCAAAGCTGTCAATAAAAATTGTATCTGATTCATGCACACTCTTTTCAGCCATGTATGAATTTATACAGTAAAATGTCAATAGGAAAAAAAAAAACAAACCTTATCACTTTGATTCTTAGCAAAAGCATACAACTATTGTGGTTCTGTGGCTCCTATAAGCAGTAAATAAATAGAAGACTGCATTACTTAATAGATATAATCTACCATGAACTTGATTATTCTTTAAATATCTTTGAGATTTTTTTAATATTAAAAATATGCATGCTTTCTATTTTAAAAAGCTGCTTCTTTAAAAACAAAACAAAACACTCTGCCCAAACAAAAGACCTTGTTTTTAATGTTTGCTGATTTTCCTGGTATAAATAAACCATAGCTGATAGTGAGCTATCAAAGTGGCACCCAAGTAAACTTGGAGTTGGGAAAAGATGCACAAATTTAATCTTTCAAACCAGGGTGAACTGGCTGTAGCATACTTCTGGACCAAGATAAATTCAGAATTAGTCATTTAACCCCATGAATGACCACCCTTATTCTCTTCCTCTGTGTGGCAGCCACTGAGGCTACATTTTGAAGGTAGACAGCATCTTGAGATGACAGGGATGTACAGTCCCAAATTCTATATCAGCTGATGACATGAGTGAGAAATAGATCTCATTATTAAGCCACTGGAACTCTGAGGATGTTTATTGTTGTACCACAGCCTAGCCTGTCTTGACTTTATCCTGACTGTTGCTATTGCTATGAAACACTGATGCGTATTGATGATGATACCCAACAGATGATGATCTTTAGCAAAATTTGTTGTATCTGGAAGGAAATGAAATAGCAACTAGTCCTCAACTAGATACAAATGCCACATGGGACAGCAGTAGAGGCCAGGCAGAGCAGCAATAGATTCTTGGTTAAAAAAAAACAACAATTTGCAATGACTGGTCACAAAGCAAAAACTTGCATTCACAGTAAACTTATGTTTATGAGTACATATTAAATAGTAAGTAGAGAATTCCTGGAATAGTTAGGATTGGATTCCAGAGAAGCTTACTGTTTGTGTTATGTAGGTTGGGTTATGAATCAAAGTTTTCTTTCTATAAATGCAGTATTATTTATACCAACAGGAGGTTAAGAATGGAAATCACACTTGTTCCTTGTCTTTTTTGATGATTGTCATTCCGACAAATGTGAGTTGATGTCTTGTGGTTTTGATTTGCATTTCCCTACTGATTAATGATGCTGAGCATCTTTTCACATAAGTCTAATTTGTCACATGGTTCCAATTTTAAGCAGGGAAAACAAGTGCTGTTATTTAGGTCTCACTCCAAAACTAAAATAAGACACTGTGAATCTTCTTTATAATTTTTAGTACAATATATTTGCAAGAAGAGACAAGTAACCTCTCTTTCAGCTGTGTTTCAATGGTGTACAAACTACTAAATAACAATATTAAAGTGTCTGAATCAACTACAAACAATATCAAGAGATGCAGTTGGATGTCCAATGAAGAATTCTTTTTCAGATGATAACAGAAGTCCCTGATTCACAGATATGCAGATTTCATTGGATATGGCCATTGATAAAGAGCTGTTGCAACTACATGGAAGTATCATCTTACTAAATGTTTAGAAAGTAAACAAGAGAGTTTAGAGAGAAATAATAAAGAGCTCTGCCTTGTTGGACTGAAATTTTAACTGATCTGATGGATATTTGAAGCAATAATATTAACTCAGTTATTTATAGCTTTATGGTAAGTGAATTGAATGTGGCAAAGTGACAGTGGTAGGATGGGAGGATTAAGAATTCTTTTATAAAACCCATGCATCACAAATGAAGTGCTATATGTAGTGCAGATGGAGTTTATTTACTTTAAAATGTATAGAATAAATCTTATAGTAACTGTTAAAATAATTTTGAAAAGAATATAAATGCTAAGTGAAGCAATAAAATATAATAATATGTAATGTTTAACCAAAAACAGAAAAAGCAGAAAAAGAGCAGAAATGAAATATAGGACAAATGCAGGAAATAAAACCACTGACACGTGCTGGATATTAATCCAAATATATCAATAATTACTTTTAATGTAAATGGTATAAATATACTGTTATAGGCTGAATATCTGTGTCTCCACAAAATTAATTTGATGAAAATTAATCCCCAATGTGATGACTTTTGGAGGCAGAGGTCTTTGGGTCTCCTGACCCTCCAAAAAAATACCCAACAAAACTCTGACAGTGCCACTTCCTGGTCTTAAGGAGGCTGAGAAACTGACACTCTCATTCCTTTCTAGTGGAAATGTAGATGGCACTTTAACTGTTTAAAGACACTTTGGCTGTTTCTTGCAAAGATATATTTATAGCAGCTTTGTTCATTATCGTCAAATATTGTAGCAATCAAGAGGTCATTCAATAAGCAAAGGTATAAACACACTATAGCACATCCATAGGAAGAAATGTTATTCAGTGATAAAAAGAAAAGAAATATCAAGTCATGTAGGAGACCAAAGTTTGATTCCTAGGTCAGGAAGATCCCATGGAGAAGGGACTAGCACTCATTCCAATATTCTTGCCTGGAGAATTCCATGGACAGAGGAGCCTGGTGGAGTTGCAGAGGAGTCCATGGGGTTGCAAAAAGTCAGAGATGACTGAGAAACTAACACATCGAGTCATGTAAAGATATGGGAAAATTTTAAATGTGTATAACTAAGTGAAATAATTCAGTCTGAAAATTTTACTCAGTGAATGAATACATATAAATGTTATTCTAGAAAAAATTCAGTTCAGTTCAGTTCAGTCACTCAGTCACGTCCAGCTCTTTGTGACCCCATGAATCACAGCATGCCAGGCTTCCCTGAGACTCACGTCCATCGAGTCAGTGATGCCATCCAGCCATCTCATCCGCGGTTGTCCACTTCTCCTCCTGCCCCCAATCCCTCCCAGCATCAGAGTCTTTTCCAATGAGTCAACTCTTCACATGACGTGGCCAAAATACTGGAGTTGCAGCATTAGCATCATTCCTTCCAAAGAAATCCCAGGGCTGATCTCCTTCAGAATGGACTGGTTGGATCTCCTTGCAGTCCAAGGGACTCTCAAGAGTCTTCTCCAACACCACAGTTCAAAAGCATCAATTCTTCGGTGCTCAGCCTTCTTCACAGTCCAACTCTCACATCCAT
>SJYV01043882.1:141881-184082 GCA_006410875.1 Neotragus pygmaeus
TATTGCTGAAGCCTGGCTTGGAGAATTTTGAGCATTACTTTACTAGCATGTGAGATGAGTGCAGTTGTGTGGCAGTTTGAGCATTCTTTGGCATTGCCTTTCTTTGGGATTGGAGTGAAAAGTGACCTTTTCCAGTCCTGTGGCCACTGCTGAGTTTTCCAAATTTGCTGGCATATTGAGTGCAGCACTTTCACAGCATCATCTTTCAGGATTTGAAATAGCTCCACTGGAATTCCATCACCTCCCCTAGCTTTGTTCATAGTGATGCTTTCTAAGGACCACTAGATTTCACATTCCAGGATGTCTGGCTGTAGATGAGTGATCACACCATCATGATTATCTGGGTCATGATGATATTTTTTATGTATACATGAAGTTCTTCTGTGTATTCTTGCCACCTCTTCTTAATATCTTCTGCTTCTGTTAGGTTCATACCATTTCTATCCTTTATCGAGCCCATCTTTGCATGAAATGTTCCCTTGATATCTCTAATTTTCTTGAAGAGATCTCTAGTCTTTCCCATTCTGTTGTTTTCCTCTATTTCTTTGCCTTGATTGCTGAAGAAGTCTTTCTTATCTCTTCTTGATATTCTTTGGAACTCTGCATTCAGAAAAGATTAGAAACAGTAAACAAATCTAGTGATTGCCAGAGGTTCAACAGAGGTGAGTGGGAGAGAAAGTAAAAAGGGTCGGTCACCCAGTCACATCCAACTCTTTGTGACTCGATGGACCATAGCCTACCACCCTCCTCTGTTCATGGAACTCTCCAGGCAAGAATACTAGAATGGTAGTTGTTCCCTTCTCCAGGGGATCTTCCTAACCCATAGATCGAACCCAGGTATCCTGCATTGTAGACAGATTCTTTACAGTCTGAACCACCAAGGAAGCTCATTAAACATTAGTATAGACCAATTAAAAAATAGTAAAAGACAAAATCACTCATACTTTTAAGGAAAGTTAACCAAGGCAAATATTTTATTTTTATAGGCTTTCTAGACTCAGTCAGGATTTATAATTAGTGTGTTTTTTTCTTTACTTATTGATACAGCACAATTTAAAATAGTTTTTGGGATATCAAGGAACATTTCTTAGATCTCTGCAGTGACCTAAGCAGGAAGAAAATTAAAAAAAAAAAAAAAAGGACTACATTTTTACCTATAGCTAATTCAATTTTCTGGACAATAGAAATTAACACAAGATTGTAAAGAAATTATACTCCAATAAATGTTAAAATATGCATATCTTTCACACATATATTTAAAAGCTTGAAAATACTGCAAAATTTGAATATACCTTAATTTAGATGTTACCTTAAAAACAATTGGCTATTTACTTTCCAAATATTTGCAATTTAAAGTAACACTTATGTTTGCACATAAAATGTTTCTGTGTGGTGGTGATGGCAGAGCAATCACTCTGCTAAAAGGTATTGATGAGCTCAGCTGCTTTGATTGACCTGGAAGGTTAAAAAGCAATTTATTAATAATGTCTCTAACAGAACTTAAGGGCTCTTTTGCTCTAATAAATCCATTTTATTTCATGTTTTGTTATTTGATTTTAAATTCACAGTATCTCATTAAAAATCATTCCTTTTGTGTCAGTAAACTCCTTATTATCTATAGAAAGATGCTGTGTAATGTCCAGTGATTGATTTTCATAGACACACTTGTAATTTATAGGCACTTTTGAAATTTGTACTGCCAAGAGTATGACAATCTTGACTGAAAATTCTATAATTGCTTGCAGCTTTTTGTTCTTTTAATTCAAGGAATAACTTTAAAACTAACTGTTGAGTGTAAAAACAAAACATATCTATTCTTCACACACGATCTCAGCCAAAAGGCCAAGAAGTGATACAACCATTCTCAAAAGCAGTCATTTAAAGGCAAGTCTCCATTTTAAGTTTGACTGAGCTTTTTTCTCAGATACCAGCAAAAGGACTGCAGCAATTGAAGAAACTGTAATTTTTAACCATATAATAAAATCTCAATAAATGTTCAGCCAATGTTATTAATATATATGTGTGTATATATATATATATATCAGCAAATTTAATTCATTCTTACATTAACTTAAATGCCATCATTTCATAAAACAAAGTCAATCTGACTAGTCTCTCAAGCACTGTAAATACTTTATGTTGATTATCCAAATACATTCCATGTAAGTCATAGTTAGCATGTAAGGATTAACTCAGCTAGTCCACTGTAAAACCCATAACTGCTCTAATAAAATCATCCTGGATTTGAGACCATTGGAGGATAAAGAACACAAGCGAACATACACAAGTGCATTAGACATAACAATCATGCATTTGTTCTTCAGCATATCTGTACTTTGTTTGTAGCTTCTACTAGTATTGTGCGGGACTAAAATGTGCTTTAAACTTATAAATGAAACGAGAGACCTGATAGAATCATTACACGAATTTCAGCCTGCAAGTGTGCTGGTTTCATGGTTTCTATTTCCTCTGACCTTTTCCCTCCCATTAGAACTGTAAATGGTGAACAGTATGCTTATTTTTATTTGTTTTACTGCTTGAGTCTTTTGATATGCAGTGAAATCCACTTTAGGCATAAGGTTTTGATCCAAATAAAAAAAAAAAACTTAATAAGAAAATAAAGCATAATTACAGGGAATAAAAGAGTTTAAGAGAGTTCAGAGATTGTAATGAAGAAGGGAAAAAAAACAGAGCATAAAAATAAATAATTTAGCAAATGAAAAGAAACTTCTTTTTTAAGTGTTTAAGTATTTCAGTGAAAGGAGGTAAAATGAAAATTATAGTTTTTGAAAAATCTAATTTATTTATGAAACAGACAAAGATCACATCATTTTTTTTAAATCTCAAGGAAACCACAAAACAGAACTTCAAGTTATGCCAGTGACATTTTCATTGCAGCAGGTTATAGAATGTTATACTGATCCTTTGGGAAGTAGATATAAAGAAGGGTATCATGGCTAGTAAAATATTGTCTAAAAATAGTAAAGATACTTTATACTAAAGATAGTAAAGATACTATTGTGGCTTTCCTTTTTGGCTCAGTTGGGAAAGAATCCTGCCTGCAGTGTAGGATACTCAGGTTCAATCCCTGGGTTGAGAAGATTCACTGGAGAAGGGAATTACCCACTGCAGTGTTCCTTCCTGGAGAATTCCATGGACAGCGGAGCCTGGAGAGCTACAGTCCATGGGGTCACAAAGAGTCAGGCATGACTGAGCAATTAACACTTTCATTTCACATTAAAATATTATTATCACAGTGTTTCTTTTACTATTAATGATGATGTGGTTTTTAAATTTAAAAGCATTACTATTTTATTAGAAACATTAGCACCCATAAAAGGAGTTCTTGTTAGAAAAATGTCACATTCAAGGAAAATCACATTTTATATGTAACATAAGAGAGTTAAATAGCATAAAATTATAATATTTTGAAAATATAAGGTTTGCTAATATATAGTGCTTACTTGAAGGAAGGTAGAGAACAGAAAATGTGCTCCAGAATAGTACATGCTAAGTGCAGACTTTTGTGTAAAGCAATTCTTTTACATGTATAGTATTTCTTTGGAAGGATCCTTAAATTCACACATATGTAAACCTACACACACAAAGTTGCTTCTGTTGGCTGACTCCTGGGTTGGCTGCAGGAGAGGGGTAAAAAGGAGTTTTGACATTTACTCATTTTTCTTGCCAAATTGTCTTGGTTACATAGAACCTCTAGCTCAGTGCTGCATGGAAGTGGTTAAAATGGACATCCTTCATTTGTCCTGAACTTAAAGGTAAAGCATTTAGTTCTTTCAGCTTTAAGTATATGCTGCCTTTCTGTTTTAGGTAGAAGTCCTTTATTAGATTCAAAAGTCTCTTTAGTTATATTTTATAAATTTTTAATATTGTTTTTAATTATTTTTACTGTTGGATTCTGTCAAATATTTGTATGTGTGTGTCTATTGAGATGTTTGTTTTCTTGTCCTTTATTCTATTGATGTATTATGTTGACTTTTAAAATGTTAAACTACATTTTTCTTCCTAGGATAAATTCTACTTGGTCATGGTGAATGGGACTTCCCAGGTGACTCAGTGGTAAAGAGTTCATTTGCCAAGCAGGAGATGCAGCAGACACAGTTTTGATCCCTGGGGTGGGAAGATGCCCTGGAGAAGGAAATGGCAACACATTCCATATTCCTGTTTGGGAAATCTTATGGACAGAGGAGCTTAGAAGACTGAGTCCATGGGGTTGCAAAGAGTCAGACACAACTTAGCAACTAAACAACAATAGCAAAGAAATATATTTCACCTAAGTTATACAGTCTGTTAGCATACAGTTGTTCAAAGTATTCCTTTATAAACCTTGTGTGGTGTCTGAAAATTCAGTAGTGATGTTTCATCTTTTCTTTTTTTTTTTTTTTTAATTTAAGTGATTTTAGTCTCCTTTCATTTCCTGTTCAGTCTAGCTAAAGCTTTGTCACTTCTGTTAATATTTTCAAAGAACTATCCTTTATTTCATTGAGGTTTTCTTCTTTTTTTCATTCTCAATTTTATTTATTTCTATTGTAATCATTTTTCCTTCCCTCAGCTTGTTTTGGCTAGAGATTCTTTTTTTTTTTTTTGGTTAGTAATATGGATTGTTACATTATTGATTTGAGATCTTTGTTTTCTTTCTTATTACAGGCATTTACCACGATAAATGTTTCTTTACACACTGTTTTAAGCACATCCCCTAAGTTTTGAGATGTTGTGTTTCCATTTTCATTCATCTCACACTATTTTCTAATTTTTCTTTGATTTCTTCTTTGACCCAATGATCATTTAAGAGTGTGTTTTTAATTTTCACACATTTTGACAGTCTTAGTTTAATTCAGACTGCTATAACAAAATACAGTAGACTGGGTAGCTTATTAAACAGCATACATTTATTTCTCACAGTTCTGGAGGCAGGAAGTCCAAGGTCAGGGTATAAGAATGGTCAAGCAAGGCCTCTTTCAACGTCTTGTTGTAGTCTCACATTAAAATAAGCTTCAGAGAATAGCATGTTGACTCATTAAGATCAGACTCTTACTTTTTTCACTTTACTTTTCTTTTAACCTTTGTTTACTGTGGTAGAACATACATTTAAAAAGTTTGCCGTATTAGCCATTTTTTATGTACAATTTAATGGCTTTAGTTACATGCTTAAGCAACCATCATTATTATTTCTAAAAATTATTGTCACCAAAACAAAAACTCTCAACTCAAACATAAATACGTTAGGCAATCATCTCCATTCTCCACTTCCTCTGAAAGTGAAAGTTGCTCAGTCGTGTCCAACTCTTTGCAGCTCCATGAACTGTAGCTGGTCAGGCTTCTCTGTGGAATTCTCCAGGCAAAAACACTGGAATGGGTTGCTATTTCCTTCTTCAGGGGATCATCTCAACCTAGGGATAGAACCCAGGTCTTGTGCATTAGAGGCAGATTCTTTACCATCTGAGCCACCAGGGAAGCCTCTTCCTTAGACTCTTGTAATTTCTAGTTTAGTTTCTTTCTCTGTGAATTTACCTATCCTGGGTAATTCATGTAAGTAGAATTATACAATATTTGCCCATTTGTATGTGGCTCATTTCACTTAGCATAATGTTTTCAAGGTTCATCCATGTTGTAGTATGTGTCAGATCTTCAACCATTCTTGTGGCTGAATAATATATATATGTGACACATTTATATCTGTTGGTGAACATTTGATTTGCTTCTACCTTTTGGCTATTGTGGATAATCAATGCTGGCATACAAGTGTCAGTTTGAGTCATTGCTTTCAATTGTGGTTGTTCAGTCACTAAGTCGTGTCTGACTCATTGCGACCCCATGAACTGCAGCATGCTAGGCTTCCCTGTCCTTCACTATGTTTGAATTTGCTCAAACTCCTGTCCATTGAGTCAGTGATACCATCCAACCATCTCATCCTCTGTGCCCCACCTCATTCTCCTGCCTTCGATCTTTCCCAGTACCAGGGTCTTTTCCAATGAGTCAGTTCTTTCCATTAGGTGGCCAAAGTTTTGGGGCTTCAGCTTCAGCATCAGTCCTTCCAATGAATACTCAGGATTGATTTCCTGTAGGCTTGACTGATTGTGATCTCCTTGCTGTCCAAGGGATTCTCAAGTCTTTTCCAGCACCACATTTCGAAAGCACCAATTCTTCAGTGCTCAGGTTTCTTTATGGTCCAACTTTCCTATCTGTACATGACTACTGGAAAATACATGACTACTGGAAAAAATATATTCAGACATTTGCTGGCAAAGTGACATCTTTATTTTTTAATAAGCTATCTAGGTTTGTCATAACTTTTCTTCTAAGGAGAAAGTGTCTTTGAAATTCATGGCTGCAGTCACTGTCAGCAGTGAATTTGAAGCCCAAGAAAATAAAATCTCTCACTATTTCCACTTTTGCCCCACCTATTTGCCATGAAGTGATGGGACTGGATGCCATGCTCTTAATTTGTTGAATGTTGATGTTTAAGCCAGCTTTTTCCTCTCTCCTCCTTCGCTCTCATGAAGAAGCTCTCTTCACTTTCTTCCATTAAAGTTGTATCATCTGCATATCTCAGGTTGATGATATGTCTACAGGCAATCTTGATTCCACTTATGAGTCATCCAGCCCAGCATTTCACATGTTGTACTTGGTTGGGAAGATCTCCTGGAGGAGAGCATGACAATCCACTCCAGTGACAGAGGAGCCTGACTGCCTATAGTCCTTGCAGTCGCAGAGTTGGACATGACTGAGCAACTAAGCACAGCACAGCACTACATTGTGAATATAAGTTAAATGAGCAGAGTGGAAATATATAGTCTTGTTGTATTCCTTTTCCAATTTTGAACCAATCTGTTGTTGCACGTACAGTTCTAGTTGTTGTTGCTTTCCATTATTTTGGGTATATACCTGGGAAAGGACCTGCTAGGTCACATTGAAATGAGAATCTGTGTTCTTGTTGTGGAGCTGAAGAATGGAATCCATGAACATGCAGACACTCACGGTAGCAAGTGAATAGGATTTATTAAAGAGAAGGAAACTACAAAGCTCTTCGAATAGACACGGAGAGGGGGTAAAGAGTCCCCCCATAAGGCAGGGATTAGAGCAGCTCAACGTCTTTACTAGTATTAACCTGTACATTTTTGGTTGGCTCTTGTTCTTAAATCACGTTATTTTTAATCAATCAGTTTAAAGGTCAAGATGCTTAACTCAACATCCTTATGGTTTCTCTTGATCCTTTGATTAAATTACCAGTTTTTTTCATGCCCCCTGGCCATTTCACAATGCACTAGATATATAGGCTTAAGATTAATGATCAATAGTTGTTTTCCCCTTTGGAATATGCAACAGACGTTAATTACTGCCCTTCCCTGGATCTGAGTGCTGATATTTTACCAGACCAAGGACACATTCCTGAAATTTGGGACAAAGGATATTTTAGGTTAATGGAGTGAGATGTTTACTGAAAGCAAGACTGTGGTGTCAGAGCTCTACACTGATTTCCTAGCAATTTCTGCCTCAAACGAGTTCATTCTATGTTTAATCTTTTTAGAAACTGCTTAACTATTTATGTCATCAGCTTCACTATTTTACATTCCCATAAGCAGTGTGTGAGAATCCAAATTTCTCCATATCCTCATCAACACTTGGTATTACCCCCCTGTTTATTTTGTTTATAGTCATTCCGGTAGGTCTGATATGGTATCTTATTGTGGTTTTGAGTCATATTTTCCTCAATAATGTTAATAATAATAATATTAGATATCTTTTTGTACGGTTCTTGGCCATTTGTATATATTTTTTAGTTGCTTTCTTTTGTATTTCTGTTGCTTCATTGTAGGTATTCTGTGGGGAACTTAACAAGATGACACCAGTCGGGCTCTCACCCCATGTTCTGTAAACAAACTTTGAACAGTTTATGTAACAGGAGATATTACTTACAGCACTGTGCGTTCACATCAGGAGGTCCTTGCTTGGTCACACCCTACTTTGTGCAGTGCTCACAAATGAGCTCCACGTATAAAGCAGCAGTATTTATGGCTGCATCATGGCTGTGTCCCTTGGGTCAGCCATGAGAGGAGAGAATGTATCGTGTCTGCTGCATCAGCCAGAGAGAATAAACCTGTCTGCTTTTCCTAAGGCTCCTCTAGTTTCCTTTCATCTTCTTAGCTCGCGCCTTGCCTACCCTGGCTTCAGTGAAGAGTGCAAATAGTGTGACTCAAGACAATTGACGTCACAAACAGGATGAAGAGCAATACATATTCTTTATATATTGTGACTATTAAAGCTTTATTAGATAAATGATTTGCATGTATTTCTCTTATTCTATAAACTTTTTCACTTTTTTGATAAAGTCCTTTGATGCACAAAATTCTTAATTTTGATGAAGTCCAATTTGTGTGTCATATGTTTCTCCTACTTTTGGCATCATACCAAACAATCCAATGTCAAAGAGTGGGAAAACTAATTTATATATTTTCTTCTAAGACTTTTATGATTTTGATCTACACATCAGTCCTTAATCAAAAATTTGAATTAGCTTTCACATGATGTGAGGTAGGGTCCCAACTTTGTTTTTTTGCATTCAGAAATCCAGTTTTCCCAACATCCTTTGTTGAATAAACTATTGTTTCTCCATTGAATATACTTGGAACCCTTTTGAAAATCAATTGTTCAGAAAAATTTCTGTACTATTAACTTCATTCAATTGTTATTTCTGGGCTTTCAATTTTATTTACTATGGGTAGTACTTGAATTATAACAATATTCAATCTTGTCATTTATTGAAGTCTTACCTTGCTTCTTTCAAGATGTCTTGTAGTTTCCAGTATATGATTGTTTTACCTCTTTGGTTAAATTTATTATTAGATATTTTGTTCTTTTACATAATGTTGTAAGTGAAACTGCTTATTAATTTCCTTTTTGTGTGTATATTCATAAGGGATATTGGTCTGTGAGTTCCCTTTTGCTTATACGTCTCTAGCTTTTGTATCAAGATAATGCTAACCTTTTATAATGACTTATGAAGTACTTCCTTCTCTTCTATTTTTGGAATAATTTGAGAAGGATTAGTGTTGATTCTTTTTTAAATATTTAGTAGGACTTTCCAGTGAGGCCATTTGACCCTGGGCTCTTCTTTCTTGGAAGATTTTTGATTATTGGTTCAGGCTATATAATTAGCATAGGATTATTAAGATTTTCTATTTCTTATTGATACATATTAGGTAATTAATGTGCTTGTAAGAATTTGTCCATTTTATTTTGACACCTAATTATTCATAATATTTTCTTAAAATCTTTCCTGTCACTGAAGACATGTTTTAATTGATGAAGAGAAAATTGTGAGGTTTTTCTCTTTCTACAATTGTCAAAAGAAATGAATCAGTTCTTAAAAATGTTTTATTGTGCTTTATCTCTCAATCTTAATATTGTTTCTTCTTGGGTTTTTTTAATTTTTTAATTTTTTTATATATTTTAAAATTATTATTATTATTATTTTTTACTTTATTTTATTTTACAATACTCTATTGGCTTTGCCATACATTGACATGAATCCACCACAGGTGTACATGAGCTCCCAATCCTGAATCCCCCTCCCACCTCCCATCCCACAACGTCTCTCTGGATCATCCCCGTGCATCAGCCACAAGCATCCTGCATCCTGCATCGAACATAGACTGGCACCTCGTTTCTTACGTGATAGTATACATGCTTCAGTGCCATTCTCTCAAATCATACCACCCTCTCCTTCTCCCTCAGAGGCCAAAAGTCTGTTCTATATGTCTGTGTCTCTTTTGTTGTCTCACATACAGGGTCATCATTACTATCTTTCTAAATTCCATATATATGTGTCAGTATACTGTATTGGTGATTTTCTTTCTGGCTTACTTCACTCTGTATAATAGGCTCCAATTTCATCCATCTCATGTTCATTGCAGCACTGTTTATAATAGCCAGGACATGGAAACAACCTAGATGTCCATCAGCAGATGAATGGATAAGAAAGCTGTGGTACATATACACAATGGAGTATTACTCAGCCATTGAAAAGAATAAATATGAATCTTCTTGGAGTTTTTAATGGTTAGCATCATGTTGTTGTTCAGTCATCAAGTCATGTCCATCTCTTTGTGACCCCATAGACTGCAGCATGCCAGGCTTCCCTTTCCCTCACCATTTCCAAGAGTTTGCCCAAGTTCATGTACACTGCATTGATGATGCCACCCAATCATCTCATCCTCCGTCACCCTCTTCTCTTCCTGCCTTCAACATTTCCCAGAATCAGGGTTTTTTCCCATGAGTCAGCTCTTTGTACCAGGTAGCCAAAATTTTGGCACTTCAGCTTCAGCATCAGTCCTTCCAAAGAGTATTTAAGGTTGATATCCTTTAGGATTGACTGGTTTGATCTCCTTCCAGTCCGAGGGACTCTCAAGAGTCTTCTTCAGCACCACAGTTCAAAAACATTAATTCTTTGGTGCTCTGCCTTCTTTATTGTCATACAGAATTTAAAATTTCAAAATCTGATTTTGAAAAATTGTTGAAAAAATTCTGGCTGGTGGCAGACACTAGGAGAAATTATTGACAAAATTCTTACTAGTGTAAGAAAATTTTATTCTTAATGAAACCATTCAAGAGGTTTTCATGTTTATACTACTACAGTTAGTAATCAAAAGTAATGTGATAACTGATGCCAATATATTGGTTGCCAAAGATCAAATGTAGAAATAAATACATTTTTTCTTTCATCCATCTTTCAGAGAACTGTGAAAAATACACATAATTTTGGATAAATCTCTCTGGTCACTTTATCATTTGATTATGTGTTACAGCTCCACCCCCTCCCAACACACACTCTTAACCAGAGATTAGTGTCTTAACACAATAAAAAATGACCTTCTTTCAAAGATCTTTAACAAGTTCCAGTGTTGACAATTTCAACGAAAAGGAACATTTGGATGAATAATTCTGTGATAAGGGGTACTAGAAGCTCAGAAGTACTGATCTTTGCCCAGGTAGAGAAATGATTTNAAATGACCTTCTTTCAAAGATCTTTAACAAGTTCCAGTGTTGACAATTTCAACGAAAAGGAACATTTGGATGAATAATTCTGTGATAAGGGGTACTAGAAGCTCAGAAGTACTGATCTTTGCCCAGGTAGAGAAATGATTTGAATGCTACTTGTAAAGTGTATCATCATGTTCCTAAACTGGTCAAATCCCAGATGATCAGTAAGTTTTCCACTGTGTAGAAAACACTGACTAGATAATGACTCAGATTTTCTTCCAGTCTTAAGTTTCTGTCATTTAAAATAAATCTGTGGTGTCTAGGGTTATGAGATCAAATTGTGTCTCTTTGTCACTGGAAATCCCCACTTCAAATCTAAGAACAGGCCATTCAAAAACTCTCACTGAGGCAACACATTTAGTAGAAAAGCATGACTTCATTTGGCATGGTTTGTCTTCAAATCAGGTCAGTGATTTAGATGTGAATGAGTGAATTGTTCATGGGCATTGGATCAAATTAGACTTTCATTTATTTTTAGAAATTCATTAGACCAATTATGAGAACCACAAAAGGATGTCTTATGACTGAGAAGTGCAAATTATAAGAACAGTAATATTCATTGTTAAGTGTGAGATGAAAATTTCTGTGTAGCTTACTCATTAAAACCTGTTTCCTTTTACAGAAATGTCTTTTATATAACGCAGATTGCAGGTAAAAAGCACTGTACCAAAGCATGATTACTGAGTGTACAACATGCTGGTAAACCTAAGAATTTATAAAATAAATTCCGGTCAGAATTTATAAAGGAAATTGAAAAAAAAAAGTTTCTCTTTATTATTCTGTTCTCAGTTGTGGAAATGCACTAATTGAGGTCCATATATGTAGAAACAGAAACTAAAATTGCTATGCATTTGGTACTTTGTTGCCCACATTTAAGCAATTCAGGTAAAAATATGTAATACATATCCTAGTCTAGGAAAGGGGGCATAGACTTTGTAGTCTGACTCATTTATGTCTAATTCTAGTGCTGTTTAACTTTGGCATCTCTCAGATTCCTCAACTTTAATATACTCACAGTAAAATAGGGACAGTTGTCTATTTTTTAAGACTAAAAAGTCAATCATGTGAAAAAATATGTCTCTTATATACCTAACATCTAATTGATTCTACATAAACAATAGCTAATTTAATCTAACATCACATAATTAAGTACATAATAGTAAATGAAAATA
Source organism: Neotragus pygmaeus (assembly GCA_006410875.1). NCBI lineage: Eukaryota > Metazoa > Chordata > Mammalia > Artiodactyla > Bovidae > Neotragus > Neotragus pygmaeus. The sequence goes on from SJYV01043882.1 coordinate 154,112, forward strand.
TTAATATTGAATTTATACTTTTCTTTACAAACCCTTAGAAATATTACAAAACAGGGTTATGCTATTTATACAACTACTTTTCATTTGTTATGGTTAACCATTTTTTAATCATTTAAATCTCAAAAAATATAAAAGTATGTATAAGAATTTCTAAATACTATTGGCATTGAAAAAGTCTTCGCTGGACTTTATATTTTGTTGTAATCAAAACTTCCATTTAAAGAGAAAACATCAATCCTTTACCAGACTGAAAAACAACCTACTAATATATTCACAGCCCACAGAGGAGGATTTGAGGTTTAGGATTTTTTAAAGTTTGAATTAGCAACTTAAGTTTCTTCATGTTTATCACAGCCAAATTACTGAGGAAACTAGAAAAAGAAACTTCTGAATAGCACTAGTCTCCCTTAGCTAAACGTTGGATTATGGAGACATCTTGACGCTTGTCTATAAGTATGCAATTTAATAAAGAACAGTTTATATAATAATATATTTTATTTGGTGATTTCACTGAATGTGCCTGTAGAGACAGCTCTTACAGTACAATTACAGTGCATATGCTTGACTTGTAATCTGAACATTGTGTTTGTAAAGCAAATATTTTATATTGAAGAAACAAAACGAGGCAGCATTTATGGGAACTGGAAGCCAATGTCACTGTATAGAGTAAACTTGTCAAGTGAGACTGTCTACAAATAGAATTCTAGGTTCCAGTTCTTTTAATTGTGAGACCTGTTTCAGATTAATACTATTATCCATATAAAAATTGATGATATGAGATGGGGTTTTCAGTCAGGTTAACATGATCTCAAATTAGGGGTTCAAAGAATTCAACTGCTGTAGCTTCCTTTTTTTGAAATTGAATAATCTTTTGGTTTTGTTGAGGATGATGATGATTGATAATGATCTTGATAGAATTGTTAGACAGGTAGACAGGTAGCAGACTGGAAAACAGCAACAGAGACTGAACACCTTTCACAGGCTGTTGGATGACTACTCAACTTCCTTTTTCTTAGTTTGTTGTTTATGAGTGATTTGATTATAACTGTCACTCAGATTTCCAAGGCCTTTACAACTAACAAAAAAGCTGTGGTTTCCATTGATCGGACCTTCGGGTAGGCCTATAAAAATGGAAAATTGTTTTAAAAAAGCCTGCATCAGTAGCCAAGACAGAAATCAGAAAGCATATTTGCATGTAGATTTCTCAATTAGAATAGCTTGACAAGAATGTACCAAAAACCAAGTTACATTCTAATGAGGTATTTTTTACAGAAATAGAATAATACTTCAAATAAAGCAGACTCAGTGTCTGCTTAGGACCTTGTCTGATTACCTGTAGCAAAATAAGGCAGAGTGGGAAAGACTCAGAGATCAAATCACTCTATACCCTGTACAACAGAAAGCATTAAAGGGACAGGCACTGCCTTTTTGAAAACAAAAGCCTAAGATGACAAAGCGTAACAGAAGCTTGAACTCCAGATAAGCAATCAGAAAGCTAAGACGGAGGGCAGAATCCTCTAGAAAGAAGAGGGTACTAGCCTAGAATACAAGACCACACACGGAAAATAACTTCCTTCACAAATGTCAATTGGCACTTGAGAAAAGAAAGTGTGGACTGAAGTGTTCAGGCCTCTACTAAAAAAGGAACTCAGACCCAAGCTGAATGATTGAGGTCAAGGAGAAATTAAAAAAAAAAAATCCATTGTCTTTTATGTCTTTGGTGATTAGAGAGGATGACATACTTTCTATCATTTGAGCAAAATATCAGCCAACTATTTTTGTAGAGGTCCAGATAATAAATATTTTAGGCTTTGTGAGCCATACCATTTTTATCACAACAGGAATTTGGTAAATGAACATTCTTGGCTATATTCCAGTAGTCTTTTCTTTCTTTCTTTTTTTTTTTTTTTAAACAAAAACAAGAGGTCGGGCCAGATTTTGCTAATGGGACACAGTTTGCAACCCTGGATTTAGGTGCTAGAACAAAAATTTTATCTGTCATGTGACAACTCTGCACTATTCTATGCTAATTAGAATAATGTGGTCAGCAGAATTCTTTTGGAATCATGCTGGAATTTGGAATCAGACTGAGTGAGTGCTAAGACTAGTGAATTATCAGCCCACATTTCTTTGGCCTCACCTCCTGCTCAACTCCTTGGTTGCTCTAATTGGCCATGCAAGCCTTCTTGTTGCTTAAATATCCAGGGAAATCTATAATTTCAGGGTCTTTGATTTTGCTGCTGCCTTTGTTCAAAATATTCTTCTAATTACCTCCCCTCAAGTGTTTGTTCAAATATGCCTATATTTGTCAAGGGTGTGTCTGGAAACAGATTTCATCTCAGATGTTCAAATGAGGAGAACTTAGTTAACCCAAGTAGTTGTGGGAAAGAAGAAAGGAACAGGCAAAAAGTGACATGCAGGATCTGACAAGAGCAGAAAGGGAGGATCAAGGGAGGAATCTCAGTACTCTGAACTAAAAGAACAATGAAAGAGTCCCAGTACTTGACTGAGAATTAAGAGTAGAAGATGGAATGGTCTTCATTCCATTGATTTCCTTGACTATGGGAAAGAAAAATCATGTAGATAAACACAGAGAACTGGGTAGAAGGTGTGTGACTTGTTATCTGTATCCTTCAGAGACACTCATTGAAAGTAGACCCTGAACGACGGGGAGAATAGGATGACTGGTGTCTTGTCAGCCAACCTGTCCTTCAGGCCAACTGTACATATGTACAATGGGCTTATGGCAGAGGTAGCCATGGTGGCTACTGACAAACACAGTAGTGTGGGCTCCTTCTCACAAAGGCTGGTAGAGCTCCCACTGCTGCAAAATTCTGTCATCATCAGAGACTCATACTAGGGTCTCAGTAGAATACCCCTTTGAGGAGGTCAACCACCCAGTTGGCTACACGTTGATTAATATGGATTCTTTCATAAAAGGTCAGCAGTTGGTCCTGAGCAGGACTCAGATAAAAGTTTGTTCTTGTTCCCAGTGTGTAGTATAGTACCACTACCTGAGAGTTCTCAGGTATTCTGATATGCAGCTCTGTATTACATACCTCAGACAAGGAGCTTGTTTTATGGGAAAAGATGCAACAATGGGCACAAACCATTGCATACTAAATATCATATCCTCCAAAAAGAGGTGACCTGAGAAAGTTTTGTAATATATATATATTTTTAATGGTACAAATGAACATATTTCCAGGGCAGGAACAGAGACACAGAAGTAATGGACAGACCTGTAGATACAGGGTTGGAAGGGAAGCAGGGTGGGATGAATAGGGAGATTGAGTGTGACATATATACACTACCATGTGTAAAATAGATAGCTAGTGGGAACCACTGAGTACTACAGGGAGCTTAGCTCAGTGCTCTACACTGGAGGCAAGAGGTAGAGGACCACCCCTTCACCCTAGGGTAAAGTGAATAGAGATTCATTCCCCGTGGACTGAAACTCCAAGACAAGAATAGCAGGACAATTAAGGGAGGAAGCTAGGCCATGACCGAACCACCTTCTCATCCGTGAAGTCCTCCCCAACCACACATGCACAGAAAGTCCCCTTGGAGATCAAAGAGGAGTGACGCTAACTAATGCCAGGCTACTCATAAGCCTTTGTGGAGAATCCATCATGGCAAAGAGATGAGAGAGTCTTCCTGGTGGCTCAGACTGTAAAGAGTATGCCTGAAATGCAGTACACCTGGGTTAAATCCCTGGGTCAGGAAAATCCCCTGGGGAAGGGAATGGCTACCCACTCCAGTATTTCTGCCTGGAGAATCCCATGGACAGAGGAACCTGGTGGGTTATTGTCCAGAGGGCACAAAGAGTTGGACACAACTGAGCAACATTCACTTTCAATTCACAAGAGATGAGCCTGCACACGGGAGGATCCTGAGATATTCCAATACGGACTATGAGCCAGGCAAATTAAAATGATTGCTGTCAAAGGAAACAGAAGAAATGTCCCGCATAAGTGGTTTAAACTGCCATGATAGTGTGACTCAGGGTCTCTCCCTCTGAGTCTGCCCATGTGTCTAATCCACACATACTGTTCTTTTTCCTCTTAACAAATTGTTTGCTTCACTACTTTCTATCTTTGTCGAAATCCTTTCTGCAAAGATGAAAGGCCAAGGAGTGCATCACTGATCATTGGCCTAGTGGTTAGGATTTGGTGTTCTCACCGCTTTCACCCAGCCTTAATCTCTGGCTGGAAACACAAGTCTCACTCCAAGCTGTTGCAAGCCAAAGTTGCCCAAGATCATGTTGACCTAGACAGGTGGCATAGGGGGGTGAGGGAGGTCTAAGAGGGAGGGGATATGTGTATATATATATATATATATATATATATANTGATTTAGGTCATACCTGAATGGGCTAGCAGTTTTCCCTACTTTCTTCAATTTAAGTCTGAATTTGACAATAAGGAGTTCATGATCTGAGCCACAGTCAGCTCCTGGTCTTGTTTCGTTGACTGTATAGAGCTTCTCCATCTTTGGCTGCAAAGAATATAATCAATCTGATTTCAGTGTCTACCATCTGGTGATGTCCATGTGTAGAGTCTTCTCTTGTGTTGTTGGAAGAGGGTGTTTGCTATGACCAGTGCATTTTCTTGGCAAAATTCTATTAGTCTTTGCTCTGCTTCATTCCACATTCCAAGGTCAAATTTGCCTGTTACTCCAGGTATTTCTTGACTTCCTACTTTTGCATTCCAGTCCCCTATAATGAAAAGGACGTCTTTTGGGGGTGTTAGTTCTAAAAGGTCTTGTAGGTCTTCAATGAACTGTTCAACTTCAGCTTCTTCAGTGTTACTGGTTGGGGCATAGACTTGGATTACTGTGATATTGAATGGTTTACCTTGGAAATGAACAGAGATCATTCTGTCATTTTTGAGACTGCATCCAAGTACTGTATTTCAGACTCTTTTGTTGACCATGATGGCTACTCCATTTCTTCTCACAGAATGTGGTCCACTTGAGAAGGGAATGGCAAACCACTTCAGTATTCTCGCCTTGAGAACCCCATGAACAGTATGAAAAGGCAAAATGATAGGATACTGAAAGATGAACTCCCCAGGTCAGTAGGTGCCCAACACGCTACTGGAGATCAGTGGAGAAATAACTCCAGAAAGAATGAAGGGATGGAGCCAAAGCAAAAACAATACCCAGCTGTGGATGTGACTGGTGATAGAAGCAAGGTGCGATGCTGTAAAGAGCAATATTGCATAGGAACCTGGAATGTCAGGTCCATGAATCAAGGCAAATTGGAAGTGGTCAAACAAGAGATGGCAAGGGTGAATGTTGACATTCTAGGAATTAGGGAACTAAAATGGACTGGAATGGGTGAATTTAACTCAGATGACCATTATATCTACTACTGCGGGCAGGAATCCCTCAGAAGAAATGGAGTAGCCATCATGGTCAACAAAAGAGTCCGAAATGCAGTACTTGGATGCGATCTCAAAAACAACAGAATGATCTCTGTTTTTTTTCCAAGGCAAATCATTCAATATCACTTATTTGTAAGGACAAGATCTAATAGCTGGGTGTTCTAAGACAGCAGAGAGTAAAAACACATCCCTTCAATTGGTATCTCAAAGATTTGAATATGCACCATTTGAATCCCTCAAATTATTACAGAGGCCGTATCAAGTAGTAAGATTGCAGTTGGGCATAGATGCAGCTTACATAAAGCCTGAGGCAAGCTGGCTAACAAATAGGCAGTCAAGAAGCCTGGACCCAGAAATCTGACACCTGCACAGCACCTTCACCAAATATGGAGAGAAAACACTGCCCAGGCCACCTTCTTCTCCTGGCGTACACAGGTGTCCCTCTCCCTTCCGTCTCTCTACAGTCTACAGGAGAGGAATCTGCTAATCAACAAATAACTAATACCAAGCTTAGGAAAGCTAGAATCTAACCTACCAGCATGTGGGGAGACAACCCCACATGAACAGCCCACTGCTCACAGAAAAATGAGAAACAGGGAGAAAAAAAATACTCTGATCGTTTTATAAAGACATTCTATGGCATAACAAATTGAAGATAGCATTCACAATTAAAAAAAAATCAAACTTACATACCTACTACACAGGGAAATACAAGTAAATGTTAGAAAACATGACCCTCATGTCCCCAGTAAGATTAAGAATACATGAACTATAAAGGGTGAAATGGGGTTAGATTATAAATTCTATGGACGTTTACTTGGTTAAAAAGGGGAGGTAATATCATAAGGTGAAGAAGGCAATGGCACCCCACTCCAGTACTCTTGCCTGGGAAATCCCATGGACAGAGGAGCCTCATAGGCTACAGTCCATGGGGTCGCTAAAAGTTGGACACGACTGAGCGACTTCACTTTCACTTTTCACTTTCATGCATTGGAGAAGGAAATGCATGAACCCACTCCAGTGTTCTTTCCTGGAGAATTCCAGGGACGGGGGAGCCTGGTGGGCTTCCATCTATGGGGTCGCACAGAGTTGGACATGACTGACGTGACTTAGCAGCAGCAGCAATATCATCAGGAGGCCAAAACATGTAATATTATAACTTTAACCTATGTTGATGCTGCTGAAAATAAAATTAGAAATACTAATGTAGCTGCACAAAGAGGTATGTATGATCATTTTTATGCAGTATTTTTATTGGCTCCTCCCTTATTACTTTCCTAGCCCTTATTAAATAGTGAACCTATTAACATAGGAAACAGGAAACAACTTTAATATTCATCAGTGGTGGATAGTTTAAATAAATTATACTATATCCAAACTGTGGAAAACTATGCAACTATCAAAAGTGATGAATAGGTTTTAATTTTATGACATTAAAATTTATCTAAAAATTGAAGAAATATAAAATTGTATATAACATGATGTCATTGAAAAATATGTACAGAGAGAATGAAACCAGAGGAAAGAGAACAATCCAAAACAATATGCCCCCCAAGAGAACAATCCAAAGTGATATGCCCCCCAAGCTTAACATTTGTTAAATCAGGTTATATAGATTACACATTTTCTTGTTTTCACCTTTCTCAAAATGATTTGAAAAAAGTAACATTGTATTTAATTTTTTCTTAGTTAAGGGAGATGGTTTAAACTTTTGGGTTATACCTACATGATCTTCCATTATTAAACCAAGAAGTAATAAAAATGAAAGAATTAAGTACACAACTTCAATAAATTAGAAGGTAACGCAAACCTAAAGAACAAAAAGAGGGACTTCCCTGGTGGTCAGTGGGTAAGACTCCACACTCCTAATGCAGGCGGCACCATTCCATCCCCGGTGGGGGAACTAGATCCCTTCTGCATGCATGTTGCAGCTAAGAAACTACATGCTGCAACTAAGAAGCCTGAATGCTGCAACTAACCATCCTGCATGCCTCATTAAGACCCAGTGCAGCCAAAATAAATAGAATATTTTTTGAAAGGAACAAAAAAGAAGTATAAAGGTAAAAATATATCTTGCTGCTAAGTCACTTCAGTCGTGTCCAACTCCGTGCAACCCCATAGATGGCAGCCTACCAGGCTCCCTATATCTTAATAAATTAAAAAATAAAAAATAAATCCATGAACAAATCCTTTGGATAAAAATAAGCTTTAGGAAAAGTTAAAGAATGAGTAAAACAAATCAACAGATACAGAGAGATTTTTTTTTCCCATTGCTAAAATACGTACATTCAATTTTATGAAAAATAAACTTGAAGTGTGAGTAAAAATGATATACTTAAAGAAAAACATACCAACTTCCAAAACTCAATCAAGAAGATAGAGGCAACCTCAACAGATCAATGATTATGAAAAGAATTTAAGACTTTGTCAAAGATCATTTCCAGAATATGGTTCCAAGTCCCTTTTATTTTTATGTACAAATGATAGAAAATGTCCAAGGAATTGATGATTTTTCAAACTACCAGTGATTGCTTCCACAAACTTCTGGACAACATTTTAAGAAACCAATTTACCCCTAACTCCCACATTAGGCAAAATTAGAAAACAGATATGCAGATGACATCACCCTTATGGCAGAAAGAGAAGAGGAATTTAAAAGCCTCTTGATGAAAGTGAAAGTGGAGAATGAAAAAGTTGGCTTAAAGCTCAACATTCAGAAAACGAAGATCATGGCATCTGGTCCCATCACTTCATGGGAAATAGATGGGGAAACAGTGGAAACAGTGGCTGACTTTATTTTGGGGGGCTCCAAAATCACTGCAGATGGTGGTTGCAGCCATGAAATTAAAAGACGTTTACTCCTTGGAAGAAAAGTTATAACCAACCTAGATAGCATATTCAAAAGCAGAGACATTACTTTGCNCTTTTTTTTTTTTTAACATATTGAGATTGTTTTCTCTGTGACTCTCATTGGGACTTTGGACTCCACACCCCTGTCCCCAGCGCCTTACATATGAGGTTGGATTGGCGTCCCTGTTGTTCCTCTGGGGAGGGCTCTGGTCCTTTATCCATAAAACTGAAAAGTCCCTCTTTCATCAGCATGTGCTTTGGAGCAGCTTCACGCACGCTGAAGGGTGAGATTCTCAGGGTGTTTTCCTCCAGCCCAGGACTTCAGTTCTTGCCCCTCCTGCTCAACATATTACCTTTCGCCGCAAGCGAAGGTCTCAGCATTTCATCAGAACAGAAAAGAACCTGACTTGGACCAACATCCACCAGCCAAAAGAGAAAAGAACAACAAATGCCCGACAAAATACAAATAAATTTCTCTAAAAGTGCAGTCGTTGGAAAAAAGAAAAGGCAGTTCGTCAGCTTGACATCCAAGGAGCTGCAGTCACCCTGACAAGCCGCAAAGGCTAATGTTTTATTCACCAAGCCTGAAAAATAACTTCCCAACGAGGGCCCCATAAATAAACCAGTGTGATGAATATTACACGAAATAAAAACTGATAAAGCAAGAGCCCTAAACACGAGCCGCACGACGGGGTTAGGAAGTGTGCGGTTTTTATCACCTCTAATGCCAGGTGACAGGTTTGGCAAAGCTGCCTGCTAGCCAGGACCCCGGGGGAGGGGACCGAGCACTGAGGACACCCTCTCGCCCCAGCTCCCAGGAAGGCCAGAGGTAAAATTTTCCAAATGGATTCCATTTCTCTCATCTCTTTTCGTGTTAAGATGTCACCTGCATCCACTGATAGAGATATTTCCATACATTAGGAGCCACCGGCTGCAAATCGTTTTTCCCATGGCCCTGGCTAGGGATTTTCAGGGAGCATGGCTCATGAGAGCAGACAGGCGCCCCCTCCACCCCACCCCCGCCGCGACTCCTCTCCCTGTTAAGACTGTTATACAAAGAGCCAGGAACCCGGAGAGGGCTCTGTCGCTGACGCACTGAGGGGCAGGAGCTGCTTCTCTGGCTGAGAAATGGATCCTTGACGCTCTGCGTGCNCTTTCCTGGATCTGAGTGCTGATAATTTATCAGACCAAGGACACATTTCAGGAATTCGGGACAAAAGGTATAGTTTTAGGGTAATGGGGCGAGATGTTTATTGAAAACAAGACTGAGGTCTCAGAGTTCTACCCTGACTACCTAGCAATTTCTACCTCATTCCCAGCCCCTTTGTTGGATCCTCAGGAGGGGAAGCCTGACATGGGTTTCAGAACTTTCACAACAGTAGGAGAACTTATTGGGTATTATTGTCCTCCAGTTTGTGGGTCACTCACGTGGCAAGTATGGGATTTGATTTTATCAGGCTGCTACCATCTCGCTGCAGCTTTCTCTTTGTGCAGCTTCTTCTTCTCTTTGGATGTGGTGTATCTTTTTTGGTGGGTTCCAGAGTCCTCCTTCGATGGTTGTTGAACAACTAGTTTAATTTTGGTGTTCTCTCAGAAGGAGATAAGTGCGTGTCCTTCTATTCTGCCATTTTGAACCAGAAGCCTCAATTTATTTTCATCCTTGTTCTTTACACCTTTGTGTGTTACTGCCTAAGGATATACTTTCTTTCGTTGCCTTACTTTCTCTTCCTTCCTTTTTTCTTTCTTTAATTTTTAAAATTTTTCTTTAACATTCTATCTCAGTTTTAGAAGTTTATAATATGTTTATTCAAAAAGTCCACATTTATCTAACCTAAATATATAAAGTGAATGTCTATAAAACCTATAGTTTCTAAAAAATCTATAAAGAAATTGTGTACAGTAAATAACCATTTATACTTCAAAAATGGTGTAAGTGTGTTTGTGTGTTAATATGAGTATGTGTGTAAGAAAGAGCCGGGGGAGAGATAGAGAGAGATAGAGAGAGAGAGACAGAGAGAGAATTCAACTGGGGAAACTTTGATAAAATTGCACAAGACTCCTTCTGATTCTGTGTGAAGCAGAGTAATAGGCTTCCTGTAATTAGGTCTTTAGGGCTTTATTTCTGGAGTCGCATAAGTTTTATGTGTATTTCATCTATGAAGCAATTTAAAACTTTGCAGAGGTTTAGAAACATCCTTTAGAACATTAAAATTGTGTCCGAAAGCCTGAAGCAGGTTCTTTAGGTACTTGTAGGGCTCCACAGTGGGGTTGTATTTCAGCCTGGGCTTCAGGGGCAAGTTGTCCTATTCCTAAAATTTATTACTAAATATTAATTTTCTTTTTCTTTTGAACTAGAGGAATCTAACAATGCTTTATTTGAACTAAGAGAATTTGTCCTAGTTATCATACTGGCAACCTGCATATTTCTATAGATGTCAACAAATCAGTGAATTTCTATGGCAAAATGACTNTAAATATTAATTTTCTTTTTCTTTTGAACTAGAGGAATCTAACAATGCTTTATTTGAACTAAGAGAATTTGTCCTAGTTATCATACCTGCAACCTGCATATTTCTATAGATGTCAACAAATCAGTGAATTTCTATGGCAAAATGACTACTCAAAGAAAGGTAAAAATATCTATTGTTGCTCCAACCTAGAGAGTCAGAACCTGGTGTGAAGGTAAGTTATTGTAAAGAAAAGAACCAAATCTTATCAATTACAGGCAAGAGTTGGACTGATTGGTTAAATGTGTCAAATATGAAATTAAGATGTTTTTCCTCACTGAAGAGAGACTAAATATTGGAAATGGAATTTAAGGATCAAGTCACTGGGAGGTAGTAGGGAAAAATAAAGACTTTTGAGATTACAAGAGTAGTTTAACATGCAAAGGCATAGAGCAAGGAACAGAATGGAATTTGCCCAGTAGTTATGAATTACTTTGTGTCAGTGTGTAGCTTTTTAGAGTAGCACACAGTATTTGAACACTTTGTTATGATTTTTAGCTAATTAAGGCTCACTACACAGTGGAGAGGGAACTCTGTGTTCTGTAGCATGAAATTCACAACAAACAAGTCTTTCCTGGTCCCCTAGCAGCAACTCTGCTTCATTTGGCTCAATCACCTGAGAACAAGATGAACTACATGCCCGATAGTGCGCTAAGGACTTGGTGCAGAGAAAACACGTGAGGAGGAAACCTATGACCGATTTGCCCTAAAGAAACCTCATATCTGAAATAGATGATTTACCAAAGCAGTAAATAGCCAGAGAGACCTGATTGAGCATTATCCTACTGTGTTTGCATACAATATTGATGAGTGTTTTGAGTATTTGCTTTTCTATTATTAGGTTATAATTGTAAAAATGAATGACTTTTTTTTATGTTATAGTCTTGCTAAAAATGTTAACAGAGTCTCAGTAAAAAAAAATCAGCCATCTTTTTAAGACAAGGAACATACTAATGCCTCCCTAAAATCCTATTGTTTATGGAGTGAATTGAACCTTATAAGTGGGTTTTCCTTTTTGCCACTCAATTTCCTGACATCCAAAGGATCAGAGTGTGATAAAGGACTGGAGTGTAATGTACTGTGATAAAGTGTATTAGGATTTAATGATAAGATGAACATAATGTCATTTGCCAGAACACTGTGTGTGCTGTGATTAAAATTTTCAGCTGTATAGACTTGGCCATGGAAAAGACGATGACTGGTTCAAAGATGTAAAAAGACTCTAACACAAGGAAGAACCATGATAGAGAGGCATAAAGGAAACTACTAAGAGTGGAAACCATTATTGTGGTAATTGTATAATATATACTATTCATTTAATCTTATCAACAAATATATGGTACAGGTACTATCTTTATCTAGCGTTTGTGTGTGTGTGTGTGTGTGTGTGTGTACAGACACATAAAGTGACTCAGACGGTAAAGAGTCTGCCTGCAATGCAGGAGACCTGGGTTCAATCCCTGGGTCAAGAAGATTCCCTGGAGAAGGGAATGACAACCCACTCCTGTATTCTTGTCTGGAAAATCCCGTAGACAGAGGAGTCTGGCGTGCCCTAATCCATGGGTCGCAAAGAGTCAGACATGACTGAGCTACTAACACACACATGCGCGCGTGTGTGTGTGTATGTGTACACACACATATATGTAAAATATTTATACACAAAGATTACTGTGCTTATATACTGTTCTGAACATTTGCATTGCTCTCTAGTCATTAAACCATGTCCTACTCTTCAGCAACTCCATGGACCATAGCCCACCAGGCTCCTCTGTCCTTGGATTTCCCAGGCAAGAATACTGGAGTGGGTTGTCATTTCCTTCTCCAGGGGTTCTTGTCAACTACCATTGAGCCACCAGGGAAGTCAGTTCTGAATATTACCTTTCCACTTAATAGTTCTTGACGATCTTTCCATATCAATGCACAAAAAGTCTCTTAATCTTTTTGACAGCAGACTGGTATTTTATTATTTCTATATCCCTTTCTCATAGAAATTTAAATTCCCCACATCTGCTATAACAAATGGCACTTTAATGAATCCGTTTTTATACAAATTATTTACAGATGCACAGGCATAATTGTGTGGTAATTACGTATGGTAAATTCTGTAGTCAAAGGTTATATGCATGCCTTTATGATTCTGTTTAACACTACCAGTTTGTCCTCCACAGAGGATGCATCAATTTATGTGTTCACTGAGAATGTATAAGAATGCCTGCCTCCTTACCTTTAGAAGGCAAGGTCATTAGAAATGAAACCGTGGCTCATCCCTATAAGACATCATTGCAGTGCTACCTAGAGGATAAGTCACAGTGAGTGATATTAGGAAATTTCTCTGAGCAGAAGTTCCTTAGTAATTTGGTCACTAAGTTTCTTAAACATTTCTTTCAATATATATATATGTATGTGTGTATATATTATATATATATAAACATATAATTTATCAAATAGAGTAACAACCTGTCAGTTAACAATAATAGCCTCAATTCATGTATCAATTTGTGTGTTTCTAGCTCCAGTACTCTTGCCTGGAAAATCCCATGAACGGAGGAGCCTGGTGGGCTGCAGTCCATGGGATCTCTAAGAGTCGGACACAACTGAGCGACTTCACTTTCACTTTTCACTTTCATGCATTGGAGAAGGAAATGGCAACCCACTCCAGTGTTCTTGCCTGGAGACTCCCAGGGACGGGGGAGCCTGGTGGGCTGCTGTCTATGGGGCTGCACAGAGTTGGAAACGACTGAAGTGACTTAGCAGCAGCAGAAGCAGCTAATATATATTTTGATCTTCAAATTAATCTAAACTTGATTCTACTAATTTATCTTGGTAGCATCTTGGAAATGTGGAGTAGGGATAGAAATGGAAGAATAAAATTATTGTAGTTCTATCTTCATTTTGTGTTTGAGAGATAACTTAGGAGATTAGGAGCATTCTAGTTGAAAAAATTCATTTGGATTCATCTGTAAAATGGTGCAGAAATACCTGAATGTACTTTTTGGCCAATGCAATAGTTATTTTTTACAAGCAAGTATTTGGTCTGTCTGTCAGATTGTGAAAGTACAGAAAGAAGGTAACTCACCACTCATGGAACTGAAAAAATGAACAAAGTGTTCAAGTTAAGGCAAACAATTGGTGAATAACAATTTAATCAGCCAGCAGAAATAAGAAAGTGGAAAATATAAGTAATGCAAAATAAGCATGTAATAAAAATAAAGTATATGGAAAGAAAGAAATGAAGTACATTTATAATTTTATTCTAAAGTGAATGGAGTGAATATGCTCATGAAAAAGCAATGACTGTAAAAAGAATTAACAACTTACACTCACATATATGTTATACATACTTAGTGATCAGATAATTTTACACAATTATTATATTTATTTTTTTATAATAAAAAATGTGACTTGTAAGTCTACAGTTATATATTTTTGGCAGCAAGTTACTTGATCCATGTTGAAAATGTCAACAAAAAATAGGAATTCTCTTTGAGGGAGATATTATGATTTATATATATATACACACAATACATGTATACACATAGGGCATTTATTGAATACACTATTCAAATCTTTGGGATAATTTTCTGTTATATATATTTAATCAATTCTATGTTAGTATTTGTAGTCAAGTTTTACTTGTGTATCTAGGATTATTTTTATATGCTTAGTTTCTGTGTTGTTTCGTGTACACCTGTTTATGTCTGATAACCTTCATCATAAATTGTGAATGTTATAATTAATTGACCTATTTTTATCACATTTTATCCCTGGGTCAGGAAGATCCCCTGGAGAAGGAAATGGCAACCCATTCCAGGATTCTTGCCTAGAAAATCCCATGGACAGCGGAGCCTGGTCTTCTACAGTCATAGGGTCGCAAAGGACTGGACGCGACTGAGTACACACACCAGAGAGAGCTAAAGTTGGGCTTCCCAGGTGGCACCGGTGGTAAAGATCCTGCCTGCCAAACACAGGAGATGTAAGAGATGTGGATTCAATCCCTGGGCCAGAAACATCCCCTAGAGAAGGAACTAGCAACCCACTCCAGGATTCTTGCTTGGATATCAATATCATAAAAGTAGAATTTAAATTTAAAATACAAAATATTATAAAAAGTAATTGTAACATTCACAATGTATGAAGTTTATCAGCCATAAATAGGTATACAATAAACAACACAGCAACTAAGCATATAAAAATAATTCTAGATATACCAGTAAAACTTTATTCAGTTCAGTTCAGTTCAGTAACTCAGTTATGTCTGACTCTTTGCAACCCAATGGACTGTAGCATGCCAGGATTTCCTGTCCATCACCAACTCCCAAATCTTGCTCAAACTCATGTCCATCAAGTCCATGAAATCATCCAACCATCATTATATAGAGTTAATTAAATATAGATAATAGAAAATAATCTCAAGGATTTGAATAGGGCATTTAATAAACCTGACATGGATTGTTGTGTGTATATATACATATATATAAATAATATATCTCCTCCAAAGGGAATTCATATTTTTTTTGACAATCAAGTAAATGGAACACCAAAATGTATACCTTTAGAATTACAGATCACATTTTTTATCATAATAAAATGAACTAGATATAACAAAATGGAATAAAAATATCTGATCACTAGGTATGCATATCTAGATAACACTTGGATTAAAGACAGAAGGAGAAAAAAATTATCTGGAAACCAGTAACAAGAACATTTCATATAGAAATCTAAGTCTATAGTAAAACAGAGTGTTTTAAATGACTCAGAGCTAGAAAGAGGATAAAGGTAAAATATTAAGAAATATTTTTTATCATTTCATGAAATTATAAAATACCAAATAAGCTTAAAGAAATTTACAAACACAAAAACCTACATTAATGAAACAAAGTGGAAAGGACAAATCTCTCCAAAAGCGTTAAAAATTTTTTTGGAGAAAACTTGTAATAGGGGAAAACCTCTTGTGAAACTCATGAAAAGAGAAATCAATTAAGAATAGCAGTGAAAAAGTAGATAGAACTACTCATAAGGGAAGACTACAGAATTATGAAGAATTATATACTAACAGATATATTTTTGTCACAGAAATGAATAATTTCCTTCAAAATATAAAGAAATAAAGTGCTCTCAAATCACCATATTGAACTCTTCTTTCTGACTAATCCCCTATTTTGGTCTGCTATTTCTTTTGAAATATTAGTACTGTCTATTAGATTAAAAGATATTCTAGACCGTGAGTTAAGTTCTCTGCAAAATGAGCAATTAAGTTTGAACTCCACAGCCATATGGCTTGGATTCAAGTTCTGGCTCAACCACTGTTTAGCTATGACCTTGACCCTGACCTTAAGCAAATTACTTATTTTCTTCCTTTTTTAAAATGAAAATGACAATGCTAATAATAGCAATAATTGCCTAATAGTGTTGCTTCTCAGACTAAATTAGGTAGTGTAAAAATAAAATAATTAGTGGTCATTTGGTCTTTGACTGTATTCATTTATTCAACAAATATTTCTGAACCTCTTATCTCTGGGTCTGTTATATTATAGATACTGGTATGGTAGAAGTAAACAAGAAAAAGTCCCTGCCTTAATAAATTTTTCATGCTAACGGACAAGTCAGATAATAAGCATGGCAGTATCACATGGAAAAGTGACAAGATCATTAATCTATTGTGTGGGGGGTTGTTGTTGTTTAGTTACTAAGTTATGTCCAACTCTTTGTGACCCCCTGGACTGTAGCCCACCAGGCTCTTCTGTCGATGAGATTTTATAGGTGAGAACATTGGAGTGAGTTGCCTTTTCCTTCTCCAGTGGTGGTTTGTAGCCAATAAAATAGTTTTCTTTTCAGTTACATCTAATGCAATACTTGTATTTATTTTAAACCTTAGTTAACTTGTGGTGACAAATATGACCAAAAGCTCAGTCTTCAGCAAGGAAGACTTGGGTTTGAATCTTACCTCTGCTGTAAATTTACCTTTAATTAAGTTTACTTAATATTTTTGCTTTGATTTATTTATTGTAAAATGTGGATGATGATACCTCTCTCCCAGAACCTTGATGAGATTCAATAAATTGCATGGCATATTGCCTGTAGCTTGAAAATATGTGCATTTCTTTTCCCTTCCCCTTCTCTATTCTATTTGGTCCACTTTATTTCTTTTCTTGTTTCTTTGGTCTATTCCTTTTTATATTTTCTTTTCTTCCTAAGAGTGTATGGTACTTCTACACTGGTACATAGTTGAATATAATCATAGTAGAATACATATTTTATTTTAACATATTCTAATATATTACAGGTGAAAAAGAAACCATACAATGGAATGGGAAAACCAAACCATTCTGGTGGAATTTTTTCTGAAGGGGCTTTCTGGTTATCCAAGGCTTGAATTACTCTTTTATGTGCTTCTCTTAATAATGTATGTGGTCATCCTTCTGGGAAATGGTACCCTTATTCTCATCTGCATCTTAGACTCCCACCTTCACACCCCTATGTACTTCTTCCTGGGAAACCTCTCTTTCCTGGACATCTGCTACACCACTGTCTTCATTCCCCCCATGCTGGTGAGCTTCCTCTCAGAAAAAAAGACCATCTCCTTCTCTGGCTGTGCTGTGCAAATGTTCCTTGGCTTGGCCACGGGGACAACAGAGTGTGTGCTCCTGGGCATGATGGCCTTTGACCGGTATGTGGCTATTTGCAACCCTCTGAGATATTCTGTCATCATGAGCAAGGGTTCCTATGTGCCCATGGCAGCTGGCTCCTGGATCATAGGAATTGTGAACTCTACAGTGCAAACGGGGTGTGTAGTACAATTGCCCTTCTGCAGGAATAATATCATCAATCATTTCACCTGTGAAATTCTGGCTGTCATGAAATTGGCCTGTGCTGATATCTCAGGTAATGAGTTCATCATGCTTGTGGCCACAACCTTATTCACAATGATACCATTATTGTTAATCATAATCTCTTACACATTAATTATTATCAGCATCCTCAGAATTCGCTCTTCTGAGGGGAGAAGCAAAGTCTTCTCTACCTGCTCAGCCCACTTGACTGTGGTGATCATATTCTATGGAACCATTCTCTTCATGTACATGAAGCCCAAGTCTAAAGAGACACTTAATTCAGATGACATGGATGCTACTGACAAACTTGTATCTGTGTTCTATGGAGTGATGACTCCTATGATTAATCCTTTAATCTATAGTCTCAGGAACAAGGATGTGAAGGAAGCAGTAAAACATTTACCGAGAAGAAAAGTTTTTAATAAGTAGATGGAAAAGGGACAGGTAACTTTTATAATCACAATGTAGAAATCAATTAATCAATTTTGTTGGTTAGTCACTGAGACTTCTCCAACTTTTTTGCAATCCAGTGGACTGTAGCCCACCAGACTCCTCTATCTATGGGATTTCCTAGGCAAGAATATGAATGGGTTGCCACTTTCTTCTCCAGTTTTCCTGATCCAGTGATCAAACCCTCATCTCTTGCGTTGGCAGATGGATTCTTTACCATGAGCCACCTGGGAAGCCCCTCATATCCAACTAGGAGGCATTAAATTATTCTTTTCTACTTTTAACATATCTGCTTTGGCATTTTTTTTAAAATATATATACCTTCTGATACATGGGCTCTAACTGCTTTGGTCTTACAACCAAATACTTGATATTTAAAGATGTAAATAGAAATAACTTTGGAGTCAAATTACCCACTGATAAAAATAGAGCTATATCTTTTTCTCTGTTCCATTGGCTCTCTATCCATGAAGTATTTAATGTATTGCCAATCCAAGAGGAATCCGTTATTAAGAAATGTGAATCTATCTTTTAGATGGTTTTTACATTTGATTTTTATCTGGGGTTTATATTTCTTTCCTCTGTTTGTAACCTTCAATCTTTAAAAACATCACCTTTGTCATTTTATTTCTTTTTATTTAAAATATTTATTTATATGAAATGAATCGCCAGTCCAGGTTTGATGCATGATACTGGATGCTTGGGGCTGGTGCACTGAGACGACCCAGAGGGATGGTACAGGGAGGGAGCAGGGAGGGGGGTTCAAGATGGGGAACACGTGTCTACCTGTGGTGGATTCATGTTGATGTATGGCAAATCCAATACAATATTGTAAAGTAAGTAACCGCCAATTAAATAAACAAATTTATATTAAAAATATATATTTATTTATTTGGCTCTGTTGGATCTTAGTTGCAGCATGTGGGATATTGCAGCACATGAACTTTCTATTTACGGCATGTGGACTCCAGAGCTCAATAGTTGTAGCACTCAGGCTTACTGGGCTTGGGTGTCCCAGGTATGTGGGATTTTGGTTCCCCAACCAGAGATCAACTCATGTCCCTTTCACTGCAAGTCATATTCCCAACCACTGGACCATAAAGGAAGTCCCTATTTCTTCTTGATCTGAGTTGCACACTTCAGATTTTCATCTTAGACTTTAATATTTATTTTAATATTATATCTCTTTTCTCTGTAACTGCTCTCATATTAGCCTCTGAATTTTAAATTTCATTTAGTTTTGATTGTTTATTTTAGAATTAAAAAAATTTTGAGGTACTAAGTTACTTGGTTTAATTTCTCTTTGATTGCTTTAGATTTCTAATGCTAACAAAAATCCCATAATACTTAATTGTTCATTTTTATTTAGATTTTAAAATATTCTTGTTTTTCTATCTCATCCTTTAATTTTTTTAAATCTTGTATTTATTTTCACTATAAGGGAGGCATACATTTCTCCCCTTATATTTCACAAATGAGGCAGTGAGGAACATTATCCAGATTACCATAACACAGAGAGGAATTGAGTCTATTTCTCTTGAGTCATTTCTATTTCTATCTCTCTCTCCTTGAAACGTTGTTTTAACTCTGTTCATAATTTTTTGAGAATGTTCTCTAAGCAATTTGAGATAACCATCAGTTAATTATTCCCAGGTCATACATATAACTAAAAAAAAAAAAAAAAGACTTAACTGACTTCCTCTTGGAATGATATGCTTTTTGAAACTGTATAGGGATTAAAATGAGTTCTTGCGAGTTTCTTTTCTGAAAAGTTTATATATTTATATATATAATTTTTTGTGTCATTCATTTACATTTACTTCTTTCATCATAATCGTCAATAAGAAGCTGCCTCCAAAGATTTTTTTTTGAAAAATGAGATCACAGATTTTTCACTGGTTTTCATGTTTTCTCAATAGTTGGATCAATGTTGGTCATTATGCACCCTCCAGAAAGTGGAAACACCATATGGAAGATTGGTCTTTCTTTGGGAACAAACTCTAGCAATTTTTGAATTTTATTTGACTTTGTTAGGACAGAAAAAAGTGCCATTCAGAGGGAGATAGAATACAGAAGTGTGAGGGAATAGTCGTTTCTAGAAACTTCTCATTGTGGCTAAGTATTTCTTATTCCTGATCAGTATTTAGGCTTAACTGCTAGTCATTTGTGCCTGTGCTTCAGTGTCATCAATGTTGATGTGGTTCTTTTTCCAGTTTGTTTTATGCCATGTGTGAATTATTTTCCCTTTGTTCCCTGAGCTATAGCTGGGGATTGTTTTCCTAGTTTGACTCCATGGACTTCGAACTGGTCCTTGGAAGTGATCAGGTATAAACCAAAGTAGTTTCCATTAGCCGTGGGACAAACAGTAGTCTTTTAGGGTGCTGGTTCACAAAATATGATGCCAGTATTTTGTGTGTGAAACATCCTGTGGTCTTGGAACGTGATGACTCTAATGGAAACATCCTTGGAATGGTGACCATACCTTTCGATTTGCACAGAACTAGTCTAATTAATACCAGCTGCTACAGTGTAATTTTTTTTTCTTTCTTTTTTTTTAAATTTTCTTTTCTTTTTTTTTCCTTTTATAAAATTAATTTATTATTATTTTTTTTACTTTATTTTACTTTACAATACTCTATTGGCTTTGCCATACTATTAATTACTCATTTCATGTCAAAAGTGTCTTAGTTTGGATCATCTAATTTATGGGCACGCTAAACTCTAGAGCCTATTTGAGACAATGTAAGAATCAAATTCCAGGGGAGTGAAAGTAATAGCAGATCATAACAGTGTGATAGCAGTATCCTGGAGGGGAGGAGGTGGACATATATTCAGCACATGTGAGATACTCCCAGGGACTCTTCAAGTTAATTGGGAAGGTCGTTCATCAAATTTGGAGATAGTCCAGTAGGAAAACATGCTACAAATTAGATTTTGAGTTGTCACTGAAAATTATGTAATGCCTATCCATAATAATAACTATGAACATTCAGGCAGTAATTCACTAGAAGAGTCATTATTTCTGGCAGCTCCTCATTAGGATACTAATACTGTATCATCTGTTTATTTAAAAAGTGTTATTTTCTTCATTATAGAGGGACTGATAACCAACTCATCTAAAATGATATGTAAGCATTAAATAACAAGTAAAAAATATGAGTCAAAAACAAAAAAAATTTGTTTTCCCACTGAAAATGTTAGTTTTTCATCCGAAAATCACCATAAAAATTAATTAAAGTATTTAAAAAGACAATTTAAAAGGTTATATAATATTTAGTTATTACTAAATATTGGCTATATTTTCCATGAAATACATATTTCTAGCCTATGTTATACTCAATAGTTTCTATCTCCCACTTGCCTGCCCATATATCCTGCCCCACTCAATACCACTGGTAAGCCCTCATTTTGTTCTGTTTGTTGTTGTTCAGTTGAGAAGTCACATCCAACTCTTTGTTACCCCATGAACTGCAGCATGTCAGGCTTCCTTGTCCTTCACTATCTCCTGGAGTTTGATCAAACTCATGTCCACTGAGCTGGTGATTCCATCCAACCATCTCATCATCTGTTGCCCCATTTTCCTTCCATCCTCAATCTTTCCCAACATCAGGGTAGAGGGGAGATCTAGATCTGTGAGTCTGCTGCTTTTCTGTTAGATTCACTAGTTTGTTGTATTTTTTAGGTTCCATGTATAAGTGCTCTCATATTCTTTGTCTGACTTGTTTCACTTAGCATAATGCCCTCTGAGTTCATCCATATTGCTGCAAAAGGCAAATGTTTTATCTAAGTGTAAGGCCAGATACTAACATAAATCCTAGAGGAAAACATAGACAGAACACTCTTTGACATAAATTACAGCAATAATTTTTTGGGATATGTATCTTAAAGTAAAGGAAATAAAAGTAGAAATAAAAGGGAGAGGGAGTGGGTGGGATGATTTGAGAGAATGGCATTGAAAAATGTATACAATCACGTAAGAAACGAAGCACCAGTCTATGTTTGATACAGGATACAGATTGCTTGGGGTTGGTGCATGGGGATGATCCAGAGAGATGACATAGGGTGGGAGGTGGGAGGGGGGTTCAGAATTGGGAGCTCATATACACCCATGGCGAACTCATGTCAATGTATGGCAAAACCAATACAGTATTGTAAAGTAAAATAAAGGAAAAATAAAATTAAAAAAAATGGGGCCTACTTAAACGTAAAGCCTTTTGCACAGTAAAGGAAACTATCAACAAAATGAAAAGACCACTTAGTGAATAGGGGAAGGTATTTGTACATCATATGACCAATAAAGGATTAATATCCAATATATATAGATGAATCATACAGCTCAACCTCAAAAAAGAAAACAACCTGATTTAAAAATGAGCAGAAGAACTGAATAGATATTCTTCTAGAGAGGAAATGCAGATGGCCAACAGGTACATGAAGAGATGCTCAACATAGCTAATTATCAGGGAAATTCAAATGAAGATCATAATGAGATATCACCTCCCACATGTCAGAATGGCTACCATCAAAAAGAACATAACTAACAAATGTTGATGAAAATGTAGAGAAAAGGGAACCCTTGTACACTGTTGATGGGAATATAAATTTGTGCAGCCATTGTGGAAGACAATATGGAAATGTCTCAAAAAACTAAAAATAGAACTACCGTATGACATAGCGATTCTACTCCTGGATCTACATCCAGAAAACACTAAAACACTAATTCAAAAAATATGTGCACCCCAATGTACATAGTGGCACTATTTGCAATAGCCAAGACTGTATATTGTCATCCTGCTTATTTAACTTATATGCAAAGTACATCATGTGAAATGCTGGGCTGGATGAATTAAAAGCTGGAACCAAGATTGCTGGTAGAAATATCAACAACCTTAGATATGCAGATCTTACCAGTTTAATGGCAGAAAGCAAAGAGAAACTAAAGAGCTTCCGGATGAAGGTGAAAGAGGAGAGTGAAAGAGCTGGCTTAAAAGTCAGTATTCAAAAAATGAAGATCATGGCATCTGGTCCCATCACTTCATGGCAAATAGATGGGAAAAAGGTGGAAAGAGTGATAGATTTTATTTTCTAGGGCTCCAAAATCATTGCAGATGGTGACTGCAGCCATGAAATGAAAAGGTGCTTGCTCCTTGGAAGAAAAGTTATGACAAACCTAGACAAGTATAATTTTTTTTTAACAGATTAGATTGCTTCTGAATGAGTCAGGATATGAGGAGCTAAGGTTCTAGAGAGAGAGTTAAACCTACCAAGNTTACTGTTAGCCTTAATGATTGATTCCTGTCTCTTATACACATCTCCTATTATGCTAAGCAATCACTGAAAAATTTAGCAAAGGGATTAAAATAGGAGAAAAAAATCACTGCAAGAATTAAAGTAATAAAAATAAAATAGTATTTAAATTATTTGCTATTTACACATTAAATTTCTCTCAGATTTCCCCATGTAGTATATCAATTAACTTCAATGAAATCTTTGAAATGTATAAGAGTTTCTCATGTTCCAAAAAATTATCTTATGGCCTTGGCCTCACCAAGAAACAATAGCAGTGTCAATCACACCTAGATCAAGGGAGAGTCAACTAACAGTTGATGTATTGCCTAAGATGCTACTCCATGAAAACAGCAACATTTCTACTTAACATATCTGACTAGAGAAAATTTTTAAACTTTTTGCTTGGAAATACCAAATATCTAGCTCTGTTTGTGCACATTCTTCAGGCTTCAAAATCTGGAGATGGAGTATCCTCTTTGAAATCATATGATATTAACCCACACAATAGGGACTTTACCTTTGTAGGTATAACCCCAATAGGGACTGTACCTTTTTTCTGCTAAAACACTTAGTTTAAGGCCCTGGAAGATCCCCTGGAGAAGGAAATGGCAATTCACTCCAGTACTATTGCTTGGAAAATCCCATGGACAGAGGAGCCTGGTAGGCTACAGTCCATGGGGTCGCAGAATCGGACATGACTGAGCGACTTCACTTTCACTTTATTCCCACTCACCTCCTGACTANCTCCAGTACTATTGCTTGGAAAATCCCATGGACAGAGGAGCCTGGTAGGCTACAGTCCATGGGGTCGCAGAATCGGACATGACTGAGCGACTTCACTTTCACTTTATTCCCACTCACCTCCTGACTATTTAGGAACAGAGTTAACAGCAGCACAATGAAAGTAGAGACATGGTTGTTATGAGTTTGTTAAACGGGCTATCCAGACGTACCTTCTTCCTGTTTACTCCAGTTTTAGGCTTTGTTCCTAAATAAAACCACAATTAGGTGGAAAAAAAATCCTTTCCTGTCTTTAAAGAGGTTGAGGGTGTCAAAAGCTTTTGGGTATAAAAGCCCGTGGATTTCAGTACCTTATTTAGTACCCATACATCCCTACCACTCACTCACATGCCTTCATCTTATGGGGTTCCCTTAACTTACCCATACCTGGATGCTTTCTGCTCATGTAGCCCTCATCAGATTTGTTTATTGTGAAAATTTATAGACAGAACGCTGTGTTGTGCTACTTGTGGCAATCCCTCAAGCTAAATTCTTAAAGTTTTTGTAAATCTTATTTTTCTATTATTTCAGATGCTCTATTGTGCAGTGATAACTTTATAATAATGCTACTTATATAACATACTATATATGATATACATGTATTTTAAGATGTACTATATCATATGTTATAAAATAATAATTACTATCATTGATTGAATATATATATACATATAGATAGACATATACACATATGTATGCATATATATATGTATGTATGTACAGATACCCTGAATATTCATTGGAAGGACTCATGCTGAAGCAGAAGCTCTAATACTTTGGCCATCTGACACAAAGAGCCAACTTATTGGAAAAAATTTATGTCAATGGACATGAATCTGAGCAAATTCTGGGAGACAGTGATGGACAGGGGAGCCTGTAGTGCTGCAGTTCATGGGGCCACAAAGAGTTGGACGTGACAGCACCCGAATATCAACAAAAATGTATTAATATACGCCATGTACTTTTAAAGATATGTCGGTACACTTTAATTAATCTTCAGAGCGACTGTATGAAGAAACTGTTGTCTGCAGGCAGTGCTACCTGCATGGATGGATGACTAGTGAATGCCTATAGCCATGGTAGATGCTATGATATGCTTTCCAGTCCTTTTTCTGAAGGACTTACTCCCCCAGCTGAGAATGTTACCCAATGGAAAAGCCTCAAGTGTTAACTTTCTCAAGAAATTGTCCTTGAGTAATGGACACTCTCTTGTCAAGACCACTCCAATCTTGGGGCCAGACCTGGTGCAATGAGTGGATTGATGTAGTAGCGTAAGGACCTAATCATAACAACTCCAAAAGGTCATTCCAACGTCAGAGCTTCCCATGGGACTGGTTGAAGCTCTTGTTCCTCCATCTGCCCTATTTCACTTTCTTTCCTCCCACCTTTGGTAGAGGGCCAGAGAGCATATCCCAATAAATGTCCAGCAAGCTCATTTCTGACTTAAAATCAGATTGGTCACTGCAGCAGTGATCGTGCAATTTATTGTCCAATCTAAGTCTATTTTGTGAGTGAAAGTGAAAGTGTTAGCTGCTCAGTCATGTCCAACTTTTTCTCATCCCAGGGACTGTAGCCCACCAGGCTCTTCTGACTATAGAATTTCCCAGGCGAGAATACTAGAGTGGGTTGTCATTTTTCTTCTCCAGGGCATCTTCCCGACCTCAGGATGGAACTTGGATCGCCTGCATTGCAGGTGGATTCTTTAGTAAAAGAGTATGCTAATCAGATGGAATGCAGGTACATCAGGCATAGACTAAAATTGTCCAGGTGAACTGAGACTTAAAGTCACTCTAGGTTTGGGATAAAATAACCATGCGTTCAATACCATCCAAGCAATTGTAGACTGTTGGGCTGATTATTAACATCTCTAAATCTTATTCTCCTCATGAAACAGATGATACCTGTTTCAGTGGTGAAGGCAAGATTTGATTAAGATAAAGTATGTGAAACACTGGTGTAATGCATGGGGCATTAAGGCAGAGTACCTCTTATGATCATTATATCCAATTTACAGATGAAAATGTGAAAATCAGAGAGACTAAGTAAATCCAAATGTTACCCATCTTGTTAAGTGGAATAGTCAGAATTCAAATTCAGTTTTCTGACTCCAAGTCACATCCTAAAAACCAAGTTATTAACCTATCTTTTTTTAATCTACTTTTCTAATCATTATAAGAGTTCATCCTTTGAAACTACATAAACTACTCAGTATCAAGTACTCATTTGACTGCAAGTGACAAAAGCAAAACAACAAACACAAACCTTAAACAACCAAAAGAGGAATCTGTTTACTCTAGTAAAAGAAAAGTTCAAGGAGAGTTCTGTGTTCAATTCTCATTTCTTCCATGTACATGACAATTGCACGTTTCTCATTTTGTATATGGGATGCTTTTTTTTTTTTCAGTTCTGGCTTTATTTTTAGTCTCACTTTCCCACATGTTTGGAAAGATGGCTACTAACAGCTTCAGGCCAGTGTAGCATGTAATTCCTGAGTTGAGAAAAGGAAAGCCCTTTTCTAATCCCTTAGAAAACGGTTTTGGTCCTCTTTGGCATCTACGCCCATCAGAATTTTATATTTTCCATTCTCTCTTTAAACCTCCACTATTTCTTTCCCTTCTTCAGCTGATGGCCTAATTATTTATTTCACTGAGAAAATTAAAGCAAAAGAGAAAATGTCCTGATGGTTCCACCATCAAGCTTGTTAGCGTATCTACAACTGAAATCATATATCTTGCTTTCCTTTCTTTGAGAGTGATTGGTCTTTTCATGCTCCTACCAAAGAACAAACCACATCCCATCCTCTTACTAGAGAACTTATCCTTTCTGGCTTCTCCTTCTACTGAATCATCCCCACCAGCATTTGTATTACAGGAAATACTATGATTCAAACATCTCTTTTAATCCAATAAGTGAAAGAAAATCGATGCTTACTGTTAGCCTTAATGATTGATTCAGAATGTAAAAATAGCTTTTATACTGAGTTTGAGTCTATTAAAATACTGTTTTAAAAATATAACTGTCCAAAGATGCATTTCATTGCTCCTCATCTTTTCTCTCTTTCTTCCTCTAAATGAAAATACCTGCTACTGCCCTATTTTCTATTCCCCAGATCTTCATTTTTCACTGATTGAGAGTGAACAGCAATGATAATTAAACAATTGGGTGAAAACCAACTCCTCTGATTGTGCTTGCTGTTTATTAGGTAGCACCTCCTACTCAAGTTACCTACTCAAGCAACCTACTTTAAAACTGTTGTTTAGTTGCTAAGTCTTGTCTGTATCTTTGTGATACCGTGGACAGTAGCTTACCAGGCTCCTCTGCCCATGGGATTTTCTAGTCAAGAATACTGGAATGGGGTGCTAGTCCCTTATCCAGGGTATCTTCCTGACCCAGTCATCGAACCCATGTCTCTTGCATTGGTAGGCGGATTCCTTAACAATGACCTACCTGGGAAGCCCACTTTAAAACTACTGAACAGTCTTTTGGACTCTGTGGGAGAGGGAGAAGGTGAGATGATTTGGGAGAATGGCATTGAAACATGTATAATATCATGTATGAAATGAATCGCCAGTCCAGGTTCAATGCATGATACTGGAAGCTTGGGGCTGGTGCACTGGGATGACCCAGAGGGATGGTATGGGGAGGGAGGAGGGAGGGCTGTTCAGGATGGGGAACACGTGTACACCTATGGTGGATTCATGTTGATGTATGGCAAAACCAATATAATATTGCAAAGTAATTAACATCCAATTAAAATAAATACATTTATATTAAAAAAAATAAAACTACTGACTCCAAAAGAAGTTTAAGTAATAATTATGAAGGAGATGATTTTAGGTAACACTTGTGAGTCTATGAAACAATGTGTTCAGGCAAGGTTCTAGACCCTTATGTTTTACCAGACTTGAGACATGGTCAGTGTAGAGAAGCTGGGGGTAGTTAGTGAGAGATATCTGCTGTGGAAACTGAATTGAATATAGAAGCTTTTCTTCAGTACACATAATTACAATATAAAATGATGATGATGGTGCAGGATGAGTAGCTCATATGATGCAGTTTAACCTAAAATTTATAATTTCTGAAGATGGAGAAGGTATCAGTGAAGAAATGGTTGGTTTTCAAAGAGAAGATATTGCTCCATGCTAATATTAATAACAAATGAGATTATACTTTAGAGTATGCAAAGTTCACTCATGTTGGTTATCCTACTCAAAACTGACCCAACCTTGTGAGGAGAAATTTGGTATAAAGGTGTAGAAATTAAGAACAAGTGAGGTAAAGCAACTTTATTAAAGTCATCCAATATATGAAACAAACCTAGGTTATAAGTGAGAAAAATGTATGTGACTTTAGATGTAGGGGCCCAAGCATGCTGTGATTAATCTAGATGTGACTATTAATGAAACTGGATATGAAGCCTGGCTTTCTTCAGAGTATCAGGTAAGAGAATTTAGTATTTTATTTTTTTTCTATTTTGTAAATAGCACATTTTAACTGATATGTATAGTATTATTGGGAAGCCTGGCATGCTTCAGTCCATGGGATTGCAAAGAGTTGGACACAGCTGAGTAACTGAACAAAAACAACAGTATTATTATGGATAAAAATACAGGAATGGGAGAATGTAGTCCTATGTACAAGAAGCAAATTATGTTTGAATTAATGAGTAGAATTTGAGTGTGAGTCATTCACCATATGTCATTTTGCATCCCTATGCATGAAGATTGCTCTCAGGTGTGGGGATCTGAGGCTGAGTGAAATTTGCAACTACTGTCTACATTATCAATAATGTAGGGCTTATCATTAATGTTTATTTCAGTAGTCTTTACTGGTATAAATTGAATAAATATTTTCACTCTGATTATTAATAGTCATTATGATAATGCTTGTGGTAGCAAGAATGCCATATATTGTGGGTTTAGTGGCAAATAATTTCTGTTTGGGTAAAGTCATGCATAAAGAATCATTTGCTGATTCCTGAGATTAAGGTTGAAAATTCTATTATATTATTTGATTAAGGAGAAAGGAAGAAGTAGCTAGCTTGCTCTTACAAGATAACAAGTACCTAAGTTGACCCTTATTGCCAACATCTGTTGGAACATCAAGAAAGCAAGAGTTCTGGAAAAACATCTACTTCTGCTTTATTGACCATGCCAAAGCCTTTGACTGTGTGGATCACAACAAACTGTGGAAAATTCTTCAAGAAATGGGAATACAAGACCACCTGACCTGCCTCTCAGTAAATCTGTATGCAGATCAGGAAGCAGTAGTTAGAACTGGACATGGAACAACAGACTGATTCCAAATAGGAAAAGGAGTATGTCAAGGCTGTATGTTGACAGCTTATTTAACTTATTTAACTTATATGCAGAGTACGTCATGAGAAATGCTGGGCTGGATGAAGTACAAGCTGGAATCAAGATTGCTGGGACAAATATCAATAACCTCAGATATGCAGATGACACCACCCTTATGGCAGAAAGTGAAGAAGAACTAAAGAGCCTCTTGATGAAAGTGAAAGAGGAGAGTGAAAAAGTTGGCTTAAAGCTCAACATTCAGAAAACGAAGATCATGGCATCTGGTCCCATCACTTCACGAGAAATAGATGGGGAAACAGTGGCTGACTTTATTTTTTGGGCTCCAAAATCACTGCAGATTGTAATTGCAGCCATGAAATTAAAAATGCTTGCTCCTTGGAAGAAAAGTTATGACCAATCTAGGCAGAATGTTAAAAAGCAGAGACGTTACTTTGCCAACAAAAGTCCATCTAGTCAAGGCTATGGTTTTTCCAGTAGTCATGTATAGTTGTGAGAGTTGGACTATAAAGAAAGCTGAGCGCTGAAGAATTGATGCTTTTGAACTGTGGTGTTGGAGA
>SJYV01043882.1:185582-201100 GCA_006410875.1 Neotragus pygmaeus
CTGATGCTGGGAAAGATTGAGGGCAGGAGAAGGGGAGGATAGAGGATGAGATGTTGGATGGTATCACTGACTCAGTGGACATAAATTTGAGTAAACTCTGGGAGTTGGTGATGGACAGGGAGGCCTGGCGTGTTGCAGTCCATGGGATCGCAAAGAGTCGGACATGACTGAGCCACTGAACTGAAATAAACTGAAGTTGACCCTAGATTAAGAGTGGTGAGATATCAAATTTGATGGTACTTAGGGGAAAATGAAACAGACACTCCTCTGCACTGATTACTTCCTTCTTATTGTTGTTGCTGTTATTTAGTTGCTAAGTTGTGTCTGACTCTTTGGTGATCCCATGGACTGTAGCCTGCCAGGCTCTTTTGTCCAAGGGATTTCTCAGACAAGAATACTGGAGTGAGTTACCATTTTCTTAAGGAATTAAATATGAACTTGTTTTTCATGAGAATAATTTGCTTTACTTTCTTGACAATACGTGAAAGGAAATAAACACATTAATAAAATGAGTTTACCAAGTTAAAACATATATAAACACAGAATCCACTTTATGAGAATATGAGCACTGCCTTTTCAGCATGAGAGCCTGAAATTTCAGAAATTATACCATTAAAAAGCTACTTGAAGGAAATATGGTGTGGTGTAGCCAAACCAAACAGCAACCCTTAAATAAAAACCAAGAATCTATAGTTTGAGTGAAAGGAAAGAATCTTTTTTCAGCTCCACAGAATAATATGTGGCTACAGTATCTCATATGCAGGAGGTTTACATCTAATTACTCATATGCTTGTAAGTCACTCCATGAATGTTAAATCTCTGAAAGGAGACAATCATGAGAGTCAGATAATTCTAAAGTATCAGAGAATTTAGAGGAAAGATGTGTTGAAGAAAAATCATAACGGAATAAACCGCATGCAATTGTTTACAGCCAAATTAGGTTATGAATATTGAAGAGTATTTCCTAAGATGCCAAGTTTAAGACTGAGTCTTGATTTTAAATTAGACTTAAATCATATATATGTATATGTGTTCAGTCGTGTCCAACTCTTTGTGACCCCATAAGCTGTAGCCCTCCAGGCTTCTCTGTTCATGGAATTTTCTAGGCAAAAATACTGGAGTGAGTTGCCATTTTCTACTCCAGGTGTTCTTCCTGACCCAGGGATTGAACTCTCCTCTCTTGCATCTCCTGCATTGGCCGGTGGACTCTTTACCACTATACCACCTGTGAAACCTATATAAATAAATAAATAAGTAAATGAAATTGCATTTTATCTTATACATAATATTTATTTGCAAGTCAATAAAAATATTTTCATTTCATAATAAATTTCTTATAAAATGAGAGGGAAGTGATATTAGTGAAAAATGGTAAAGTGAGGACATCTGAAAATGATTTCCTTGGTAAAAACAATGAAAAAACTGGCAAAAATAATCAGAACCAACTTTTATAGAACCGTGGAAGTGAATCAAATTCTTTCAGGAATCTAGACAGGGTTTATTATTATTATTTTAAATTTATAAAGGTTTAATTTGGGGGAGAAACAGTGAGCTTTTTTTTATGTTTTAACTTGCCTTATTCCCATTCTTCTCTCTATTGTGCCATGATAGCCCTAAAAACAAATAGCTCTCAATCACTGGACACTAATGGTCAGGCAGTCACCACTCTTATTCCCAGAGAATTATCACTTTTTGACATGGTGAATACTCACTGGAAGACCCGACTCACTCCTTTCTTTCTGTGACATAACTTGAGCTTTGTCTCGTGTGTGAAATCTTTTCCCCAGGACATGTGTTGAAAATATTAAGAGGCAATTTTAAAATTTCATGGTAGTCAGAGGTGGTAGATAACAGCAATAATAACAAAATAACAATAGATGGTCATGAAGTTTAAAAGAAAAAGTTATTGAATGAGAAATCCATTGGGAGTTTGAAAAGTCCTAACATGTTACTGGGAATCAAATAAAGTCAGCTCACTCACAGGTGTGTGGTGGTGCACATTCCAAGCACAGTGCCTGTGTTTAAGAAAGGTATGAGAAGGCTAGCTTTCACCGCTGGCTGACCTGGAGGCTCTGGGACATCTGGAAGTGAAGGGCAAGCCATTTTCTGCTGCCAGGCTGGGTGTTGAAAGTGTGACTCAAAATGGGCACAGAGCCTCTCAGCAAAGACTGGCAGAATGATTGGATTCAAGCACTTAATGAAATCTCAGTCCAGTTATTCACTGACCACTAATCTAACAGAGCAGAGACTTCAGTGTCCAAACATGGCAAAGAATAAAGCTTTTGGAGAATCGATTCAAGAAAGATACTACACAAACATTCTACAATAACAACAAACAGCAAACCCATCAGACTCTAGGTCTTGGGAAAGATATAATTTTCAGGGCTGGTAAATTTTATTATCTAAAATGTTTTAACATTTTTTATTTAAATGCAACAAGCACATATAAGACATACAATGGAAAAAAAAGAAAGAAAGTATGGCCCATAAATAAGAGAGATAAAGCAATCAATAAAACTGTCCAAGAGATACCTTAGATTTTGCTTATTCGACAAAAATTTAAAATTAGCTATAAAGAACTAAAATAAACCATGTCTAAAAGAACTAAAGAAAATGAGATTAATATCTCACCAAGCAACTACCAATACACAGATAGAACTTATTAAAAAGTAACAGTATTAGAGGGTTCCCTTTCCTCCAATTCTCTCTCTTTATAGATTTATAAATAGTTTATAGATTATAGATTATAGTTTATAGATTATATAATGATGACCATTCTGACCATACCTCATTGTAGTTTTGATTTTCATTTCTCTAATAACGAGCCATGTTGAGTGTCTTCATGTGCTTTTTAACCATCTGTAGGTCTTCTTTGGAGAAATGTTTGTTTCTATTTTCCTCCCATTTTTTGATTAACTTGGTTGCTTTTCTGGTATTGAGCTGTATGAACTCCTTGCATATTTTGGAGATAATTTTTTTGTCAGTTGTTTCATTTACAACTATTTTCTCCCATTCTGAGTGTTGTCTTTTAATCTTGTTTATTATTTTCTTTGCTGTACAAAAGCTTTTAAGTTTAATTAAGCCTCATTTGCATACTTTTGTCTTTATTTCCATTACTCTAGGAAGAGGGCAAAAGAGGATCTTGCTGTGATGTATGTCAAACAGGGAGGGAGACTGGGAGGGGATTGAGGAGGGAGAGGACACATGTTTACCTGCCACTGATTCATGCTGATGTATGGCAGAAACCAACACAATATTGTAAAGCAATTATTCTTTAATAAACAGAAAAAATAAAATGATGAAATTAAAAAATATATAATAACAATAAAAATTTTCTGAGAGCTTGACAGTAGATTTGGACAGACAGAAAAAAAATGAATCATCTAACTTGCAGAAAGGTCAATGAGATTCTCCAGTCTAAGGAATAGAAAGAAAAAAAAAAAAGAATGAAAAAGAGTCTTAGAGACTTGTGAGACACCATCAAGAATATAAAGATATAAATATATGCAAAGATCCAGAGAGACGTTGTGGGGTGGGAGGTGGGNCTAGGACATGGAAGCAACCTATATGTCCATTGGCAGATGAATGGATAAGAAAGCTGTGGTACATATACATAATTGAATATTACTCAGCCATTAAAAAGAATATATTTGAATCAATTCTAATGAGGTGGATGAAATTGGAGCCTATTATACAGAGTGAAGTGAGTCAGAAAGAAAAACACCAATGCAGTATAGTAACACATATATATGGAATTGAGAAAGATGATAATGATGACCCTATATGTGAGAAAACAAAAGAGACACAGATATAAAGAATAAACTTTTGGACTCTGTGGGAGAAGGCGAAGGTGGGATGATTTGAGAGAATAGCATTGAAACATGTATATTATCATATGTGAAATAGATCACTAGTCCAAGTTCACTGCATGAAACAAGGCAGTCAAAGCCGGTGCACTGGGACAACCCAGAGGGATGGGATGAGGAGGGAGGTGGGAGGGGGTTCAGGATGGGGGACGCATGTACACCCATGGCTGATTCATGTCAATGTATGGCAAAGACCAAGTAATTAGCCTCCAATTAAATGAATAAAAATTTCAAAAAGANGGGACAACCCAGAGGGATGGGATGAGGAGGGAGGTGGGAGGGGGTTCAGGATGGGGGACGCATGTACACCCATGGCTGATTCATGTCAATGTATGGCAAAGACCAAGTAATTAGCCTCCAATTAAATGAATAAAAATTTCAAAAAGAAACCATAGAAAATGAGAAAACAAAAAAAGAAATGATTATGTAATAGAAAAAGAGGAAAACATTAATAGATTTCCTATTTCATTGATCCTAGGATGCACATTTTCTATATTTTAATACCTCTCAAGTCAGAGTATCTACTTTTCTAACTTACTTTTCAAATTTTAGCAGTGGGACATGGGATCTTTGTTACATTATGTAGGAACTTTTGTTCCAGCACACGGACTCTCTAGCTGTGGCAAGCAGGCTTAGTATCCCAATCAGGGATCAAACAGATGTTCCCTGCATTATAAGGCAGACTCTTAACCCCTGGACCACCAGGGAAGTTCCCCAAATGAGCTCCTTTTCATCCCCAAATGAGTCATGTCATAAACCAACTGGAATCTGCATCACTTTTCTTTTTCTGATGAAGCAGAGCTGTGAATTTTTGACATAATGTTTTTTGTTTGATCTTAGCATTGCTTCCTTTAGTCATGTATAAATGAATATTAGTTATCAAGTAAAACTGCAAGAGTCTTTCCTCATCTCTTTGACTTAAAAGTCTACTTGTTATATAAAAATAATAAATTTTTATTGAAAATGTGTTTGAAATACATGTAAAATAATATACCCTTACTCATAGACCTAAAGTGCTTTCACCAATATGTTAACAAAGAACTGAATAATAGAGCAAATCTTTTTTGAATGCCCATGCTTATCACATTTTAACTTCTAAGAACTGTCCTTTTCATTTTTACATAGTTTATAAACAATGTCTATATGTTTTGCGAAAGTATAATTTTAAAAAGTCAAAGCATGATTCACATTGACATGTAGAAGTCACATGTGACAAAATGCCTTCAACTGATCAATAACATGTTATTCATGATGGGATAAAGAGATTAGGAGGAATGGGTATTAATAGGCATTTTGAGAAAGAAATATTAGAAGACTGCAATGGGAGATAACAACTGGTTAATGTCTTAAAGAGCAATAATACATAGTCTTTAGAAGCATATACTCTCCTGGGCAGAAGTCTCTCAGTTCATATGCAGTTTCACAATGTCTGATCTCTGACCAAAGAATAAATCATAAAGTCAAAAGCAGAAAACATTTCCTAGGAAATTAAATAATCCTGTTAAGCAATGCTCTAGTATGATGTCAAAAGGCCATGTTAATCAATCTTGGTCTAACTCTCAAGCTCTAAATAATTTTTTGTTATATGCACTTGAATCTTCAAACTGTGGTGTTGGAGAAGACTCTTGAGAGTCCCTTGGACTGCAAGGAGATCCAACCAGTCCATCCTAAAGGAAATCAACGCTGAATATTCATTGAAAGGAATGATGCTGAAGCTGAAGCTCCAACACTTTGGCTATCTGAGGTGAAGAGCCAACTTACTGGAAAAGACCCTGATAATGGGAAAGATTGAAGGCAGGAGGAGAAGTGGGCAGCAGAGGATGAGATGGTTGCATGGCATCACTGACTCAATGGACATGAGTTTGAGCAAACTCAAGGAAATGGTGAAGGACAGGGAAGCCTGGCATGCTGCAATCCATGGAGTCACAAAGAGTCAAACAGGACTGAGTGACTGAATAACAACAACAAATGGACTCAAGGATTTAAATTTCATCTGTATTAGTTTATCCTCCCCACCCCCACTTTTTGTTTTTTTACTATAGAAGTAAATTTAACTGCTTACTAATCATTAATTCACAGAAGTGTGTATTAATCATGCAGTTGTGTCCAATTCTTTGGGGTAGCATGAACTGTAGCCCTCTGTCCATGGGATTCCCCCGGCAAGAACACTGGAGTGGGTTGCCATTTCCTTCTCCAGGGATCTTCCTGACCCAAGGATCGAACTCATGCCTACTGTGTCTCTTACATTGGCAGGTGAATTCTTTACCATCTGAACCACTAGGGAAATCTCAAAGAAGTATAGACTCTTAACTAGCATCTTCCAAGTGTCGTATTTCTTAATGAATTTGAGAGAAATTATCAGAAACTTTGGAGATATAACTCAGCATCAGGAAACATTAAAAGCTTCTTGGGTTATTTCAGTTCACAGCTAAGACTGCAGTCCATCATATTCCTTCACATTCTTTGCTGAGAAGGAGTAAATAATTGGCTTTGGGCAGTTCCAGCCTTCCACAACAGCACAGACCTCTGAACCTTTAAAATCTACGCATTTGGGATGCCTGATAACCATTCTGAAAAGGCCCAGTATCAGTGGGCCTTTTCAGAAATTATTATCTGATAATTCAAACATGATTCAAATGATGTTTAACTCTAGTATATGTTTCTCAATTCACATCTTACTGATCTGTGCATAAAATAAGTTGATATAAAGATGAATTAAACAATAGCAAGTTCTATATAGTAATGGAATTTTCTTTTTTTAAATTAATNCAAACATGATTCAAATGATGTTTAACTCTAGTATATGTTTCTCAATTCACATCTTACTGATCTGTGCATAAAATAAGTTGATATAAAGATGAATTAAACAATAGCAAGTTCTATATAGTAATGGAATTTTCTTTTTTTAAATTAATTTATTTATTTTTAAAATTTTACTTTACAATACTCTATTGGCTTTGCCATACATCGACATGAATCCCCCACAGGTGTACACGAGCTCCCAATCCTGAATCCCCCTCCCCCCTTCCACCCCACAACGTCTCTCTGGATCATCCCCATGCACCAGCCCCAAGCATCCTGCATCCTGCATCGAACACAGAAGGTTAAGCATATATAGAGAAAGTAGAAAGTAAACTGAAATGCTGAAAGTTCAGGCATTTAGCATTAACTTTTTTCATTGCTACCATGACTAAGGAAAAATCTCAGAATACACACTACATAAAATAATCATTTAATAATACATACTGCTGGATGAAGAACTTTTTACCCTCTGAATTTGCAGGCAGAGAAATACCAAAAAGTTTGGCTATTTAAGTCCAGTACTTTAAATTTTAGTCATTTTACCTAGTTATTTCTCTTGTTTTTTTTCTTTCCTTGTGATTTTAAAGAAAACAACCTCTCAAGTATATAAAAAAAAAGTTTAAATTTTTTTATTTTAGAAAAAAGTTGAATTAAAAATATGAGGTTTAGTTAACATGAAAGACTATGCTAAATTATTAATAAAGAAAAAAACAGTACATCTGCTTATTATAACACATATCCTGAAGTGGGCAGAGCCAGATCATATAAAAGCCAAGATTCTGCCTGCATTGGCTTAGAAGTTTATTGTAAAATATTTCCGAGCCAAGGACATTTAGAGGAGCAATGCCAAGTTAATATGAAGGTGCCAATGTAGAATAATTTTTGAAAGATGGAGGCTCCAATACTGGAGTAACTGAAAGTACTATTCATGTCACGTCAATTTAACTGGAGGCAGCTGTTAGCAAGATACAGAGCATATCTGTCTATTAATTTCTAAGCTGAACTGTTCAGGTTGTGCTCACTTAATTTTAATAAAGGCTCTATAAAAACTTTTTTTCAAGTGCTATTTTTTATGAAGCCAAGTTTCAGTCTCTGATAGTCATAGTCATTATGTCAGTTTTAAAGTATAGGTAGAAAGAAGATTAAACTAAGTTACTAACAATCAAGCATCTTTTCATTGATAATCCTGACCAGATGCATTTCTTCTATTTCCTTGTAAGATCCACAAGTTGTTGTTGTTGCTCTTTAGTCACTAAGTTGTATTCAACTCTTTGTGACCCCATGGACAGGCTCCTCTGTCCATGAGATTTCTCAGGCAAGAATACTGGAATGGGTTGCCATCTCCTTCTAGAGGGGATCTTCCTCCCCCAGGGATTGAAACTGCATCTCCTGCATTAGCAGACAGATTCTTTACCACTTATCCACCAGGGAAGCCCCAGGAAAAGATAAGAGGGTTCAAAAAGAAAACCCTCACCCCGAATGGAAACTTGTTTTTTCTCAAAAGATGCTGTTTTATTCAATATTTTACCACAGTGAGACCTTCTATCCTCCTTGTTACCAGATGCATATGCATTCCTCGCTTGTCTATTTTGTTCATTTTGGATATCCTTTGAACTGGCTAAAAATATGAGTTTTCAATAATTGTTCAGTGAGTATCAGTGAAAACCCCAGGCTTTTTATAAGAGTAGAAATAAAGAATAGGTTAATGATAGACTTTCTGAAATATCAGTCTTGCTAAGTAAGATAATGAATTTGTTGATAAAAATACACATTAACAGTAACAAATGCAGTGTTTGGACAGATAATTTTGGAAACCCATCAGTGGGTAGAATCTCACATCTTAAGCTATAAATAGCTCATTCAATTTTTTTTCTTCAAAAATTGATTCATCATAATTCAACTAAGCTCCCCAACTGTCACAAATCACACTTAAAATAATGTATCTTCTCACCATATAACCTGTGCTCTGATGTGTTCTGAAACTTTCAGTTCAGTTCAGTCACTCAGTCATGTAGGATTCTTTGCGACTCCATGAATTGCAGCATGCCAGGCCTCCCTGTCCAC
Organism: Neotragus pygmaeus; assembly: GCA_006410875.1. Taxonomy (NCBI): domain Eukaryota; kingdom Metazoa; phylum Chordata; class Mammalia; order Artiodactyla; family Bovidae; genus Neotragus; species Neotragus pygmaeus. The sequence continues at coordinate 194,315 of SJYV01043882.1, forward strand.
CACCATCTCCCGGAGTTCACTCAAACTCACGTCCATCAAGTTGGTGATGCCATCCAGCCATCTCATCCTCGGTCCTCCCCTTCTCCTCCTGCCTCCAATCCCTCCCAGCATTAGAGTCTTTTCCAATGAGTCAGCTCTTCGCATGAGGTGGCCAAAGTACTGGAGTTTCAGCTTTAGCATCATTCCTTCCAAAGAAATCCCAGGGCTGATCTCCTTCAGAATGGACTGGTTGGATCTCCTTACAGAAGTAACAGACCTATTATCCATCATGAAAGACATCAGCCCATCCCCCAAAACAAAAAGGCAGGGATCAGACGGGAGCTCCGTAGCATCTCATGTCATTCAGAGCTAGTACTTGTTTTCAGTCTCTGCTTCAGGCAAGTTCTTCTGTGAAGGGACTGGCATTGGCATTATAATGTACGATTCTGTTCTAGTGTCCAATATCAGTAAAAACTGCACAAATTGTGCATATATAGGTTACATCCATGCAGGATTGATTTTAAAATAAGTCAACCTGACTTAGAAGAGTTCTATTGGCCCTCTATAAGGTCTAATGTTGAACAGAATTACCTATTCAATTTATTGCAGGTGTTTCCATAGTGGCTCAGGAGTAAAGAATCCACATGCAATTCAGGAGAAGCAGGTTGAATCTCTGGGTCTGGAAGTTCCCCCAGAAAAAGAAATAGAAACCCACTCAAGTATTCTTGCCTGGAAAATCCCATGGACAGAAGAGCCTGGTGGACTACAGTCCACGGAGTCTCAAAGGGTTGAAATGACTTAGTGACAAACCAACAACAAAAATAAATAATAAAATAATGCAGGTTTTTCTCTGGCTCTACAGCAGGCTTTTTAAAACCTAGTATTTCAGTTGCATAGCATTATTTTAAAGTATCAATTGAAGCATTAAATTATCATCACTTGCTCATTAGGTCTGTGTGGATTTTACATATTTTTGTCTGTTAATATGAAGTTTTTCAGTTAAATATGGAACATAGTCTTAAGTGACTGTCAAAATCCAGGTTCTCTCAAACAAGGATATTACTGGATATTGATTAAAATATCTTAAGTAGAAACCTGTTTTTATTCTTTCTGGCTTTAAGCAGTAATGTTAAGGCCAATTGTTTGGTAAGTTAATATTTAGTGTTCGATGACTGAAAACTCTGCTGTATATTTAGGTAGTAACAGTTAAATACAGGTTTGTACATTAAATTTAGTTAGTTGGACTGAAAAGTGACCTCAGATTTAGGGGAAAATAAAGTGTACACTTCCAACTACTTATGCAAACCCCTGCATGAGGTCAAGGCTAACTCAACAGAACAGACATGATTTTTATATTTCACTAGCATTTGCCAGTTTCTAGGCCAAGGGTAAGCTTATATAGTAAAGTAAAAACTATGTTTTCATTGTAATTTTTAAATTTTATTCTTAAGTTAACTAGAAAACAAATTTGAAATGTTTAACTGCTCTTTAATATCAAGTTTTCATCTAATCCCCCTATGCAATCTTTGAAATTATATTTTAAAAACTGAAACTACGTATTTACCAAATAAAGGTAGTCATCAATCTCCATTTTCCAGCAGGAGCCTCTTAAGTTCACTGGGGAGATACACAAATTAACACTTTAGAGAATTAAGTGGAAAACAATCCTGTGGAAAATACCAGTATCAAGATCAAGCTGTGAAAATAATTTTAACTTCAAGCCCATTTTATTATTAATAGGTGAATTATTTTATTGTAACTGTATTTAAAAGTGTAAATGAGCTGTGTTTTCAACTTGTGACCATTTCTCTCTCTTATGCTGTAATTGCCAAAACCACCGATGTCAAGAACAACAGTCTAACTGTTCTCCAGATGCCCTCTGGGACTTGGGACACAGAAATGAATCATTACTTACTACTCAGTATGCAGATTTTGAATCAGAAATTGCCTTAAAGTCACCCCACCACTAAGGCGACAGGAAGTGCTCCAAGTTAACCCTGAGTTCTGGTTTAACCTCCAGCATAAACACACAGGTGTTGACATTAAAAATAACCTCTTATTAGAAAAAACATGAAAAACTACTTCTGTTAAATCACATATTTAGGGGTAAAGAGGACAAGGGAAAGTAAAAGACAGCATAAAACCTTATGTCATTATGAAGTTAAAAGAAACGACTTGCCTTAGAACCATGATTTTGGTTCCAGCCCCTACCTCCTGCTCAGTTTATATACCACTGAAGAAAATGAATAATGAAATCCTGACTCTATAATGATTTTCAGGGATATAAACCTTTTGTATCCAGTCACATAAGAAATGAAGGTCATGTATAAATCAAAGAATTAATGTTAGAGATAAATCTATTTTTTAGCTAGTAAAAAAGAAAAGTTAGCAGTTATATATTGTGAGGGGTGGAGAGGTAAATAAAATATTGCCCTCCTTCAGGGGATCTTCCCAGCCCAGAGATGGAACCCCTGGCAGGTGGGTTCTTTACCACTAGCACCACCTGGGAAGCTTTGTAATGTTATGAGATGGTTAATTTTCAAAAGTAAGAGCTTTTAAAAAAGTGTTTCATTAAGCAATGGATGCTTTGTGTAACAAGTGAAATGTCTGTTGATGGTCATATAAATGCAACTGTTAAGCTGGGCGATAGTGGCAGATTTCTGCTGGTACCCAGGGCCGCATTCCCTCGGTCCACCAGCTTCAGTGTAGCTGTGCTGTTTATTTGCAGGCAGTTTTCCAAGGTTCTACCCTCAGTGAGTATTGTGAAGACTTTCTACGTTTCTCTGCCTCAGGCCTCTTTTTTGAAATACAAAAGGCTCCTCAGTCTGCACAGAGACACAGACAAGGAGTGCTAGGAAGTTAGAGCCTCTGACAGCTGGCTTCCTTGGTGGCTCAGATGGTAAAGAATCTGACTGCCATGCAGGAGGTCCAGGTTCCATCCCTGGATTTGGAAGATCCCCTGGAAAAAAGATTGACAACCTACTCTGGTGTTCTTGCCTAGAGAATTCCATGGATAAAGGAGCTGGCCGGCCTCAGTCCATGGGGTTGCAAAGATCTGGACTTGAACAAGTGACTAATACTTTGACCTCAGAGCCTCTGAGAGCAAATTTCAACTAATGTGAGGCTCCCATATCAAGAAATAGAAAGTCACTCTCTCTGTTCTCCAGGGGAATAATTGTGAGATATGTTCTAGAGAGTTCTTGAGAGGGTCAGTTGTAGGATGGATCCCGTTTGCCCACATTGGTAACCAACTCAGTAATTCCTCCTTTGTTGACTTTTCTCCATGTGTTGTCTTACTTCACCTACTATTTTATTTATACTTCAAAGAATACATGGATAAAATACCCGTGCTCTAATCCTTTGCAGCTTCTAAGGAACCCAAGTTATGATAATTATGTAGCCTTATATACCATCCCACAACATTTTACTTACAGAAACTCAACGACTAATAACACTCTGCTTAGTAAATGGAAGCTCACTACTGAATCGTTAATTTTGTGGCTTTGATAGACATCTGCTATGAAACTGTCATCACTAAGGTAATGTTACAGTCATGAATTCACTCACATAAAAGTCCCCTCACATGTCTAATACATGTCTTCATCATACATATCATGTCTTATTAAAGACTGTATTCTTACTAGTTAACATCAGCCTTGGTATATAATAGCCATCATGGAATGATTTATAAATAAGATGATTAATTTGGTTACATTTTATTTTGTGTTTAGAAGATAGGTTGTCACTAGGGGGATAATGGCAGTGATTAAGAATCAATTCAGTAAACTCAGATATGGACAAATATTAAAAATGGTTACCTATTTATCTATCTAGAGCCAGCTTAAAACTAAATTGTACTAAAAAACAAAGCTAAGATCATGGCCGCTGACCCCATTGAAAGTGAAAGTGAAAGTCACTCAGTTGTGTCCAACTCTTTGCAACCCCATGGACTGACTGTGCAGTCCATGGAATTCTCCAGGCCAGAATACTGGAGTGGGTAGCCTTTCCCTTCTCCAGGGGATCTTCTCAATTCAGAGATCAAACCCAGTTCTCTCGCATTGCAGGCAGATTCTTTACCAGCTGAGCCACCAGGGAAGCCCAAAAATAATGGAGAGGGTAGCCTGTCCCTTCTCCAGTGGATCTTCCCGACCCAAAAATCGAACTAGGGTCTCCATTACTTCATGGCAAGTAGAAGGGGAAAAGGTGGAAATAGTGACAATTTCCTCTTCTTGAACTCCAAAATCACTGCAGCTGGTGACTGTAGCCATGAAATCAGAAGAGGATTGCTTCTTGGGAGGAAAGCTGTGACAAACCTAGACAGTGTGGTGAAAAGCAGAGACATTACTCTGCTGACAAAGGTTGTATAGTCAAGACTATGGTCTTCCCAGTGGTCACATATGATTGCAAGAGTTGGACTATAAAAAAGGCAGAATGCCAAAAAATTGATGCTTTTAAACTGTGGTTCTGGAGAAGACTCCTGAATGACCCTTGGACAGCAAGGACACCAAACCAGTAAATCTGAAAGGAAATCTACCCTGAATACTCATTGGAAGGACTGATGCTAAAGCTGAAGTTCCAATATTTTGGTCATCTGATACAAACAGATGACTCATTGGAAAAATACCTGATGCTGGGAAAGATTGAGGGTAGGAGCAGAAGAGGACATCAGAGGAAGAGATGGCTGGATGGCATCACTGATGCATTGGACATGAACTTGGCAAAATTCGGCAGGAGATGGTGAGGGACAGGGACCCCTGGTGTGCTGCAGTCCATGGGGTCACATAGAGTTGGACACAATAGGCTATTGAACAACAACAGCAATTGTTTGAAATATAACATATAATCAGACCACTTATGCTTTTTTGTAAAAAAAAAAAGTGAAGCAATTAACTTCATTACTAAATAAAGTATGTAAGCACTGTCTGAATTCAAATACCTAAAGCATAGTGTTATTCCTGGTTTGTGCTCAGTTGCTAAGTTGTGTCCAACCCTTTGTGACCCCAAGGACTGGAGCCCCTCAGGATCCTCTGTCCAGGGTATTTCCCAGGCAAGAATACTGGAATGTATTGCCATTTCCTCCTCCAGTGGATTTTCCCTACCCATAGATCAAACTTGTTATCTCCTGCACTGCAAGTGGATCCTTTGGAATATTTACTGCTTGAGCCCTTGGGGAAGTCCCATGTAGACAGTGACAAGATGCAAAACGACGAAGCTGCCTGTAAAAATACCGGTCTTGCAGATTCTCACTTAATTTCTATGACCCAAGTGTATAATATACTCCACAGTTTTGTGGAGTATATTTGGTGCTTTATCTTTGATTCATATATATGATATTGTTTTTTGTTTTTTTTTTTGCTGATTGCTAATTATTCTTCAGAACATTTTTTTTTTTAGTTTTTTTGCTCTATAGATTTTGGAAGATATACTACATGTCTTATTAATTTCATTTTAGAGAATTTTTTTGATTAAAAATGAAGAAAATGACATTTGTTAGCATTCTAATATTGTTTACAGGAGTAGATGATGTAGGTCATTTAAATTGAGCTGAAGTTTTAATATTAGCTCCCAGTTATACTTCATGGCCAGACAGTGCAGCTGTTCATTTTATTGGAACTCCTTTCAATTTCAGTTAATGTACTTAAGAATGTTCCAAGAATTATCTGCCAAGATTTTTTTTTCAGTTTGTTGTCAGATTCTTTTCTTTTGTGTAAAATGCTACAAGATACCTATTTAAGTCTGTTGAGGTTTAATTATCAAAAGTTATACATTGATTGTAGATACAATTGACAGTGGAGTAGTCAGTAGTTTAGTGAAATTCATCTGAGAATTTATAGAAAATGACAGAACAATGATGCTCATGTGTGCACATAAAACCAAGAAATGCAATCAGTGAAGAAGGAAGATGGGCTCTTCATCTCCTGCATAGTTTTACATTTCCCTAGATGATTAAACAAGTTATGACCAAATAGGACATAGGTCTAAGAAATGTTTATTAAGAGTGGTTTGTCATTTTACTAAGTTCTTATAATTCTTATGATTTAGGCAAATAAGACATGAAAGGTCTAAAATTTCATATGAGAAAAAGATTTAACTCTGTGTGTGTGTGTGCATGTGCGTGTGTGTATTTGTGTGTGTGCATGCTCAGTTGTATCCATCTCTTTGCAACACTTTGGACTATAGCTTGCCAGGCTTCTCTGTCAGTGAGATTTTTCCCAACATGAATGACAACAATACTGGAGTGGTTTTCATTATCTCCTCCAGAAGATCTTCCTGACCCAGGGTCTGAACTTGAGTCTCCTATGTCTCCAGGAGTTCAGGCAGATTCTTTACCTGCTGATCCATCATGGGTATGAGTATAGTATATATGTATCAGTTATATCTAAAAAATAAGAAAATATTGATCTGTTTCTATTCACAGTTTATTGACCTTAAGTTTGATATACAAAGGAGTCCATTTTAAGAGAATCAGGTCAGAAGACAGACTTTTTCACATTTAATACACCTAACTCTGAATAAAGCTAATTCTTAAGAAAAGTGCTCCATTCCAAATCCTAAATATATTTTGAAAGATATTGGACGAATTTATAAAGTTTTCTTATCCTCTCAGTGGATTTTATTACTTCTTTCTTTTCTCTTGCTGTGTGTATTTCCTTAATCTGCACTAGTCTTGAAGATTCCAAAATTCATTTCATGGGAAGTGAGTAGGTAACATCTCATGACACCAAAATACTATTTTTTTAAATCTCTTCTTTCTGCCCCAAATTGACATAGATGGCTCAAAACATGTAGGTTTTTTTTTTTTTTTTT